>PVHT020000037.1:1855996-2044149 GCA_004024745.2 Catagonus wagneri
TTTTTTTTTTTTTTTTTTTTGTCTTTGTAGCACTGCACCTGCGGCATGTAGAAGTTGTCAGACTAAGGGTCAAATAAAAGCTGCATCTGCTGGCCTGTGCCACAGCCACAGCAAGGCCAGATCCTAGCCGAGTGTGTGACCTCCACCAGAGCTCACAGCACCCCCAGATCCTTAACCCATTGCTTGAGGCCAGGAATTGAACCTGCATCCTCACAGTTAATAATCAGGTTCCTTACTGAGCCACAACGGGAACTCCTAGTCAGGCAGTCTTAAAGTTGAATTGCATTTAAGTCACTAAACCCCTAAATCTTAGCTTGTTAATTTTGTGTTGGGTAACATATATAAACTCTTAGTGTCCCTATGTAGGGTTTGATGAGTGCATAGAATTGCCTTCCCATCCTCTAGTTGTCACCTTTTGGGGGAATATCCTACCTTTTTCTCTCCAGATTCTTCTTCTTTGTCTTTTTAGGGCTGCACCTTAGTGTATGGAAGTTCCCAGGGTAGGGTTTGAATTTGAGCTTGAGCTGCTGGTCTTTGCCACAACCACAGCAATGCCAAATCCAAGCTGTGTCTGTGACCTACACCACAGCTCACAGCAATGCCGGATACTTAACCCACTGAGTGAGGCCAGGGATCAAACCCACATCCTCATAGATCTTAGTCGGGTTGATTTTATCTACTGAGGGTCTAAAGGCAGGCTACGCAATAGACCTAAACCCATTCACTTGGATCACCGGGATCCTATGTTCTTTACTTTTTAAAAGCTGACATTCCTTAGAAGTGGATGGCCTAAATCCCTCCATCAGAATGACACAGTGGGTTTCTAAGAAGCAGTTGGAGTGAAGGAATTATCAGTAGTGCAATATGCTACTTGTCTTCTGTGTCCTTCGACACTGCAACCAAAAGCAGCAATCCATCCACAGATTTGACTTGCTGATATTTCTCAAACCCATCCCTTAATTTTTATCCACACTGAATGTTTCTCTTAGTGGGGGCCTCATTATCTTTTAGATGAATGATTGCTAGAATGGGCTTCAGCAAACCTTCCCTCCTCCTTCCTTCTCTCTCAAAATATAGCCTCCACCTCATCACCAGAGTATTCTTTCAAAAATGCAAATCTGCTAACATTGTGTCAAAGCACTCCTCCAGACACTACAGATGTTTTGGCATGTCAGAAAATGTCCTTACAGTTGAAAACCTGCTACATTTCAAACATTGTCCGTCCTTCCAGATTCAATTCTTTTTTTCCAATAAATTTTACTAGAGTATATCTGACCTAGAAAGTTGTGTTAGTTTCAGTGTACAGCAAAGTGAATCAGTTAGTTATGCACACTCAGTATGTATGTTCCTTCTGAAATTCTTTTCCCATGTAGGTTATTACACAGTATTAAGTAGAAAACCCTGTGCTATATAATAGGTCCTTGTTACCTATCTATTTTACATGTAGTAGTGTGTGTATATCAATCGCAACCCCCTAATTTATCCCTCCTGCCCTGCATTACCCCTTTGGTAACCATGAATTTGGTTCAAAATCTTTTGAGTCTGTTTCTGTTTTGTAAGCTCTTTTGTATCTTTCTTTTTTTAGATTCCACATATTAGTGATCTCATATGATACTTGTCTTTGACTTACTTCATTTAGTACGATAATTTCTAGGTCTATCCATGTTGCTGCTAACAGCATTATTTCTTTCTTTTTTGTGACTATGGTATATATATACCATATATACCATGTTCTTTATTCATTCATCTGTTAATGAATACTTAGGTTGTTTCTATGTCTTGACTGTTGTGAATGGTGCTAAAATGAACATTGGGGTGCTTGTATCTTTTTGAATTACGGTTTGTTCCAGATATATGCCCAGGAGTTGGATTGCTGGATCATATGGTAGTTCTATATTTAGTTTTAATAGACTCAGATTGAAATATTGCCCATGAATTCTCTGGATGCCAATGACCTCTCCCTCCACTATGCCCCTATCACAGTTCACATTTTGTCTCCATTGCATAAGTCATTACTCTGAGCCAATAATTTCGTTAGCTCGGTTGTGTTTCCGAACCATGATCCCCTTGAGATCTATGACACATATTGATCATGAGTCTATGGACAGATTTCTGGAATCGGCTAAGCTCATCCATGCATCTGCATTCAGAAGTGAGTTGAGTAGGGGCTTATGCTGATCTACCCTGGACTCAAAGATGTTTGGTACTCCACTGGCTGTGGATATTCAGGAAGTTCCTTGGCTGGTACGCGTGGGCTCTCTTCCAAGTGGACTCTCATTCTCCAGCAAGCCAGTCCGACTTATTCTGATGGCAGTGGCAGGGTTCCAAGAGAATAGAAATACTCAACGTTTCTTGAGGTCTAGGTTCAGAATTGGCCAGCCATCATTTCCATCATTATTTGCTGATTATTAGCTCAGAAGTTCAGTCCAGATAAAATAAATTAGGGAAATATACTTTATCTATTGATAGAGCTACAGAGTCATAGCAAAGAGGATGGCTATACGGAGGAGTGGAAACTTGGGCCTATTTTTGTAATTGGTTTAATATATCTTGTAAACCAAAAACAGTGTTAAATATTGTCATACTTCTCTCCTGAAGTATTTTTTTTTTTTTAACTTTGCTAGAGCTGCAGTTGTGGCATATGGAGGTTCCGAGGCTAGGGGTCTAATCGGAGCTGTAGCCTCTGGTCTATGCCAGAGCCACAGCAGTGTGGGATCTGAGTGGCATCTGCAACCTACACCACAGCTCACTGCAATGCCGGATCCTTAACCCACTGAGCGAGGCCAGGGATTGAACCCACAACCTCATGGTTCCTAGTCAGATTTGTTAACCACTGAACCATGATGGGAACCTCTCTCCTGAGTATTTAGGGCAGTACTTTGCTCAGAGCAGTAAACTACCTGTTATCATTGGTTCAATGTGGTGGATTTATTGTAGTTATCAGAATTTGATTAGTAATTGCTAAAAATCCCTAAAATACATGAAAGATCTGCAGGAATACTTAGTCAGCTAGTCAGCAGTTTTGTAAAGAAATTGAGTGAGAGATGTTATAAAAACCACAAACTACCTTATAGCTACTAGTTCACAGGTTGTATACCATGAATTATAGACACTTTGGTCCCCATTTTGTTTATGCTCTAAGAAAAGCTCTGAGAGGTTAAAGCAGATGTCCAAGTCATGTGGGTAGTTCCTGGGAGAACCCAGAACTCAAAATAGATCTTTTTGTTTTACTCTAAGTGATAAGCTTTCTCCTTGTTTCCTTTTGGTATTCAAGAGTATTTACAGTGATGAAAGATCTAACCATCACCGAGATGCTGGCCATTATCTTACTGCTCCGGGTTTTTGGAGGAGGAACATCTATGTAAGAGAGTTCATTGATGTGAAAATCTTTGCCAGTTATTCATTCTTTCAAGGATGAAACTCACTTTCTTTCACAGCCATGGTTACTGTTTGCACTTTCATTAAATTTAATGTTCTCTGTGCAGTTGATCAAATGTTGCTTTATGCAGGAATGACAATCAAAAGTATGAAAAGTTTATTATTTCTCTGAATAAACACTACCTGAGAAGTAGGGAGGGGAAAGTTCTTATCCTTAAATTTTTTGAGCTCTTTGTTAATCCAAAAAGCTGAAAATATTTCAAGTCAAACATGGCCACCTACCATCTGGCTGAGTTAGAAGTTGATTTAGTAATCTCCTTATCAGCCAAACAGCTGGAAGTCTAGATAAGTCCTGTGTGTAAGAAGCCAGTGTCAACTTGTTTCCAGATAATAGCAGTGGGGAAAAAATATTAGAAAGGAAGGAGTCATCAGTAGAAATTAATTTGGGAGTTTTGCTGGCATGTACTGAACTCTGGGTACTGGTGAGTTTATCGTCCGTTGAATTGACTGGAGAATTGGAGGCTACTGTGTGTGTCATCTACAAGGATGCATTTATTTCAGTGTATTGTTTTCAAAGTGTTTTCTGCCCAGGAGTTTGTTTGACTCTCTAAAAAGTGATACCGCTGTATTTCCCTTTATGCAATAGCTGTATCATTGCAAACTTGTACACAAATTGATTTTTTTTTTTCCTTTGTAAATGGAAACCTAATTGAAATACACTAGGCGGGAATTTGCTAAAGAAATCCTTGTGTAGTGGGAAAATTGCTTTTGCTCTTGAGAATAAGTATTCCTTCACGTATTTTGTGAATTTAAATTTTCATGCAATGAGTTTCATATAGCTGAGCTCATCTGTATACCTTAGGGCACCTGGAAAAATACATTAAAGTCAATTTAGTAATAAGACTTTTCCACATACCTTCTGCACCTTCAAATCATGTGAGAATTTTTCAACTTGAAAATATCATGCTTTTCATTAAATGATTAAGTGCACTGCTAACTCTTCTACTAAACCATGACTAGTTAGGAGTCAAATGTGGTTCCAGTCCATTCTCTTTATTCCTATATAAGGCAGAAAGTCAAGATTGAAGCAGAAGAACTGACACAGTAAATTGATATATCAAATATCAGCTCTACATGGTCGTTCAGATATTTCCAGCAATCAAGTGCGAAAGGCAGTTCTGTCCAAAAAACAAGTTTTGGAGTTGGGTAACCAGTGACAAGTCACATTACTTCTTTGCACACAAGTTAGTTCATGTGTAATGGGCTCAACATAGCCCTTGAGAAATAGTATGTATCCAACAAGCAGGTTATTTGGTCACTTTGTGGGTGTCATGGTCGCACCCATGTTCAGACTCTCAGCCCTCCATTCATTCCCTCTATGAGTCAGGGGGCCAACCCTAAGTGCTGAAAGCAGGCTCTACAGCTCTGTTACGTCCTCTTTCCCTGGAGGAATCATTTCTTCTTGATATTCAGGTTGCCTGATTTCATTCTCTGGCTTAATTTCATCATAGCAGTTAGTGGTTTCCTGTTGTCTTAGAATCTAAGGTCACTCAACATAAAACAGAAAGGGAATTCCCATCGTGGCTCAGAGGAAACAAATCTGACTGGTATCCATGAGGATACAGATTCAATCCCTGGCCTCTCTCAGTGGGTTAAGGATCCAGCATTGCAGTGATCTATGATGTAGGTCACAGATGTGGCTCAGATCTTGAGTTTCTGTGGCTGTGGTGTATGCTAGTGGCTACAGCTCCTATTCGCCCCCTAGTCTGGGAACTTCTGTATGCTGCGGGTGCAGCCCTAAGGAAGAAAACAGGAAGTGTGTCATCTGTTTCATCTTTAGATTAGTGATGGAGGTGTGCCATTCCTTTTTGCATTCACATGCTCAGTGTTTGAAGGGGTACTCTGTTCACTCACTATGTGATTTGAGGTGAGTTCCTTATCACCCTTGAATTCTCATATTTCTCCTCTCTAAAAGGGAATTTAAACAGTTTGCTCTGAGTTGTGAGAAATGATAAGCAAACTATTTGGCAAAAGGCCTAATATGTAAGCAACATATGATGAGTGGTGACGGTGATGGTTTTATCATATTCAGGAGGGACAACAAATCATACCCTAGATGCACATTTCTAGTTTCTCAATTACCTGTTTCCTTAAAGAGACTAGAGAGTCGTTCATTTTTTGTCATATTTTCATGTTCAGACATCTGTAATGACATACATATATTAACATGCATATTTGCAGTATTTTTTTTTAAAAACCGAAGTGTAGATGATACACACTATTTTATCAGTTTTAGATGTACGACATAGTAAATCAGTATTTGTATAGGTTATACTCAACATTATTAAAAAAAAGATGCCTATATTTCTGGTGCTATACAATATGCCCTTGTTGCTTCTCTATTTTATGTATAGTAGTTTGTATCTCTTAATCCGTCATCCCTATGTTGTCCCTCCCCCTTCCCTCTCCCCACTGGTAACCACTTTTTCTACCTATGTCTTTGAGTCTAACACTGTTTTATTATACACATTCCTTTGGTTTATTTTTTAGATTCTACACATAAGTGATAACATAAGAGTATTTAACTTATGTCACTAAGTAGAACATTCCTTAGGTCCATCCACTTTGTTGCAAATGAAAGAATTTCATTAGCAATATTCCATTTTGTGTGTATGTAGTTAATGAACACTTAGGTTGCTTCCCTGTCTTGGCAATTGTAAATAATACTGCAGTGAACATGAGGGTACGTGTGTCTTTTTTTTTTAATGAGGGTTTTAATCATCTTTGTGTGTGTGTGTATATGTATATATACATACCCAGAGAGGGAATTGTTAGATCATACAGCGGTTCTATTTTAGTTTTTTGAGGAAACTTACTACTGTTTTCTGTAGTAGTTACAGCAGTTTCTATAGTGGTTACACCAATTTCATTCTCACCAAAAGTATGAAAGGAATCCCTTTTTCCACAGTCCTCATCTACATTTGTTTTGTGTAGATAGTTTGATGATAGCCATTCTGTCAGGTGTGAGGCCATCATATCACTGTGATTTTGATTTGCATTTTTCTAATGATTAGTGATGTTGAACATCTTTTCATGTGCTCGTTAGCCATCTGTATTCTTTGAAAAAAATGTCTATTCAAACCTTCTCATTTTTTCAGTCTTTTTTTTAAATTAAAGTATATTTTGTTTACAACATTCATTCACTTTCTGTTGTACAGCAAAGTTAATCCAGTCACCTATACACACCCATATTTTTCACTTTCCATCAGGTTCTTACCCAAGAGATTGTATACAGTTCTCTGTACTGTACATCAGGACTCCATAACCCATCCATTCTAAATGTGACAGTCTACATCTGCTAACCCCAAACTCCCCCTCAGTACCCCTCTCACCCCCCTTCCCCTGACAAACACAAGTCTTCCCTCCATGTCAATGATCTGTTTCTATTTTGTAGATAGATCATTTGTCATATTCTAGATCCCAGAAATAAGCAATGTAATGTTTGTCTTTCTCTTTCTTACTTCACTTAGTATGAGAGTCTCTAGT
The DNA here is from genome assembly GCA_004024745.2 of Catagonus wagneri. Lineage (NCBI taxonomy): Eukaryota > Metazoa > Chordata > Mammalia > Artiodactyla > Tayassuidae > Catagonus > Catagonus wagneri. The sequence goes on from PVHT020000037.1 coordinate 1,862,921, forward strand.
TCCATCCATGTTGCTGCAAATGGCATTATTTTGTCCTTTTTTATGGCTGAATACATTTATCACATCTTTTTGATCTATTTATCTATTGATGAATTTAGGTTGTTTCCATGTCTTGGCTATTGTGAATAGTGTTGTGATGAACATATGGGAGCATGTATCTTTTTTTAATGAAAGTTTTGTCTGGTTATATGCCCAGGAGTGCAATTGCAATTGCTGGATCATATGATAGTTATCTTAGTTTTCTGAGGTACTTCCATACTGTTTTCCATATTAGTTGTACCAACTTGCATTCCCACCAACAGGGAAGGAGGTTCCCTTTTCTTTATACCTTCTCCAGCTTTGTCGTTTGTTGACTTCTTAGTGATGGCCACTATAACTGGTGTGAAGTGGTACCTCATTGTAGTTTTGACTTACATTTCTCTAATAAAAATGTTGAGCTTTTTTTTTTTTTTTTTCATGTGCCTAATGAGCATTTGTATGTCTGCTTTGGAGAAATGTCTATTGAGATCTTCTGTACATTTGTGGATAGGCTTGTTTGTTTCTTTTGTTGTTGAGTTTATGAGTTATTTGTATTTTGGAGATAAAACCTTTGATGGTTGACTAATTTGCAAGAGATTTTTTCCAATTCTGTGGGTTGTCTTTTCAGTTTTTTTTTTTTTTAATGGTTTCCTTTGCTGTGCAGAAGCTTTTGAATTTAATTAGGTACCATTGGTCTATTTGTGTCTTTATTGTCATTATTCTAGGAGATGGATCGAACAAGTTTTTGCTGTGATTTATTTAAGAGCATTCTGCCTATGTTTTCCTCTAGGAGTTGTATAGTATTTGGCCTTACATTTAGGTCTTTAATCCATTTTGAGTTTATTTTTGTGTGTGGTGTTAATAAATGTTCTAATTTCATTCTCTTACATGTTGTCCAGTTTTCCCAGCACCATTTATTGAGGAGACTATCTTGCCTCCACTGTAGGTTCTTGACTCTTTTGTCATAGATTAGTTGATCATAGGTGCTTGAGTTTATTTCTGGGCTTTCTATCCTGTTCTGTTAATCTATATTTCTGTTTTTGTGCCAGAAGCATACCATTTTGATGATTGTAGCTTTATAGTATAGTCAGAAGTCAGGGAGCCTTATCCTTCCAGTTCTGCTTATTCTTTTCTGCTTATTCTTTTGGCTATTTGAGGTCTTTTGTGGTTCTATATACATTTTAAAATATTTTGTTCTAGTTCTATAAAGAATATCATTGGTAATTTGATAGGGATTGCACTGAATCTGTAGATTGCCTTAGGTACTATTGTCATGTTGACTATATTGATTCTTCCAATCAAAGAGCATGGTGTATCTTTCCATCTATTTGAGTCGTCATTGATTTCTTTCAGAAGCATCTTATAGTTTTCACAGTACTTTTGTCATTTGTGCTTTTGGGTCTTTTGTCTCTTTAGGTAGGTTTATTCCTAGGTATTTTATTCTTTTTATCCTAGGTTGGTAAATGGTGTGGTTTCCCTAATTTCTCTGATTGTTCATTGTTACCATATAGGAATGTAGTTGATAATTGTGTATTGATTTTGTGTCCTGCAACTCTACCAAATTCATTGATGAGCTCTAAGAGTTTTCTGGTAGCACCTTCAGGATTTTCAAGGTATGGTATCATATCATCCACAAATAGTTACAGTTTTATTTCTAATTTTCCAATTTGGGTTCCTTTTATTTCTTTTTCTTTGCTGATTACCATGGCAAGGACTTCTAAAACCATGTTGAATAATGTTAATGAAAGTGGGCATCCTTGCCTTGTTCCTGACCTTAGTGGAAATGCTTTCAGTTTTTCACCATTGTGAATGATGATAGCTGTGTGTTTCTCATAAAGAGCTTTTATTTATTGTGGTAGTTCCCCTCTATTCCCACTTTCTGGAGAGTTTTTAATCAAGAATGGGTGAATTTTGTCAAAGGCTTTTTCTGCCTCTATTGAGATCGTAGGATTTTATTTTTCAGTTTGTTGATGTGGTGTATCACATTGATAGATTTGCAGATATTGAAGAATCCTTGCATCCCTGGGATTTGCATCCCTGGGATATAATCTGCTTGATCATGGTGTATGATTTTTTAATATATATTTGTGTGTGGTTTGTTAATATTTCATTGAGGATTTTTGCATGTATGTTCATCAGTGATACTTGACCTGTGATTTTTTGGTTTGTTTGTGTGGCATCATTGTCTGGCTTCTGTATCAGGGTAACTTCATAGAATAAGCTTGGGCTCTCTGCACGTGTTATGGCATGGACTGTGGTGGTTTGGCTATAGACAGATTTTGGGGAAATATTCAGTGAGGGAACTTTCAGTGTGCTGCCTAAGTGCAAGGAACGGTTGCCTTGCCAGGCACATAATGCCATTTCGGATCTGAGCAACCGTCTGGGTTTCACAGATAATGCTTTCCTTTGTCATGGTAGCCCTCCAACCAGTGTGGAGCTGTGAAAAGAAGTAGTTGGAGCTGGGGCATTTACTGGGCTCAGACTGAGGATGGTGTTCATTGGAAACCAGTTATCTGCTCTCTCTGCCCACTTTGGGAGCATCACATGCATGTATGCTCCTCCTGAGTGCAGTTCAGACTTCTCACAGCCCTTCTTTTAGTTTCACTGGCCCTCCAACCAGCCCGTCTCAGACTCCAGGACCGGGGCACCTCATGTGTGACTCAAACTTCTCACTCCCCAGGAAGGAACTCCACCCATATGATCTCCCCTTCTCTCTGTGTTCCCTCTTGGAGCACAGATCCTAACTTCTTAGTTTCTCTTCCCTTCTTACCCAGTTCTGTGAATCTTGCAGCCTTCATCATACACAATTCTGCCAGTTTCCAATGAGAATTTTTCCTCATATACATATATTTTTTGATATATTTTGGGGAGGGCGAGTTCCACATCCTACTATCATTTTGGTCTCCTCCTGCAGTGACTTTTGACCAGTTTTATATATTTCTTAAGGTCTTCTTAAAACAGACCTGTTTAGTCTTTCCAGATAAATGTATTTAAAATTAAAAAAAAAAAAAAAGAATAATGCTGTTCCTCTACTCCAAACTTCCCTGATTTCAGGGGTATTTTTGATCCTGTTCCTTTTTGTCTCTCTAGTTTCCTTGCTTGCATGTTATGTACCCCTGCTCCGAATTCATTGAATGGTGTATATTTCTTTAAATGTGTCTTCCTCTGTCAGACTTCAGACTTATGTGTAGTTTGCTTTAACTGTATTCTCTTCTCTTGTTCTCTCAGCAAACTTCTTTGAAGCTCATGCTTTTGTTTACCATATAAGGCTTGGTCTTTCTTGTGGAGGTCTTCCTGTACCATTATAAATCTATTTTACAGCACTATTCCCATGACATTGAACTTGAAAGTTCACTTAATTAATACACTTATCTTATAATGCAGTGACTATCCTTTGTTAGATTTTATATTCCCACTGACTAGCATTCGGTCATACTAGGTTCTCACTCCCTCGTGGTCTTTTTTTTTTTTTCCTTTTCTCCCTTTCCTTCTCTTTGTGCGTGTCTGTGTGTGTGTGTGTATATACTTTCAGTAAAGAAATTGTGCAGTGTCATGTAGACTTTTTTTCCCATGTCCCTCTAACAGTCAAAATACTCGAGGGTAAATACCACATAATGTAAACAAATTACAGCAGTTTTCACCTTACTATTCAGTTTGTGGACATATATTCCCAGGGAATAGACAGATACTGGAACAGACATTTTCTGTAAACAGTACAGTGTGCATTCATAGCTGAAAAATCAATACACCATTTACTGAAAGCAAGTTAGCTTTATCTGTGTGTGTACTGTATTACAAATGACTTTACCCAAATGTGATTGAGCCCATCCTTCCAATTTATGAATATAATTTATAAAATTATTTCTCTCTCATGCTAAGGAATAAAACCCCAATAAATGGCATGATCTTAGGATTTAGTTCAAAAAAGGATATTTGATGAAATACTTTTGTTGAGATTCGGAAGAATTTCAGGCAGTCACCCATGCATGGAGGGTGAACATAGGCTAAAATGTTTAAATGAATAATTATTGCTAGAAATGCCACTGATAATTGCTAGATAGGTTCAAAATCGTGATAAGAGTTAATTTTTTATTATAGCTCTTAGTTTGGCTTCTAGTAGGCAATTATTTTTAAAAACAAATATGGATTAATATAAAATATTCCCATAAATTCATTTTCACTAATAGAATAATTAGAAATCCTTTTCTATATTAACGTCTCTAATGACATTTTAATCTGAAAGATATGTAATATATCTAATATATAGTATAATTGAATTACTTTGCTTTATACCTGAAACAAACACAACATTGTAAATCAACTATACGTTTAACGAAAAAATATTTAGAAAGATACCAGTGACAATGCAGGAAGATTTATAATACACACACAAAATATGTGTGTGTTGTGTATCAATAGCTACTTCACCATGCAACAACTCATTTAATATTTTTGCATTAGTCCCTCTAACCTTTGCCTATGAGCATGCTTTTAAGCATACTTACTCTTATTGCACATACAATTTGAAAGTGTGAAGTTTTTTAAATTCTTTTCATATTAAAGATATTTCATAGATCCAGAGGAATTTTTCTGTCATTCTATCACTACATTAATAAATAGGATATTAACAGAACTCTTATGCTTTATTTCTAAGTTATCTTTCATTTACTATCTAATTTAGATTTACATTTTTATGCAATTTGGGGAAATTTATATAAAGATATCATATTGAATATATTTTTGCCCTACTTGTTTTTTTATCCAGCATTGGTTTTATGAGATTCATACATGTCGAAGCATGTTCATTTATTTTTATTTTATATTTTTGTGTTTTTGTCATTTTAGGGCCACACCTGTGGCATTTGGAGGTTCCCAGGCTAGGGGTCTAACAGGAACTGTAGCTGCCGGCCTGCGCCAGAGCCACAGCAATGTGGGATCCGGGCGGCGTCTGCAACCTACACCAGAGCTCATGGCAACACCGGATCCTTAACCCACTGAGCGAGGCCAGGGATCGAACCTACAACCTCATGGTTCCAATCGGATTCGTTAACCACTGAGCCACCACGGGAACTCCATTAACAAGTACTTCTCTACACCATGGGGGAAAAGATTTTTGCCTATGTTTTCTTTAATTATGTTAAAATTTGGAGTTCCCATTGTGGCTCAGTGCGTTACAAACCCATCTAGTAGCCACAAGGATGCAGGTTCAATCCCTGGCCTTGCTCAGTGGGTTAAGGATCTGGCGTTTCCCTGAGCTGTTGTGTAGGTCACAGATGCAGCTTAGATCCTGCATCGCTATAGCTGTAGTGTAGGAAGGCAACTGCAGCTCCCATTCAACCTGGGAACTTTCATATGCCACAGGTGCAGCCTAAAAAGAAAAAAAAAAAATTTTAATTTCATGATCTATGTGGAACTGCTTGTTTAATTTTTTTTCATGGTAACCAGTTTACTTGAACCATTGCTTTATTTACTATACAGTATTTTATTTCCTCAAATAATATGCCCTGTCATTTGTGCTATATATAGTTTCTCATATATTCCAGGGTTTATTTTATGAATCACATATTATGTTTATTGTTTCTCTGTTCTCATCAATGCCTCTCACGATGAGTATGTATCAATTAAAGTTTTAGAACAAAACTTGGTATATGAGTGTGGAATATCCATCTATCTTACCTTGCTTTAGAGGTGTACAGGTCATTCTAGACCTCTGCTATTTCATATAAAATTATTTTAATCACTTTGGGAATTGTACACAGATTTTGTTTGAGATTGTATTAGATCCATTGATGGATTTTAGAGAACTGATATCTTTAAATTGCTGAGACTTTCTTTCAAGATGGCACAGGTCTCCATTTATTTAGATACTTTGTAGTCTACTTTTATTTCTATTGATGTATATTTGACATACAATAAATTAAATATCTAAAGTGTGCAATTAAATAGAATTGGATATACATGTACGGAATGAAACCACTACCACAACACAAATAATGAACATATGCATTAACCTCAAAAGTTTCATCATGTCACTTTCTATCCCTGGCCCTCCCATTTTTAATAAGTTTTTAACTTTCTCCATATAAGCCCCATGCTATTATTGTAAAATGTTTCGCATTTTCTTGTTTTGATTTTTTTATCAACTCTGTAATCTTAGATATACTAGTGACTATCATCATCATTATTAAAATATTTAGCAATAATGTTTAGATTTTACCTACATCTATGTATGTTTCAGGGTTTTTTTTTGGGGGGGATGCTCCTTTTTTTTTTTTTTTATCATAGCCCTTCCTTATGAAATTGCTTCTGTTATTCCCTAAGTACATCATTTTAGAAATGGCAATAATGAAATCATGTTGATTTCCTCTAAAAATATTTATATTTTGTCCTTGTCCTTATAGATAGTTGCAGCTGCCTCTTCTATTCTTCTTTAATATGTTTCTCTCATCACTTTCAGCACATTATTCCACTTTCTTCTGATTTCCATTGTTGATGTGGAGAATTCTACTCTCACTCTAATTGTTTTCCATTTAGATGACCTGTCTCTTTTTACTTTTAGTTTGTCTTCAGTGGGCTGTAGTTTTATTCTGATGTATATAGATGTGCATTTTTTAATTTACTCTGATACAGTGTTTATTGAATCTAATAATGTGTGTCTTTTAATAAATCCTGTGATGTTTCCTGCTTTTGAGTTTATAAATTCTCCTGTGATTTTTTTCTATTTTCTTCTTCTAGAATGGATTAATTCTATGCTAGCTGTACAATAATGACTTATTTTGTTTTATCTCAGTGACTCCTTGAACTGCATTGTTAAGATTTTTTATAGTTTAGTTTTCAGTTTGTTAACATTCCCTTCAGCTATGTTTAATCCACTGTTTAATCCCCTCAATATTTTAAAATTCAATGTATATAATTAAATCTAAGCTCTATTTGTTTATTTCATAAATTAGCCTTTTCTTAACAGTCTACTATCTCTATCTTTGGAATTCATATTTTATATGTTTAAATGTTTTATCAGTAACTTTCTGTATCTGATATTTCTAATAACTGAAGTCCTTAGGGTTCAAACATATTGCTTAGTGTTTCTGCTCATAGTTGTTTACAAAGATTCTTTATTTTCTCATATATTTGGTGATTTAATATTTGGAACTCATCTTTGACTGACCTAATATGTACAGATCCTGAGGGTCCTCACACGAGATTTCTCTCCTTCAAAGAGAATTTACTTCAGTTTTTTCTATGATGCATAAATTATAACACCCAGGAAAACTGCCAGTTAAATTTCTTACTTGGTCTTTCTCAGACCATGAAGTTGTTACAAATCCTAACCCAAGCCCAATGCACAGTGAGACCTATAGATACGAACTCGCAGAGGACATTGCTGACATGGGTGTCCTGGTGGTTATTTTCTACTTAGCACTAAGAAATTATAGACGCCGTTTGGCTCCCTGCACTATCCCAATAGATCTTTTCCTCTTAGCATGTTATTTTGCTAAAGGTAAGACTTTTATGGCTCTGATTTATATGAGGGTGGGGGTTGGTTGTGGATTTATGCCCCCTTTTCTCGCTGCCATTTTAAAAGCTCAGGGGCCTAGTCATTCACTTCCAGTGCAGCATTTATTCACAAAAACTTGAATGGTATAGTATTGAAATATGTTTGCTTACTCTGTAGCTTTCTGCTCCTGCTTCTCCTCATCCTGATTTTTTTTCTTTTCTTTTTTTATCTTCTTCTTTCTCTCTTTCTGGGCCTTAGGGGCTTTTCTTACTTTGTTTTTTGAGTTCAGTAATATAGTTAAGTCTTTTTAAATGTCTTTAAAAATATCTAACATCTAGATGTTCTGAAACTTGAGCTTTCAAAAATGTTATCCTCAGTACTGCCTGGAAATACACATTTTCAAATTATTAATATTAAAACATGCATTGCATCTTATAATTACTATATTTAATAGCTTATATATTCAACTTACCAAATTATTTTCAAATATCTTATTAATAGAGTTAAATCTGTATTGTGTGTAGTAAAATTGCTATTTAGGTTATTAAAATTGCCATTTAGGTTATTACCCAATATTGAATAGAGTTCACTGTATATAGAGGAACATATATAGTAGGTCCATGTTCATTTTCTATTTTATATATCTAGATTAGTATGTCTGTCTTAATTCCCAAGTGATCTACTTTAAAATTTCTTCTTTGTGTTCATAGTGTTTACTGTCAAGGACAGTTTCCTGGTCTTTGTGGCTTCACTTACTACTGAGTCAGGTGGGCGAATGAAGAGGTCTTGATTTAATAGCACCACAATGCTATTGTATTAGCCTGCTTCCTGGATTGAGTTTCATCAAGTAAAGTAATCACCCTATTATATCCCTGTCAGTTGAGGAACTCTTACATCTTCTTAAATCTGCTTATTTCCTTTTCATCTACTTGCTATTTCTCTAGATATTTGTCTGCTTAATTGAGCTACCAGTATCTTTCGGAAATTACCAGTTGTCTAAGAACTTACTGAGTTCTGTATATGCCTTCATAATCACACTCTGGTTTTCACTGGTGGTCGGGAAGAATTCCAGAACACATCATAGCATGGGCTGATGCTGAGGCTTTATTCAGGACATTTAAAAAATAAGGTTCACCAAGGAGATAAGGATTTGGTTCTCAAATCTATCATTATCCTCATGAAAAGCAGTATTGGGATCAAAGGTTTTTCGAGGAAATGCTACATGTATACCTCCCAGTAGAGGGACCTAAATCCTCTTCAGCTATAAATCTTTATAAATATGAGAAAATAGCTTTATCATTGGCTGAATACAAAGAATACTGGGGCACCAAGCAGTCAGAGTGAATATACCGTCTCTTGGAAGAGTTGTCTGAGAATGCCAGCCGTCCAGTCATGGAAATGTTATAAACTCTCTACCAGAGAAAGGAAGCACTGATGTTTTGTAGATTTTTAATATATACTTAGGATGTGAAATTTCACTAGTTATGACTAAAAAGAACAATGGTGAAATATCGTATCCTAAGTATATAACATAAAACTATTTCGGAAATTCAAACTAATAGATATTAACAAATATCATAAAGTAGGCATTTAAATACTCTTATCTCATTAGTATTCACTTAAGTCCCATGAAAGATTAGTGGCTTACCTATATTAAGATGATACTCATTTTCTGTTTTTCTTTTTTTAATTTCTGTGGTTGATATACAGTATTATATGTAACAGGTTTGCAATATAGCGATTCACAATTTTAGGATTATATTCCATTTATAGTTCCCACAAAATATTTACTATATTCACCATGTTGTACAGTATATCCTTGTAGCTTATTTTATATGTAATAGTTTGTACTTCAAAACCCCCTACCCTTATATTGTCCCTTCCCCTTCACCCACTGGTAAATACTACTTTGCCCTCTATATATGTGTCTGCTTCTTTATTGTTATATTCACTAGCTGGTTGTAGTTTTCAGATTCTACATATGTGTTATCATATAGTATTTGCCTTTTTTATTTCTGATGTATTTTATTGAGCATAATGCTCTCTCAAGTCCATCCATGTTGCTGCAAATGGCAATATTTTGTTATTTTTATGACTCTGTTATATTCTATTGTGTATATATACCACATCTTCTTAACCATTCATGGGTCGATGGATATTTATGTTGTTTCCATGTCTTGGTTATTGTAAATAATTCTTCTATGACAAGTGGAATGCAGTTATCTTTTTGTATTAGTGTGTTTGGTTTTTTGGGGATATACACCCAGGAGTTGAATTGCTGGGTCATATCGTAGTTCTATTTTTAGTTCTTTTAAGAAATCCTCATACTGTTTTCTGCAGTGGCTGCACCAGTTTATATCCTGCAATTGTGTAAGAGTGTTCCCTTTCTCCACATCCTCACTGATATTTGTCATTTGTGATCTTTTTGATGATAGCCATTCTGACTGTTGGGAGGTAATAGTTTATTGTGGTTTTGATTTTCATTTTCCTGGTGATTAGCGATGTTGGCCATCTTTTCATGTGCCTGTTGCCCATCTGCATGTCCTCTATGGAAAAATGTCTAGTTCTTCTGCCCCCTTTTTAATAAGGTTGTTTTATTTTTTTGATGATGAGTTGTATTTGGAAAATATGTATTAATTTAATACAAATTACCTCTGTACATCATTTTACATATTTCAGAGAACTTCATGGGAGCTATCGATCTGATTTCTCCATGACCATCTAAAAGGTCATGTGTTTTATCCAGTAGGTAGAATTTTTTTTTTAAATTTAAAGGAACAATATACTCCCAAGCTAAGTGAGCAAGGACAAAACTGTATATAGAGTTCCCTGATTAAGGAAGAACTAATTTCATTTTTAATACTTGAGGGAAACTAATTGACAGTCATAAATAGGAACTGACACTATCATAGCGGGTGGGCCACGCTTCAGGACATTTCTTTCAAGTCTGACAAATATTCTCTTTGTGTTTTTTCAAACTCTTGTCCAATTTCTGGAAAAAATGTGCCGTATCCCACACAGACTGCCCAATTCCCATTACAAAGTCTCTGTATACTGTTTATTGTCTTGAAATGTTCAAGAAATGTACTATCCTTTGTTTGCCGAAGCCCAACTCTACAATTGTAGTGCAAAGGGATGCCTTATAAGAATTAATTCCTCAAGGGCCTCCCAGCTTTAACCTTGTATAAAGTCAGACCACGAGGAGGTTACATGTCTAGGTCACATCATCCTCTCCATCCCCATGAAACTGCCTTAAACAACTTCATTTTCCACTATACCCTTATGTTTTACTATGGGCCTGTGATTTAAGAACCAGTAATATAGGAAGGCCTTCACTTTCCTTGTAAAACTGTCATCCTGGTCATTGACCATTAGTTTGCTGAGTGCTGTTCATGCAACAACCCTCACAGACCATGTTTCTCAGGCTCTATGCCAGGAAAAGATTTGCCCTTTCTGACAGACAGGTCACCCTCCCTTGACTGGACAATTAAAGCAATGTGTGATAGAAAAAAATATATATGTGTGTATATATATACATATTGACTTGGGACTTGATGTGTATATGTTTTCATCCCAGCTCTATATCACTTTAAACAAAGGATTAACCCTTACTAAGCCTCAGTTCCTCTTCTGTGAAATGCAGGTTGTGAACACTAAATTGCAAGATTATTCTGAGGAATAAATACCACGTGGGATTTCTATGGGTTTTTACAACAGCTGTTAGCTTTATGATGTCTCTGCTCTGTGTAGGGCACTGTGCCAGTTCCCTTGTACATATGATCTCTAAACTTCTCAGTAACACAAATTGGTTTCATTATCTCTGTTTTATAGATGACTCTACTGAGATTCAGAGTACAGAAGTAACCTGTGTTGAAGTCACGTAGCTCGTTGGTGGCTGACTTAAAATTCAAAGTTAGGACCGATTCCGTCATGGGCCACTTAGCATTTCCCTGGACTTTTTGCATTTTCCCCCTTTGTCCTATCTGTGTGAAATTGCAGTTGAGTTTTATTTTCAGTAACTGAATTCTCTTGGATTTTCAGTATGCAATCCCTCTTCTCTCCACAATCTTATCAAGCCTTGTTTTCCTTTGGGAAGTGTGGGTTGGGAGAGGGCTTTAATAAACAAAAACAAAACAAAAGAGAACATAGTGCTTTCAGAGGAATTAGGAGTATGAAGTGAGATTAACATGAGTGTAAATCCTAGTTCTTCCATCTTTTATTTGCATGGACTATGTATTTCAGTTTTTTAAGTCTCAATTTCTCTCATGTAAATATCATCTGTGTCATAGAATAGGACGAAGATGATCAAGTGTACAGAGGACCAGCACAAAGGCAGGTGCATAATAAGCATTTGATAAATATCAGCAAGTACTGTTTAATTATGTCAAATGTCTTCAACCTCTTTTCCTTGTGTTTTTATAATAAACCATCTCCAATCTTATCTGGAAGTAATTAAGACAGTGTTTAAAAGACATTAATGATTATAAAATAAGTTATTGGATTTGAAAATTGGGGGGATTTGGAGTGTAGCAGGAGCCCTTCGAGGCTCTTCTGGGAACTGGAAGACTCCAAGGGACCTAACTGCTTGAACTGGTATATTTACAAGGAGGCAAAGGAAAGTGACCTTATCTTGGTGAGCTGCTTTGTGCTACATGTACAAAGACCTCCTGGGGTTCCTGATTCAACCTCCTCTGTCCTGAGCATTATAATTGTGAAGTCAATGTGTTCCTGGTGAGTAAAGAGAATCAGATCAGGGTCTGCTTGGTTAGGTTCAAGTCCTAGCTCCACCCCTCACTATCTTTGACTTCCATGCCCGCTGCTTCAGATGCAATATCAGGATAAAAATAATTCTCAGAGAGAAGTTATGAAGATTTAATTAAATTTAGAAAGTGTTTGCCACCACAAGTTGTGGTACACAATGAAAACGTGAAAGCTTATTAGATTTTGTTTTCATTGTCATTATCTGGGAGAACATTTATGAGTAGAAACTCCAGAACACTATTTTTCCTTTTCTTCTAATATTCCTGAAATGAAAGATGGAAGTTTCCTGATTTATTAAGAATCATGAGATCTCAGATAGAAACAGCTGACTCATCTGTTAGTGACTTCAATGTAGAAGGCATTTACAGACAGGTGAGGAAGGTTAAGAGGACCAGCAGGAGGCAGTGAAGCACCCAGAGGAGATGGGAGGCCATTGCCACCCTTAGGTGTGAAGGAGCAAAGGAAGGAAGCATGTCCAGAAACCAGTCACCTATGTAACCCTGGAAGAGGACCACTCAATACAAACTGACTAGAGCAGTGGGAATGGGAATAAATGCCCTACCATGTTCTGCTCCCAGCTACTGATTGCAGCGAGGTCACCCATTGACTGAATCTGATGAGAAAGTATGAGGAAGAGGAACAGAGGAACTTGGGGTATATAATCATAATCAGTAGGGGGCACCTCCCAGGATACAGTCCCGGTGGAGGAGGATCAGGGCACAAAGGAGGAGGAATGATACAGTTAAATATCAAAAACAAAAAGAAATAAACAAAAACAAACCAATGATTGGAGATAGGAAAGTACTAATTTAAAACATACTGAATCCATGCACAACTGCTTACTAATCGGGTAAGATTATATTTACTTCAGCATAAGTCTCTGTTTCATCAGCATTGAAAACTTCAGGGTTCTTCTGAGAAAAGAGATGAATATAAATCAGTATAATATTAGAAATAGGTATGGAAAAAATTGGTTATCTAAGCTAGTTGTGTGATTGGGACACTGGAGGCTTTTATTATGCTGACATTAATATAAAGAGCCCTATTAACTAGTGTATACATTTTTAAGCAAATAAATATTGAGTGCCTATCATGGATACTGTACTTCTCGGTACCTAAAGTATAAGAGTGAACCAAAGCCATGCAGACTCTGCCATCAAAATTGATAGTCTACTAGGCTGAAACACATCAGTACATCTTTTCAAAGTGAAACATGCTAAAAAAGAACCATGTTATAGCGAAGCACATTAAGAGGGCTCTTATTTAGACTAGATGATATCAAAAGGATTCTGTAAGGAGGGACCATTTAAATCAACCACTGTAGAATGGTGAATTTGACAGATTGGGTTGAACAGGGAAGGAGCAAACTTTGGGAGGGAAACATACGTACCCCAGTTCTGAGACTAAGGTGAGTTTGGTCAGCATGAGGAGCTAAAATAAGACCTTCATTTAGCATGAATACAGCATATGGGACAAAGAGGTGAGTGAGAAGGAGATGAGGCTAAGGAGGTGGTCATGGACTCTGTCATGCAGTACTTCACTGGAGGATACTGGAAAAGAGCTGGGAGCTCAGTCTAAGTGGAAAGAGAAATCACTGAAATGTGTCTTTTACATTTTAAAAAGCACACTGTGACTTTATTTCCAATAGGTCAGAAAAAGGTAAAAATTAAAAAAAAAAATGGAGACCCATCAGGAAGCTGAGTGGCTAAGACAAGAGATGATAAGGGCTTTGATCAGGTCGTCAGTAATGATGTTGTCTTCAATCTGTTATAGTTAATCTGAATAACCAGATGAAATCTTACTTTCTAAAAATAGAGTAGCATAACCACATCATGGTGTTATTATAAAGATTGCATAAGATGTGTGTAAATAAATACCAAAATCCCAGTTATACGTAAGTATTTAAAATGCTAGATCCCTGTCTCCACGTACACCAGGCTGTTGACTTCTTGCATGTAGATATTTGTATTATTCTTGTTTGCATCCACTCAGACCCTGGTATAGTGCTTTTAGAATGACAGAATATCTCATGATGGCAAAATACTAAAACTTTTAGGAAAGAATTCTGGAAATCAGAACAAGCCTAGCAGACACTTTTAAGTTCTAGAATCTCAATTTGAGCTTCTCCTGTTGCCTTTGTAGACTTGGATACCCAAACCCCAAGGGGTCCTTAGAGGCTGCTTTGTGTATTGCTAAAGGCCATCCAAAATCCAATTTGTTGTTGTTCATTTTGGAAGGAAACACCATCCTGCACTTGCAGAATTATCTTTTAAGAACTGCAAAGTGCTTTTCAAATGAAGATGCATCCTCCTTACAAACCAGAAGGGGCAACGAAGAAACTGGATGATTTATATGTCTGCTTGCAGTAGGAGAGTGAATTGGCAAGATGCGAAGGGATGAAATACCAGAGTCCCCACCCCATCCTGCAATCATTCGCTGTTGTAAAAGTTAACTTTCTTTCTCTGTAGAATTTCTTGGAATGTCAGGGTGAAAATGCAGCTGAATCCTTAACTTTGGGACACACATCACAAAGCTGTAAGGGAGCCCTAAGTCTGGGAATCTATACCCCATGTTGTCCATTGGAAAGGCACTGTCATTAAAAGGCAGCTGAGATATTTTCTTTAATAAGGGACTTGAAACTATCCTGTAAATTCTTTCATCAGACTGTTTTAAACCAATTGATAATCCTAAGAAAGCATTTTAAGTGACATGTTTTTTTATTTTGATTAAATTTTTTTGGAGTATAGTTGACTTACAACGTTGTATTAGTTTGACGTGTACAGCAAAGTGATTCAGCTGTAAATAGCACATATATCCGTTCCTTTTCTGATTTTTTTTTTCTTACGTAGGTTACTACAGGGTTTTGAATAGAGTTCTCTGTGTTATACAGTAGGTCCTTGTTGGACCACTAATATGTAGAATCTAATAAAGAATAATAGAGGGAAATTTGTTCACAAAACAGAAACAGACTCAAAAGATTTGAAACCAAACTTACAGTACCAAAGGGGAAACGCTGGGCAGAGGGATAAAATGGGAGGTTGGGATTGACATATACACACTGTGAATGGAATAGATGAGTAACAAGTAACATTTTAATAACTGTTAATGTGTCAGACAAGAAAATAAATTCTATGGTAAATCAGACCAATAACAAGTCAGAAATATACTCTGTCTCTTGGAGGAGTGGAATTATTCGTTAGATTGTGATACAGTGTTAAAGTCAATATGATGGATCAAATTTGGGTATAATCAAGACTTTGGCAAACAATTGTCCATGAAGCCCTGTATGCAAGTTTTGCTATGAACCCTGAGCGAAACAAACAAAAGCTTATATGCCTATTTCTGGTATTGTTCTTTCAAGCTATATAAGTTGAAGACCAGTAGAGAATTTTTCAGTAGTCGTGATTGCCTGCAGGGTTTGTGTTCTCCTTAATAATATTAGTCTTCTATAAAAATTACAGTGTTCATATCAGTGCATGTTATTGTGAGGACTGAAAAATGGTAGAAAACAATCTTTGGCTGAGGATAATTTGAAAGGCAGCACAAGATACACAAACCGTTACAGAAGTCTTTTTCTATCCCCTTATTCTCAAGACTTAGATATGTACCATATAATTCAATTAATTAATCAAATCATTTATTTGGTATCAGTGTTTTGCTTACCTCCATTTTAGGTGCAGCAAGGTTGACATTAAATCTCTAAAAACAGTAGTTGGACTATGATTAGTGTTTCCTAAGTTTGCTTGAATATATGAATAAGTGAATGAATGACTTTTAAAATCATTGCCTCTGGAAAAAGTTTATGCCTTTCAAAAATCTCTTTTTAGGTTCCCCTCTGTCTGTAAAATCTTTGCTGTTTTATTTCCATACCAGACATCTTAGACTTGCTGTACTTTATAACTGTACAAATTCATATTAACTTAAAGAAATCCACACATCACATTTTGTTGTAATTGTATTTACGTCTCCTTTACCAGACCATAAGACCCTCACTGGCAGAAACCACTTTTCATTCAGGGCTTGGCATAATCAATTAGAATGTATTTAAATGTTTCATAAACTTATTCATTAATACATCTGTATACTCATGTATTGAGACCCTTTTGTATATGAGTCACTATAGTATCGACAAAGTATCTATTAAAATCCTCAACTCTATAGCTACTTGTGACTTTCCAGTGTTAACGCACTGAAGAATATACTTACACACTTATTCTGTCAATCGACTAATAAAAAAAATAAGCTATATGTGTACAACTTGCTTGCTTGGACAGAAGTGAAGTTCCTTAAGACAAATGATCAAGATGAATTGCTCGCTTAATCTTACCCTCTTGTGGTATTATTAAAATATTATCTCTGCCATATGGGTATTCCATTATTTATATATCTGGCTAGCTAGCTAACTTTATAATGATCTTTTTATCTTGGAAATTTATGAAAAGGATCATAATACAGATTGAAAACCAAGTTCTCATTGAGTAGAATCATTGTCAAGCTGGCATGTTGCCTTTTGTATGGGAGGTGGGGTGTCAAGTGTTGGAAGCATGGAATCAGTATACAGTAAGCATTCAGTACACTTTGGCTATAATCAGTAGTTGTGTAATTTTAACAGCGATTTATAAAGGACCAAGCAAATTCTGATATTTCCAGAGTTTCTTCTGGTGATAACTAAGGTGACTTTATCACTTGCTAACACTGATATACCTTCTTTTTTAACTAAAATTTTAATTTGGAATTAATTGGAGATTGGCACGTGATTATAAGAAAACATACAGAGGAGTTCCCATCGTGGCTCAGTGGTTAACAAATCCGACTAGGAACCATGAGGCTGCGGGTTCGATCCCTGGCCTTGCTCAGTGGGTTAAGGATCTGGCATTGCCATGAGCTGTGGTGTAGGTCGCAGACGTGGCTCGGATCCCGCATTGCTGTGGCTGTGGCGAAGTCCGGCGGCTACAGCTCCTGTTAGACCCCTAGTCTGGGAACCTCCATATGCTGCGGGTGCGGCTCTACATAAAGGCAAAAAGACAAAAAAAAAAAAAAAAGAAAAAACATACAGAGAAACAACTTGTATCCCTTATGTATTGTCCATTATCTATTTATCTATTATCATTTCTTATATTGCCAAAGTATAGTAAAAAAAAAAAAAAATCACAGCCTCAGTGTTGATACAGTCCAGATACAGTTCTATCATCACAGAGACCCCACACCATTTGTCTATCCCTGATCCTTGTGAACTACTGATCTGTTATCCATTTCTAAAATTTCATTTTAATTATGCTATGTAAAGAGAATCACACAATAAATACCTGAAAATTCTTCCAAATTTTATTGCATATCAATAATCAGTTTCTTTTCATTGCCAAGTAGTATCCCATAGTGTGGAAATAGTATGGATTGCTTAAACATTCATCCTGAAAGGACATCCTTGTATTTCCACATGGCGGCTATTAAAAAATAAAGCTGCTGTGCACATTTGTGTGCAAGTTTGTGTGAGAAAAAAGTTTTCATTTGGGGGAGTTGGGGAAGCATCAAAAGCACATTCACAGGATCTTATGGTAATTATGTGTTTACTTTTATAAGACACTCAAAAACTAAACATAGTGCTCATACCACTGCATTTTCTTACCAATAATGTGTGTGATCCAGTTTTTTGACATCTTTACCAGCATTTGTTGCTATCACTATTCTTTAATTTTTGTCATTCTGGTTGATAAGCAGTAGTATCTCATTATGGTATTAATTAGCATTTCCCTAGTGGTTAAGGAAGTGGAGCACCTTTTCATGCTCTTAATTGTCATTTGTGTAGTTTCTTCAGTAAAACATGACCATGCTCTTTTGCGTGTTTTCTAACTGGATTGCTTCTTTTTTATTGATAAAATTTGATGTTCTACATATAAACCTTAGTGACATACGTGGTTTCCAAATATTTTTTTCCAGTCTGTACCTTTTCTTTTTATCCTCTTAGGGTTTTCTTCAAGCAAAAGCTTTTTTTTTTTCTTTTGATATAATCCAATTTGTCAGTTTTTTTCTATTGGTGTCAAGTCTAAGAACTCCCTCATTGACCCTAGATACTATAGGGTTTCTATTTATTTTCTAAAAGTTTTATTTTCTAAAAGTTTTATTTTCTGAAAGTTTTATTTTCTAAAAGTTTTAGAATTTACATTTAAGTCAATGATCCATTTTGAATTAAATTTTGTATAAGGTATGATACAGGTTGATATTCACGTTTTTTGCCCGTGGATATCCAATTCTGTAGCACCATTTGTTCAAAACACTATACTTCCTCTGTCAAATTGCTTCTGCACCTTCGTCAAAAACAGTTGGGCATATTTTTTGTGAGTCTATTTGTTTTCTTTATTTTGTTTCATTGATCCATGTATCTCTCCCTTTTCCATAACCAGATAATTTTATTTTTGGACATACCCCCAGCATGTGGAAGTTCCCAGGAAAGGAATCAAAGCATAACAGTGACAATAGTGGATCCTTAACCTGCTGTGCCACAAGGGAACCTCCCATAACCGTATGATTTAAATAACTATAGCGGTATATCAAGCCTTAATATCTGGTAGACTAATACTTCCCACTTTATATTCTCTTTCAAGATTAAGTAATTTTCAGCCTGTATTTTTCTATATGAATTTTAGAAAAAGCTGCACATATCTCCAAAAACAAAACTATTGACATCTTGATAGGAATTACATTAAATTTGTAGATAATTTGGGAAGAATTAGCATATTTACTACTTAATTAGCATACTTACTATGTTGAATCTTCCAATTTGTAAGTACAGTATGTTTCTGCTATGACTTATTTCATAGCATTTCAGACTTTTAACTTGTAGACACCATGTTTAGTTAAGATTCTGTGTAATTATTTCATTTTCTTTGGACTGATTCTAAGTGGTATTGTGCTTTTAAGTTCCCGCATGTTCATTCTTAGGATATAGAAATACAAATTTGTGTGTGTATGTGTGCGCTGATCTTATAATCTGAAATTTTGTTGAACTTACTGGAATATTTTTGTAGATCCCTTGGGATGTTTATAATGTGGACACTTATGTAATCTTCAAATAGTTACCATTTTATTTCTTCCTTTCCAATTTATTTGTCTTTTATTTATTTTTCTTGCATTATTGTGCTGATATAGTTTCCAACACTCTAGAATAGGAGTGGTGAGAGTGAATATCCTTTTCTTTTCCCCAGTCTTAGAGAAAAAGCATTCAGTTTTTCAACACTAAGTTTAATGGCAGCTGTAGGATTTTTTTGTGGATGTTCTTCATCAAGTTTGGAAAATCTCCTATAGTCCTAGTTTTCTGATACTTTTTTATAAAAAATGGAGGTTGGATCTTGTCAGTGGTAGTTTCTGTCAGTTTTTAATATCATACAATTTTTCCTTTTTATTCTTTTTATATGATCGGTCACTTTGATATTTGAATGTTGCATGAGCCTCGCACACATGGCATAAATCCCTTTTAGCCATGGTATATAATTTTTATACATCATTGGATTTGATTAGGCAAATTTTGTTAAGTTTATGAAACATATTCATGAAACATTATTCTGTAACTTTGCTTCTTTGTAGTGTACTTTTTTTTTGTTTTGGTCAAGGTTTAACAGTGACCTTATAAAACTATGAGTAGGAAAACCTTCCTTTTTCATTTTCTGGAACACAGTAAAATTGATATTAAGTCTCCTTTAAATACTTTGTAAGGTTTTAAGCGAGGTTATTTGGACCTCTAGATTTTAGGTCTGTGGGTGCTTTTAAATTACAAGTTTGATTTTTTTATTTGTCATAGTACCATTAGGAGAAGTTTATTTATTTTGATCTGTTTTGATTTGATGAGTTTTGATAGTTTGTGTTAAGGGAAACTGGCCAATTTTTTTCTAGGTTGTTGAATTCTTGAGTATAAATGTGTTCATAGTGGCTGCAAGATCTGTGTCCCATCTTTCATTCCTGATATTAGTGGTTTATGTCTTCTTTCAGTCTTGGTAGAGGTTTATCAATTTCATTGATTCCCCCCCCCCAAAGAAATATCTTTGGGCTTTGTTGATTTTCTCTATCGTTTTCCTACTCTGTTTCATTGATTCTTCTCTTATTTTTACTATTTTCTTCCTTCTGTTCACTTTGGGTTTATTTTGCTCTTCTTTTTCTAGCGTCTTGAGATAGCTAGGACACTTTTCTAGGGTCTTGAGATAGCTAGGACACTGTGAGAGTTGAAAGTGTGGCTGAGCGTAATTTCGCTCCAAGAGTAGATGTATGCTGGGATCTCCTGAGCAAATGAGGAAGCACTGTCCCTCTAGTGATAACCCTTAACACTGAGGCTGCAGGAGTCATATCCATGTTATATCCTTAACATGCATCACAAAGATTCTGCCCTATGATGTCTGGTTTGTACTGAGCGTGTCACCCTTGGCTTTGGGTTACTCATAACTGGTCAGCAAAATGTACAAAAAAATTTCCTGTTAAGTTCTGTAGCCTTGTCACTCTAATATGAACAAACTGGATCTGCATTGTTTTCTGTGGTACCAGGAGATAGGCACTAAACTTAAATTTTCAGAGATGTTAGCTCACTTTTAAAGTATACCTCTGTGGGCCAGACCAGTTGGGCATGTTAAAAATCAATCATGTACTCCTCCTACCAATATTATGAAGTAAGTATACAAATTTATGTTTTTTTTAGAAAAGGAAATTGAGGCTTGAAGGTAAATTGAGGGTAAATCCCTTTCATTGGAGGTGTGTAATGAGTGGAAGAGAAAGGAGTTGAAATGAGAGAGATCTGATTGCCTTCTACTGTGGAGCTCTCCAGGACAAACTGTTTGTAGCAATACCATTTGCTGGTTGTCTTTACTGATTGGGATTCCATGTGTATGTGTGTGTGTGTGTCAGGGGGTGCTCTGTTAATGTAGTCAGACCTGTGGTTTATAGGAGGCCCCTGTGTATATCTGACAATAAATGAGATATGGTGATGTCAGGGTAATATATGGTTGTTTTGATGAAAGAAAATAATAGCTATATTTAAATTGTTTTAGATAAAGATGAGATTTGTTAAATGTCTTTTGTGCAGCCATAAGATAAAGATCCAATGAAGTAATATTCAAGCTACATTACCTCAGGGAAGGGAACTGACATTGTCCTAAACTACTCATTTCTTGAGTGGGAAATATCACCAGCATATATTTACTATCTTTAATCAAGTATTATATGCACACAGGAGTGCACGTAATGGGCATGATCAATGGGATATATGGGCAAAATTTCAAGATTGAAATATGATGGAGATAATCTGCAAAGCTCAGTGGAAACTGAAATGAGGGCTTTTCATGTGTGATCATCCTCGGGCTCTCACCAAATCTATTTACTGCATTTTATCTGCCTTAAAAGGAGAAATGTTATTTATTTTCCCTCATTAAACTAAGACGTAAAGGAAACAAATTAATTCATCCAACCAAGAAAACACACGTTCCAAAACCTTTAGTGAGAAATTCTGTTGATAGATCTTAAGTACACAGAAATTTTACACCTCAAAAAGAAAAAAAAAATGTATAGCCTAATTTAAAAATGAGCAGAGGACTTGATTAGACATTTCTCCAAAGAAGATGGTAAATAAGCACATGAGAAGATGCTCATTTTAGTAAATAAATGCAAGTCAAAACCACAGGCTACCACTACACAACCATTAAGGTGACTACCGTTAAAAACAAAATAAAACAGGAGTTCCTGCTATAATGCAGTGAGTTAAGAATGCTACTTCAGAGGCTACGGTTGCTGCAGAAATATGGGTTCGATCCCCAGCCCTGTGTAGTGGGTTAAAGGATCCAGTGTTGCAATAGTTTCAGTGTAGGTTGCAGCTGTGGCTCAGTTTCAATCCCTGGCCCAGACACTTCCGTATGCTGTGGATAAAGCCATAAAAAAATAAAGCAGAACAAAACCAGAAAATAACAAGTGTAGGTAGGAATATGGAGAAATTGGAACCTTTGTGCTTTGCTACTGAGAATAAGAAAAAAGATACATCTACTCTGGAAAATAAAAGATGGTTCCACCAAAAATTAAACATAGAACTAGCATGTGGTACATTAATTTAACTACTGAGTGTATACCCCCAAAATGGAAGCAGTGAAGTTGGAAGCTTTGCCCTCTTTGCTTCCATAGCTCCAGTGTTTAGAACAATGTCTGACACAGGATATTTTTTAAATAATTTTAAATAAATGATACAGAGAAAGTACATGCTAATAAAGCATGGTATTATTTCCAGTTCTGTGATCAGAAAACACTCTTCTTTCTCTCCCTAATAAGTGCAGGGGCCATAGATGTACAGATCCATCATGCTAGTCAGACAAGCTGCAAACAATTATTAACTCTTAAGTTTCTCCAAGTTTCACTGTTTTCTAATTGGTCCTTCAGTGATGTTAATGCTGAAATGGGTCACCCTCACATTGAGATGGAATGCCAGGGGGACTCTGTAGTGAGCTGAGAAAGAAACCTGATTTAAAAAAGGTGCCATTGTATTGTGCAAGGAGATAAAACTGTATGCACAAGCATACCTCTAAATGCAATTTGAATGTTATGTTTTAAATTGGTGTTATACTTCTACTGCTAAAATAAAACTCAGAGAAGACGGTGTAATTCTGAGGAAAAAGTTCTAAAACTTTCTTCCAACATATTCTTCAATCATAACATGGGGGCATGCTGTTTTCCAAAATAATAATTCACGGATCAGATACAAACATCATGGATATTGGCTCCAGTCTTGATATAGTGTATGCTATGGATGAAAGGAGGACCATTTTCAAATTTACTAAAGAAGAAGAGTGAATTATTCTATTCTTGATGGTAAGGTTAATGAAAGTTAAGTGGAGAAGTAAGGCAGTTTTGTCTCACTTCACACCAGAGAAAAGCAAAGCACACACAGTGATACAAAAAATCAGCGTTTTAAGTAACTGGATACTTGAGGCGAAAGCAATTCTTTATACCTTCCTCTGTGTGAAATTAGCTATCTCATTCAAATAGCTCAGGTTTTGTTAGCATTATCATGTTACTTATGAAACAGTGGTTTATATTTCCAGGAGAAAAGTGGGTTTGTTCCTATTTATTTGTTATTTATTTGGCTGGTTGGTTGTTATAAAGGAGCAGGTGTGGAGGCTGGCTGAATAATCGTCCTAATCAATTACTTCTCTCTAGTGTGTAGAGTTGCTCTAAATAAGGATAGTAGAGTGGCAAGTGACCAGGCTTGCCTGCTTTCCAGGTAATGAGAAACTCCAAATCTGACAAATAGCTGGGGGCATCTCACTTGTAACTCCACCAAAATGGATCGTGTTCATCTAGGTGATTGAATGTTCCACATTCACAAATAAAACAGAATTTGAGTATAACTCTGAATTACTAAAACAGAGAAGATTGATTTCCATATACTGTGTAAACAGGTACACTAACAGTGAATTCTGAAAAATATAATAAGCAGAACTGAACATAGCAAAGTCCCCATGTCATTGATCAAGAGAAGCTTTGCTTTTATTGCATTTTCCTAATTTGTATGAAAATGTAATGCTATGTTGTGTTGATGAAAATAAATTTATAATTAGATAATACACATACATACCATATGATGGTATAGTTAAGTATTTTTACATATATGCAGGTGTGTATGAAAAAAAAAGTTTAAAGGAAAATATATCCATGTAACCAATGTTAATTTCTGGGTTGTGGAATTATGAATATTTTTCTCTTTATACTTCAAATTCTCAAGATATTCTGTCTAGAGAAAAATCACTTTTATAATTAATAATGACTGTAAGTATGAGAAGCAGGCTCATCATTCCCGTAAGACAAATGAATGGGCCTTGACTCAGCTGGAGCTAAGTGCAATTTTAGATTTGAACTTACATCAGTCTGTTCATTTCATTTATATGACAGGCACATGCTATGTCCCTGTTCTCAAAAAGTGAATAGGGTAACTATTGTTTTTATAAGTTTACCCTTAATTCAACTAACCAGAGATAAAGAGGATTTTTGTTGTGAAAGACATGAATATTTATTCCGTAATTGTTTATTGAGAAACTATTAGGAACCAAGAATTACTCTTAAGTGCAGCAGGCAATCCATCAGTGAACCAAACAGGCAAAAACAACTACTTCAGGGAACTTAACTTCCTCAAGGGGGGAGGAGACAGAATATTAGTTACATTCTGTTAGAAGGTAGTAAGTGCTATTGAGGTTGTAAAAAATAGAACTGGGTAAAGGGAATGAAGAGTGTCAGGGCAAGTGAGAAATTACACAGCGGCTAGTCAGTGTAAACTTTATCAAGAGGGCATTTGAGCCAACACTTGAAGTGAGGGTAGAAGATAGGCAGATATCTGAGTAAAGAGTGTTCCAAGCAGATGGAACAGCCTATGCCAAGAATCTGAGGCAAAAGTATGCCTGCCATAAGCAGGCACGGAAGTAAGCAACAAGGAAGCTGGTGTTCCTAAAGCAGAGGAAGATAGGGGGAACATGGTAGGTGATGAGATCAGAGGTACTATGGCCTTGAAGATTATAATAAGACGTTGGGCTTTTATTTTGCTTGAAGTGATGAGACCTAAGGCAACATTTTATGTTTTTCTGGTTGCTGCGTGGAAAATATCAGGACAAAGGTAGAAGTGGGGAGACCAGTTAGGAACGTAAAGCAACAATCCAGATAAGACCTGATGATGGCTTGAACAAGGGTGCTAGAAGTGGACGCAGCAAGAGGTAGTAAGATTCTGAATGTATTCTGAAGACAGAGTCAAGTGTGTTTCTGCTTTGTGGAGGAGAGACTTTAAGAATGGCTCTCAACTTTTTCCTTGAGCACCTGGAAGGATGGATTTTTCCATTACCTGAAGTGGAGAAGACTATGAGAATGTTTGTAGAGACTGGAAATTCTGGTTTGTGTGTGTTCTGATAGACTTTTTTTAGCTATTCCATTGAAAATACTGAGTTGGTAGTGCCCACACAAGCCTGGTTTCAGAAAGGAGGCTGGGACCAAAAATGACATAACATGCTTTAAAACTTTGTGGATAGATCTGAGCAGTGAGCTGTAGAGCAGACAAAAGTTTAGCATTGTGGTACATGCAAAAGAATCAACAAAGGAACTAAGAATGGGTCATCATAAGAGTAGCAAGTCAACTAGAAATAAAAATGACTCAAAGAGGAAGGAATTGATCAAGTGTGCCAAATACTAGGCTAAGTAGACTAAGATGACTCAACCACTGATTTTAGCAGCATAGAAGCTACCCATGACCTTGACATTGAATAAAATGACAGGGATAAAACTCTGACTGGAGTCTACTTTTCTGACTAATAGAATAGAGAAGGCAACGGGTGATAGCAAGTAGTTAATTCTTCTAAAGAATTTTGTTTAGGAGTTCCCGTCGTGGCACAGTGGAAATGAATCCAACTATGAACCATGAGGTTGTGGGTTTGATCCCTGGCCTTGCTCAGTGGATTAAGGATCTGGTGTTGCCATGAGCTGTGGTATAGGTGGCAGACGTGGCTCAGATCTGATGTGGCTATGGCGTAGGCCAGCAGCTGTAGCTCCGATTGGACCCCTAGCCTGGAAACCTCCATATGCCAGAGGGGTGTGGCCATAAAAGGTCAAGGAACAAAAAAAAATATGGATTGATGTTGTGAGAAATACACAATTTCTATAAAAGTACACAAGAAGGGGCTACACAGCAGGGAATTTGAGGGTAGGTGACACCAGAGGAAGCCTCCATCAGAAAGTAATCTCTAAACAGACTTGTGGTTGCCAAGAGGGGAGGGAGTAGGAGGGACTGGGAGTTTGGGATTAGAAGATGCAAACTATTACGTTTATAATGGATAGGCAAATGAGGTCCAACTGTACAACACAGGGAGCTATATCCAGTCTCTTTGGATGGGCCATGACAGAAAATAATATTAAAAAAGAATATTTATGTATGTTTGAGTCACTTTGCTATATAGCAGAAATTGGGAACTGGCACAAACTTGTAAATCAACTATACTTGAATAGTAATAAAGGAAATGATCTCTAAATTGACATGTGGGTATTAATGAAAAACAGTGTTTTAAGGGTTGCAAAGAGTACTTCAGGCAGAAAGAACAGTGTGTGAGAAGTTTGGAATATGATATGTTGAG
Organism: Catagonus wagneri; assembly: GCA_004024745.2. Taxonomy (NCBI): domain Eukaryota; kingdom Metazoa; phylum Chordata; class Mammalia; order Artiodactyla; family Tayassuidae; genus Catagonus; species Catagonus wagneri. The sequence continues at coordinate 1,889,321 of PVHT020000037.1, forward strand.
GAAATGGCAGTGATGAAGGGAGAGTGGATGAGACTGAAAGGGTTAATCAGAGGCAAGATTATGTATCCATGTTGAGAAATTTAAAAAGTAGTAAGCTTATGTTTTGAACATCTGGGAAAGATTTAAAGAGGAGATGATGTGGACAGATTTGTTCCTCCCTAGAATGATCACTGGCTCAGAAGTGAAGAGTGGAGCAAATTGAGAAGTCACTTAGAGACTGTCCCATTAGTGAAGATGGGAGAAGGGGGAGGGTCAGACGATTATAACAGCAGTGATTTTGGAGGGAAGTGGATTTGCGTGAGAATATTCAGGAAGAGCAATCAAATGAGTTTCAGTAGTAATTGGAAATGGATGGTTGGTGAGAAGGAAAAAGTCAGTGACAGCCTATGGTTTGGTGGAAACTTTATATACTTAATTTTTTGGTGGAAAGTATAAGTGAAATAGAAATGAGGGAGGAACTCCAGGGGAAAGGTATCCAGTTCATCTTTTGGCAATGCTTTGTGACACCCTAGAGGCATTTTGAAGAAGACAGGAATGAGTTTGGAAATGAAAACAAAGTTGTTTGATTGAAATGATGTATTTGGAAGTCATCAGCATTAGAGATAATTCAGCTTGCAACCAATGACAAAAAACAAAGCTTCAAAAAACGAATTTGGCCGAGAAATTAGCATTAAGGTAACTGTTCACTGTTCTTCTCACTAAACCTAAAGGCTATCGTCTTCCTGTTCTTTTCTCTAGTTCTTTTAGAGGGGGAGTCACCATGTTCCTTTAGTGTTTCCATACAGAACTCTTACGCAGCTGGGAGTGAAATTATGTAGATATCGTATGTTTATCCTTGACCACATTTAACTTCTTCAAATAGTGTGTCACTATAGAACATTTATACCTGTGCTAATTTTTTGGGGTCATATTCTCCAGCTACTAGGTTTCCATGAAAGCATACATAGGGGGTAAAGAAAAGTAACCAAAGAAAAAAATTATTAGAATTTGGACTAAACTGAGCTAGATCATCCATAGCACTAAAAATTGTTCATTGTTGAGACTCTCACCTTTTGTTAATGATGGTATTTCCACACAAATCCAGCTCATTCTGTAAAAGGTTAAAGCCACAGTTCAGCAGCCAGTGCATTCAACGTGTAGCGTGAATTGGCAGTTTGACTTTGAAAAAGATTAGTTGCCATATGCGTTCTTAAGAACATGTGTTGTCTAAGACCAAATTCCAAATAATACAGCATAAAATAACTCAGCATAACTTCTTACATGCCATGTGTTCTGCTAGACTTTTGTATTCCTAAACTCATTTCAGTTTTTCAGTCCTACTCTCCCCTTCATTTTAGCATCTCTAATGTCAATTAAAAAAAACGGGTGCCTGAGGTTTGGTCATTTTCCAGAAGTGCGGATAGAAGAAGTCAGATTTAATAACCATACACTTTCTAGCACAGTGCCCTACTCCCCCAGGTCCGAAAAGCAAACAAAAATGTAAGACATTACGTATAAATAATACTCCAGGGAGGTCTGGGACTCATCAGCATGCAGGCAAGGGCCATTGAAAACTGGCTCCAAAGAAGTACTTGTTTTTTGCACGGCAAGTATCCCGTGAATTCTTGTTCTTATTGTCCTTTTGTACCTTCTCATTGTGTGCATTTCCCTGATGCTTTGGGAAGAATGTGGAGTCTTTACAATGAAAGATGAGACCTTTATTGTGACAGAACAGCCATCTCATTTATCTCTGACAAGATTTCCCCTTCATCCTGCATCAATATAGTTCCAGCTTAATGATGTCATTCCCTATAATGTGGAATACAAAACAAGAAGAAGTCATTTGGGGCTCACCCCAGGGAGAACAATGAGCGATATCTTTTACTTTGCGGTGAGCACCGTTCTGAAGGTTCCTAGAGGTATCCCTAGAGTTTCCAAAAGGTAGAGATGGGGTGTTGCGGAGAACCACAGACACCTACCCCCCAGGACCACTCCAAAGATAGGAGGAGGTGATTTGCGCGGTGGCCAGAGCTTCACTTGTTCTCATTGTCTTTTTCCCTTTTTTTTTTTCTGTTTCTAAGGTTGATGACTTCCGATTTTGAAAGAAAAGCTCTCTCTCTGTTTTGCAATTTATTCCTCAAGTTGGGCTCTCCCAACTCAGAGAAAAAAAATATCACATGATTTTCCTGTTTCCACATTCTAAATGCTAACAACTAATTTTATCCAGGCCTGGAGGGAATAACATGAATTTACAGAGCTGCCGAGGTTAAAGTATTGAAGTATTTATGCTGAAAGGATATAAACAACAACAGCAACAACCAAAATATTCCAATGGGATGACTGTGTAAATGAATTTATTTAAAGTAAAAGGCAACAGAGTGAAAGGAGTAAGCTAGCAGGTTATTTGGTTTTTGTTTTTGTCTTTTTAGGGCTGCACCTCTGGCATATGGAGGTTCCCAGTCCAGGAGTGAGTCAGAGCTGCAGCCGCTGGCCTACGCCACAGCCACGGCAACACCAGACCTGAGCCAGGAATTGAACGTGTATCCTCGTGGATGCTAGTCAGATTTGTTTCTGCTGAGACATGTTGGGAACTCTGCAGTCCGTTTTTTTTTTAAGCTTTACAACTATGATACCAGATCTGAAGGATTTTTGTATTTTTAAAAATTATATATATAACAATAATTATATATTAACATATAATATATAAATATGTAATTTGGATATATAATTCAAATACATCTAAATATTTATAGATACAGATGTAAAATATATATATATAAGTGCAAATTTAGGAAGGGGAGAGGAAAGCAGGGGAGATATATATATACAAGGCACAGCAAATAGTGTGGTGTGTTTGAAGAACGGTATGGAATTTAGCATTGGTGGAAAAAAAAAGACCAAAAAAATGCAGAATACAGTTTGCGTCCAGGTCATGGCCACCCTCTGTGCTAAGGAGCTACACTTTATCCTTGAAGCAAAGGGCAGCCACTAGAGACTTGTAATCATAGAAATGCCAAGATCCAGATTTCGCTGGGAACCTAGTGTGTTAAGGATTTGGTATCGTCGTTGCTGTGGTATGGGTTTGATCCCTGGCCTAGGAACTTCCCCCATTAAAAAAAAAAAAAAAAGAAAGAAAGAAAGGAAAAAAAGAAAGGCAAGAAAAGAAATGCCAAGGTCTGACCAGGGCTTAAATAGTTGTGGTGTAAGGGGTGGAATTCCTTAAAAGCCAAGTTTCATCCTTCAGTCCTTCCTACCTCTAACACCCTCCCCATGTCCAGTGAACTCAGAAGTCTCTTCGTTTTGCCCCTTAATTATGTCTTTAACCGTCTGCTGCTTTATATCCCCTCTGACACACTTCTGGTCTGAGTCACTGTTACGTCTCACCTGGACAACTTAAAGGGTTTCTTAATTGGTCTCCCGACAAACCGTTTTCCTCAAGTCTAATCCATTCAACACCCAGGTGTCCTTTCCAACTACAAATGTGATCATGTTCCACCTCTGCTGGAAATCACTTGATGTCTTCTCACTTTATATACATATATGGCCACACCTGTGACATATGGAGGTTCCCAGGCTAGGGGTCAAATCAAAGCTGTAGCCACCGGCCTATACCAGAGCCACAGCAGCATAGAATCAGAGCCATGTCTGCAACCTATAGCACAGCTCATGGCAATGCCAGATCCTTAACCCACTGAGCAAGGCCAGGTATCAAACCTGTAACCTCATGGATACCAGTCCGGTTCATTAACCATTGAGCCATGATGGGAACTCCAGTCTTCTCACAATATTTGACACTACATAAAATACCTGTAAGACCCTGAAAAACCTGGACACAGCCCAGCTCTCCTGTTCTAATGCCTGGCTTTCCAAACCACAGCACTTCAGGATCTCAGTCCTTGTCCCTGACCATACTGATTCAGCCTTTACCTTCCCCAGTGCTTATCCTCCTTTGCTCCCAACATCGCCTGGCAACACGGGCCTTTCCTTCCCCTCATCCACAGACTTATCAGTTCCACTTATCATGCCCACAGTTGCCTATTCAGTGCTTGTCTTCCTGGTTAGACTGGGGAGAGGCAAGTCCACATCCTCCATAGGCACCCACATCCTCCATCCTCCATAGGAAACCCAGATGCTTAGTGCGGTACATAGCATATCACAGATACTTAGTAAGCTTTTGGCAAACCAACTTGTGGAATAAATGCATGTAATGGGATGCTCTCACTGAACAATTATTGCTACAGTGACACATAAAATATGACCCTTTGTTCTCAAGGAACTCGCAGTCTATTAGGGGAGAGGGAATAATGAACAAAATACAATAGTTTGTGATTCATCCTACTGCACAGGGACAACCAGGGGCTGTGAAGACACAGTGTATGAAGAAAAGTGGTCCATGGTAGGGGTGACATCTGATTCAGTTCTGAAGGGAGGAGTTGAAGGGAATTTAGTTAGGCTTCTAGAATCTCAGGGAAAGGGAAGAGAAGGCAAGGCTGCATGTGGTATCTAATAGATATGGCTCATTAGTGTCTGTGCATCCAGTAATCACAGGTTTGAGTATTTGATGGTAACCCTATAGATACAGATGGAGAAGAGTAACAGATAGCATCCCTGTGAGGCAGGAATATGAGTTGTTTGTGCTGTAAGGGTCATGCCCAGGGCTGAGTTCCTTTGCTAGTCAGTGAGCCCAGCTCCTGGTGCAACATCCTTAATAGCTTCATGGTTTTAAAATGTATTTATGTACATAGAGTAATGATGAAGTTACTTCACTTTATAGGTTGCATATGCTGCATGGGTACCCTTATGGATTCTTTGGCATCTTGAGACATAATCCTCATAAATTTGAAGAAACCTAATATTATGAATGATAAAGAGTAGAGAATGGCTACCTTGTATACACGTGCATATCCATATGTATAGAATATCTACTAATTAAATAAAAATAGCTCTTATATAAGTACCACACTAAATATTTTTTACACCTTACCTAATTTTATCCTCACAGTGTCCCCTGGCAGTACATGTTAATATACCCATTATACAGATTGTGGACCTGAAGACTTGCTGAGTTAAGTAACTTGCCCTTTACCTCAGGGTAAGAACAAGGATTTGAACTCAATTTTTTTTTTTTTTTTTGGCTTTTCAGGGCTGTACCTGTGGCATTTGGAAGTTCCCAGGCTAGGGATCTAATGGAGCTGCAGGAGCTGAAGCTGCCAACCTACACCACAGCCACAACAATGCAGGATCTGACCCATATCTGAGACCTATGCCACAGCTCATGGAAAGACCAGATCCTTAACCCACTGAGTGAAGCCGGGGATTGAACCCCCATCCTCATGGATACTAATCACATCTTAACCCTCTGAACCACAGTGGGAACTCCCTAGACTCAGCCTTTCTGACTTCACAGCTCTTTCCTTAAACTAGTGTAACATACTGTTAAAATAGATAATAGACTATCCCTGACTTTCAGTGGTTCAACTTAGAATTTTTGGACTTTACAGTAGTGTGAAAGAGATACACATTTGGTAGAAACTGTACTTTGAATTTTGATCTCTTCCTAGGCTAGCAGTGTGCTGTATGATATTCTCATGTCATTCTGGGCAGCAGCAGCAAGCCTCAGCTCCCGGACAGCCTTGTGGTCCTGAGTGTAAATGACTGATCCACTCACCACCATACTTACCCATTCCGTTTTTCACTTCTAGTACAGCGTTCAATAAATTGCATGAAATATTCAACACTTTATTATAAAACAGGCTTTGCATTTGATAATTTTTTTGCCCAACTGTAGCCTAATGTAAGTGTCCTTAGCACATTTAAGGTAGATGAAGCTGAACTATGATGGTCAGTCAGCTAGGTACATTAAATGCTTTTTTGACCTATGATGTTTTCAACATACAGTGGGTTTATCAGGATGTAACCCCACTGTAAGTCAAGAACGATCTATAACTGATATTTAATTAAACCGTAGAAATGAGGGAAACACTAAGTTTCTTTAATGCAGTAAATGAGAGAGATCGTTACTATGGCTTTGGTATGGCAAAAAGAGAAAATAATCCTTAAGCTTCAAAGGCAACCCCTCCGCCCCTCACATGTTTTAAGTTTGTTGATTTTGCTTTCAGCAAGATGTGCAGCCTGCATGACTAAGCTTTTCCACTGCTGTGGGATTAATTTCAGGTATCAGGCGTGGACTGGTGTACACTGACGGCTGGGTCTAATGCTCCTGGAGACACACCTCATCCCTCATGCCATGATAAGTCTTCTCTGTTGCCCTTCCATGTGTAAAATAGATTAAGGTTCCTTGGTATTGTCTTATAAAATATATTACAGAGGACTTACAACGGAATTGCTTTATTTTACAGAGTAAAGAGAAAGGGAGCCAGATGAGGTTGAATACTGATTTGCATATCCTTTCAAGTTTAAGAGTTATCTGTTATTTTATTTTATTTAAAAAGCATTGAGCTTTCCTACTCTAGGGTCTCTGTATAAGTTCATGCATCCTCGCAGATCACAGGGACAGGTAATAAATAGTAGCACAAATACAGCTTTTGTTTTGTTTTGTTTTTGCTATTGTTTTTTTAGGATTTTGCTCAGTAGCTTTCCTGCTCTCTTCTTTATGCTTCTTGTTCCTTATACTCTCCATGCGCCTATTTCCATGAACCCACTGCTCCTGTTTAGCTCAAGAGATGCCTACTGGACTTGTGATCTGATTGGTCCCTTAGGTAGGTACACTGAAAATTTTAACCAAGGTCTCCCCCCACAGAGCTCTTGCAGACTTGGCCACACTGCCCACCCTGACACTCCCCTAGCAGGGTAGGTGGATCCAGCAGGGTCATTCACCGTTAATAACACTTGGTTCTGGGAACTGTGGAAATACATCAAGACCCACCTAAGTTAGAACAAGCAATGCTTGCTTAGTTGCTTTTTGAGTTGGAACTTTCTGTGGCAAAAGAGTTAGCCTTCATCACTTGTATTTGGCAGAAACTCAAAGGCAGGCAGGGAGTGGGGAAGAACTTTATAATTAAAAAAAAAAGAAAAAAGGAGTTCCCGTCATGGCTCATCAGTTAGTGAACCCGACTAGCATCCATGAGGATGCACGTTCAATCCCTGGCCTCGCTCAGTGAGTTAGGGATCCGGTGTTTCCGTGAGCTGTGGTGTAGGTTGCAGATGCAGCTTGGATCCCATGTTGCTGTGGCTCTGGAGTCGGTCGGCAGCTACATTTCCAAATGGACCCCAGCCTGGGTGCCACGGGTGCGGCCCTGAAAGACAAAAAGACGAAAGAAAGAAAAAAAAGAGTAAAACTTCAGGGATATTTTGTTTGGAGATTGTTAGCATAGGGAAGCTGGAGACAGCCTAACTAGAAATGGGGCAGCTTATGTGTTTGGTCTAGGGAGCATGTTTTGGCTTTCTCTGATTGGTCCTGTGGTCAAAGCAGAGGTGAAGGAGGTTGGCAGTCACTGACCAAATCCTGAGTGTTGGGGTCAGTTGCATCAGAGGTCTGGCCATGATCCATTTGTTTATTCCACTTCTGTTATTAGTCTTTTTTCTATGTCTCCAGATTTAGAGTCTAGATAAGGTACGTATGTATCCTCATTTGGAACAAGAGCTGGAAAGGCAGGGCAGTCTGTTGCACTTCCAAAAGCCAGCATCTTGTCACTTGAGGCTGTTTTAAGATAATGGTGTTTGAACCTTTCTGATTGTACTGGTCAACATCTTGAAATGATGCCCAGCATGAAATGGATGCACATTCTGAATGTGCAAACATTTTGTGTAAGTGGCATTATGATTGCTATAATGCTATTGTTAGCATTTATAATAAAAAATCAAGTAATCAGTGTCCAGGGATCAATGCTAAAGAAATAAAAATGTTTAATGCAGTAACTTGATATTAGAATATTTTTTGGGCTAATGATCCCAAATGTCGTATTTATTTCAGGACACGGGTTGGCAAATTATGGCTCATAGACCAAATCCAGTCTGTACCATTTTTGTAAAAGTCTTGTCTAGACTAACCACCATTTCCATTTCTCTATATATGATCCAAAGCTGCTTTTACATTACAACTGCAGAGTGAAGAGTTGCAACAGAGATCATAGGGTCTGCAAAGACTTTTAGTCTTTTGATTGCTGTCTCTTTACAGAAAAAAATTTCCCCACCCCTACTTTTGAACCTAGGGACAAATAGAAAAAAAGATGTTTTCTAATTATTTAACCATGAAAATAAACATGAGAAATTAACCCTATCTTATATGCCTAGCTCTTTAGCATCTGTCCCATGGTATAAATGAGGAAAGTGGGGTCTCAGAGAGGTTTAGTAATATTTTGAATAGTGTATAACTAATAATATCCATAATATGATTTTGAATCACATCTGGCTGGTTTCAAAGCCTGTTTCCTTTCTACTCTGTCAGATTTTCTGAGCTATAACTTTCTATTTAGTCCAACAGACACTGACTATTTTCCCTGCCAGAACCCTGTGCATCACTGTGTGAGGTTCTGTAGCAGTAGAGTAATAAACGAGAGATAGGTACTAAAATCAAGTGAAAGAACCAGACATGAAAATGTGACAAAGCATGAAAAAAGACCTTGTGCTGATCATTTTGTACTGGACAGAAATACCAAATCACTACGTGGTGCACCTGGAACTAACATAGTGCTGCAGATCAGTTATGCTTCAATGCAAGATAAATAAATTTCATCTTACCACCAAGATCACACAGTATGTTAGTTTGGGTTCTCTACAAAGTAAGGGAAGGCTTACAAACTAAAGCTCTCATGCAACGTACAATCCCAGGGTAACAAGAACGGTGCAAAAAGTGGTGAGGAAAGAAAAGAAAACGTAAGTTGGTCATTACTAGGGTGACCACAGCTTGACAAGACAAGAGCCAGCTAAACAACTTGAGAAAGAGTTCATGAATCCACCATGCCTGGGAGAGGAGGAAAGAAAGGGGGTTTATCTGATGGCTCCTACTTGACATCCTTTCTCACCCCAGTTAGCATGCAGGATGTGAACTCCCTTGTACTTCTGGGTGGATCACCTGGTAGACTCTGGGGAGCCTCATCTCCCTAATACGGTGCTCTACCTCGGCCCAAAGCGGTGGGAGATTGAAAGTCTCATGGTTCTTGTCCCCTTCGATCTAGATACCAGAGCTGCTGGGCTACTGCAGGGCAGGCATGCTAAGGCTTGCACCTTGCTGAAAAAGAGGGAACTGGCCTTTACTCCCAGGAGACTGAGAGAACCAAAGTGTTAGAAGGGAGGTCATCATGACATCATGGCAGTTGACACTCTCCTTTGAGCAAGTGGGGTTCAGTGGGCATGTGGGGTTGATAGACTCCTGACCGGTGCAGAAACTGGGTTGGCCAAGTCTAGGAAACAGATTCTCTAGGAAGACTTGAACCTGGGAAGTCTGACTCCAGCAACCCCCAAATATGTTCTTATCTACTCTTACTGACTGCCTGTCAAGCCTACTATACCTAAGTATCACCACTCTTTAGATGGAGATAAGTAACTCAAAGGGACCAAGCTTTTCAGTTCTATCTGATTCACCATGCTTGCACCAACTCATCTTTTGGTTTCTCTGGATTTCTGTTATCAGTATACGACTTTTAAGAAAAAGCAATATATTGAAATAGAATGTTATGGAACAAATCCGCTATTCAAAGGAATATTTATTATTATATAAAACTATTTATATTTTACACCATGCAAAGGTTTCACCCTTCTAATAATTTTTTCTATGCTGTGATACATATTGGAGTTTGATTAACAGATCATTGATTACTTGATTTAGATACTATAAGGAAAAGAAATAATTCTAGCGTATTGACAAGGTTCCCTCTTCAAATAAAGACTTATCACTGATCACGGTGTCAGGGCTCATTTAGGTCAGTCTTTGTCCAAAGTGCTTAACACTTGAGTGCATGAAGGAGCTTGCTGGCATAGAGCAGGGCCACTGTATTGTTTGTCAACTATAAGAGTTAGGCTGTTAGTTCTTCAAAATATCCAACCATTTACATTTGAGAAACATAATAATTAATAAAATAAAATATATTGAACAGCCATGCATTAGATACTTATGAAATATAAAACCCTGTCCTAGGCATTGTGGGGAACAGTGGGTCACAGGTGACAAAGCATGTACCCTCTGAGTGCTCATGATACTAATAGAAAAGCTTGTTCTATATTCTTTATGTGCATTACTCAGTCCACATATCAATTCCAGGAGGTAAGTTCCAGAACTGTTCTTATTTTACAGACAGAGAAATTGAGACTCTGAAAGGTAAAGTGACCTACACAAGTTTAATTCAGGGAATTAGTGCCTGAGATTCAGATACAAGGAATCTGACTCCAGAGCCTAAGACATTATTCATGACATAACTGGGGGAGAAAAATAAGCTTTGATGCCTTTGAAATAAGGAATACTGTGCTAAGTGTTACAGTAGAGGCAGAAACAAATGTACTATCCTGTGAGAGAGGAAGACGTTAATTCTAACAGGGGGTGGGAGATGGGGCAGGAAGGGGAACAGAGTGTGGAGAGGGAATCTTGATTAGATTGGGTTCTTGAATTACTAAAATCCATGAAAGTGAACAGTTATGGGGGCTCTTTCAAATGGAGATTAAGTTTTAGTGACACTTTTTATGAAATGTTCATATGTCCAAAGATTTCAAGGAACAATGAAAACTCGGTTTTGTCCTGGACAATAGATAACTCATGGTCTAAGTCTAGAATTTGTATGCAACCTATTAAAGTCTTAGTCTTTTTCTTATGCCATTTCTTAATAATCATGAATAGTATTTATCCAGCTGCTCAAGGCAGAAATTTTGATACCAACCTTGATTCCAATTTCTTGCTGTCTTCCCTTTTAAATCTATCATAAACCACAACAAACATATGTATATACATTTTCAACATTTTTTTCTAGCCCTCTACAACTCTTCAAAGTCATTACTGTCTCTCAGGGGATCAATAGAGCAGATTTGTGGTTGATATTTCTGGTTCTTCACTGCAGTCCTTTGAAGTTGGTGATGAACCTTTCCAAATCAGTTGTTGAAGTGGTTACTCACTGGTCTTTGATGGGGTGTGTGTGTGTATGTGTGTGTATATATATATATATATATATATATATATATATATATATATACACACACACATACATACATATATATACACACACCCAATATGGTCTAGAAGCTCCCAAAAGACCTGAGCCAATCTTTTGTACCCAGCTGTCTCATTGGTCCCCCTCGCCTTCTCAACCCTCCCCCATGCTTATGCTGCACACCAAGTTCCCACCCATATATCTTTATTATAAGCCACCCTTGCCCCTGACTCTCACTACAGGCTCTCTCTTCTGGAACAACCTTTTATCTCCCAAGTAATGCCCTGTCCTCTGCCACTTAGGAACCTGGATGACTCTTAGACATTCTCTAGATATCTGCCCAAGATGCCACATTCCTTGGTCAGCCTTCTTGAGGACAGTCCATTTCCCAGCCTCAAGGTGGATATCTTCTTCTGATGTTCTTTGATATTCTAGAGCACCCCAACTTTCTCCTGTCCCTGTCCAATTTCTCACTCAACTCTAGGCCTGGAGAAGAAGACAAACTGTCCATTCCCAGTGCCTAGCCCAGTGCCTCATATGTAGGAAATAATAAATATATGATCAGAGAACTACTTCATCATTTTAAATTCCCTATGTGTCAGGTACATACATCATATCTAAACCTTACGACTGACCCAGGCAGCTAGTGATGTTCTTGTGTAGAGGGGAGCAAGCTAAGCCCAGTGATGCTATTGTGTGCTCTTAGGTGAAAACAGCTGCATAACCCATGTTGGGCTTCTACTTTCTACCAATGCTATTAATATTTTACAGCCTAAATGCAATATGTTGCAGTTATCCTTGATAAATTAAATCCTATGTGTTTCAGTTTGATCTTCTAGTTATAGAGATACTTTCGAATCCAGGTTGTTATATCCAGTGGCTTTCTGTAAAGGACATACTTAATAAATCTTCAATGTCTTCATCTAAGGAAATAATAGATTTTTAAAAAGATAAAAAATATTGATGAGTAAAGAGAAGTCTGTAGAGAGCTAGCTATGGGAAACATTAAAAATTTAATCAGAGACTTGGGACTATAATTATTTTACAAACTGAAAATCCCAGCTTATCATTTCTTCTTGTTCATATGGATGTAATGAAAAATATACTGTAGCAAAAATCAAAATAATATTATGGTAACAAAATTCTATTTATATAAAGTTTAATACTTTTGGTAGTGAAACCCAACTGATATTAACTTGACAGGATTTTATATATTTATTTTGTCAAACCATGCTTGTGCCTCATGATCACCTTTTCCTTCTAAATAAGAAGTAAACTCTGGGTAAACCAATACTGTCATGTTTCTTCTCTGCACTATTATATAGTAATTTACAATGGTTTTAGAGAGGCTATGAAAAAATTGCAGCTGCAAAGATTACACCATTTGGTTTTCTTAAACTAATTTTTTTTTCTGTTGCCACTGTTTTGTCCCCCTTGGTGTGGTATTTGTCTGTGGCAGATGCTGCTGGTGGTAGTCCATGTCCCCCAACCCCATCTTTGCTATGAGTCACAAAACTTACGGCAAGCACTTCATCTCTTTCCTTAAGGCTTTCTCTGGCCATGAGCACGTGCTCTACCTGTTGCAAGGTAAACTGGGAGTATAGGGCAGTTAGTTGGCTTCTTAAACAGGTCTCAGCTTAACAGGGGATGGTGAGCAAATAGCCAACTTCCTTGACCTTCAGGTGGAGCCACTCTGAAGCCTGCTGTACTTTCTCCTAGAAGTCCCCAGTGTGATGGAACCTCAGTCACCCGCAAGGATAACCTGCTTTTCTTTTTAATTTTGTATTTTTTAGAGTATAGTTGATTTACAGTGTTGTGTTAATTCTGCTGTATAGCACAGTGACCCAGTCATACACATACATTCTTTTTTCTCTTATGATCTTCCATCACGTTCTGTCCCAAGAGACTATAGTTCCCTGGGCCGTTCAGTAGAACCTCATTGCTTTGCTTATCCATTGTAACAGTTATAGTTTGCATCTTCCAACCCCAAACTTCCTTCCCTGCCTCACTTCTCTGACTTGGGGCACTTGCTAAATAAATACCTAGTTTCAAGGCTGACTACTGAGAAAACCTAATCGAAGTCTACCAAACACATCAGATGAAGATGTCAAATTCCAAGCTTCTACTCCGTAATTTTAATACTTTCCACCAGAATTTCCTCCTCTAACTTGGAGGGAGATGGGGAGGGAGGAAGGGGAGGAGGAGGAGGAGGAGGAGGGCGAGGGGATAAATGATTGTGAGCAAGAGCCCTGTGCACCCTCTCCTCCCTTTCCCCCTAAGGTTGACTTAACCTTTTTTTATAGGGAAAAACCTACTAGACTATTAGTCACCACATGTATTTGCAAACACTGATCGTTGATATACACCAGCTTCTAGAAAAGCTGCAAGCTTTGTGATCCCTCCACTCCTGTCACAGCACAATTGGATAAGAGAACCCACAAGCATCACAGTAAAGTACATAAATGGTCTCAGGAAAGTGTTTACAGCCTTCTGAAGTAATTCTTCTGGCAAAGTCCCTTAGCTGTACCTGATTCTTTCTTAACCCAGGGTGCTGGTAACAAAGATAAATGATGCCATGACAGTTGGCAGTACAAGTGGGCTGACATGTCAGAGGAAAAGGGCCATCAGTTCTGATTGTTTGCCAGCAGTTTATTTCTCTCTCCCTCGTCAGACTGCAAGTGGCAGCTATGGTGGGTGTGTGATTTATACAACCCAGCAGTGTGCCTCACACGGATTCTTCTTGTGAAGGAAAATGATGAGCAACACCTGTGACAAATTCCCTCCACTCAAACATCAGAATCGTCTGATGATTGACAGAAGAAGGCAGAAGGGGAGTGTCAGGCTTTGTTAGGCAGACAAAGAGGAAAAATTTTATTGGAAACTTTGTGTACAATAGTGGTAATGAACTTTGTTCAGGCTTTTGAGAGAGAAGGACACCTCACTGATACTGGTGAGAAAGGCTCATAGTTTCTTGTTTCTGTTGTGCTCTGTGGGAGGTAGAATGAGGACTTGGAACGTCCATGTCTTTGGAGGTAGAGCTGGACTGGAATGCCAACTTTGCTGCTTCCTGGGTTGGCAAGCTAATTTACTTCTATAAAACTCAGTTTTCTTAATTGTTAAGAGCAGTATTAGGAGCTGTCTTGCTATCTGACTGCATGAATTAATCTTGGAATTATAGACTAACCTTGGGATTATAGACATATAGCTAATCATGTTGCAAGAACGCAGAAATTTCTGAATGAATGACTTTCACATGAGCCTCAATTCCTGCTTGAGAACCTCTCACATGCCAGGACTGTGTTGATGATGGAAACACAAAGATTGGCAGAACATGACCCCTGTACAAAAAAAAGAGCTTATAATCAAGTTTGAGAGGAGAAAGCAATTTAGCACCGGAGTGCATGTATTTGTTCTCAGAAAAATGTGTCCGTCCTTGATTTGCTTGTCTTTCAACAGAGGATTATTACTTGTTCTTATCCACAATTAGATGAGGGTCTTTTAATGAAATGTGTCTGCATGTACCAGGAATAATATATATTAACCAAAAAACTGTATTGATGATAAGGAAAGGTGATCATTTTAAATCTTTCATCAGATAAAAATTGTACTTTCAGAAACAATAGTCAAATAAAGCATTACCTGTAATATAGTCTCATCTAATTTTAGAATCCGCTGCCCTAATTTTGTCTTTTGTGACTGAGGCAGAAATTGCTCCCAACCATACTGGAACATCAGTGCAACAGGCAGTAAGAAAGAAGCTAAGATGGGGACAAAAAATAAAGGCAGAGGAGGGTGTTTCAGTGAATGTGCTGGTTCCCAAGGAAGAAGCAATGTGCTTGATTCATTTGGGCTTGATTCAAACCAGGGTCAGTAAGCAAGGGCTGTAATGCTATAGATGAGGCAGGGTGACATGTCCCGTGCCTTCCATGGTGAGGATCATAGTCAGCAGGGCAGCAGGTTTGTTTTCACAAAAGCCTTATCAAATTGAGAGAATTCTAATCTCTGAGTGAATATATGTGGGCACTGGTCTGTACTCCCTGCGTTAGAATTGAAAAATGTTGGTACAGTTGTTCTTTAATCTGACTGCTCTACATTAGAATAACATGGAAGCCTGTTTCAAAACAAAGCAAAACAAAACAAAAATAATGTGGAGATCCTACTTCCAAACTGATTAAATCTTAGAGTCATTTTTTTATAGAAAGTTTTCAACATACACAAGTTGAAAGAGGTTTATATTGAACATCTATTTTTTCACCTAGATCCTGCATTTAAAGTTTTCTATGCTTGCTTTTTCAAATACCTATCTGAATATCCTCTCCTCTATCCACCTAGCAATCCATTCCATTATTGGTTCCTTTTGAAGTAAATTACAGATATTAGCACACATTCCCCTGAAAGTGTCAATTTATATGTCATTAACAAGAATACAAAACTGTTTACGATTTTTCTTCTCATGTAAAGTTTACATACAATGAAACAGATATATCTTAAGTATCCATCTTCTGAGTTTTAATTAGTACATACACCACTGTAACCCAAACTTCTATCAAGGTACATAATATGTCCGTGACTCCAGAAAGTTTCCTCATCCCCTTTCTCAGTCAGTTCCTTGCCTCTGCTCCCCAGATGGAATCAGTATTCTGATTTATTTTTCCTCACCACAGATTGTCAATGTTTTGAGAATTTCGTAGCAGTGGAATCATATGCTATGTACTCTTTTGTGTCAGGCGTTGTTCACTTCGCATATTGCTTTCGAGGTTTAAGTAGACTAATGCCTCTAACAGCATTTTTTATTATTTCTATGTAATAGTATAGTATTACATAAATATACTACAATTTGTCTATACTTTCTCCTGTAAGTGGGCACTTTGGTTGCTTTCAGTTTTTAGCTGTTATAAAATCTAAATCTACTCTGGATTTTTTTTACATAAGTCCTTTTGTGAACATGTTTTCATTTTTTAGGAGCAGATTCACTAAGCTGTAGGGCAGGTTTAGTTCAGCTATACAAGAAACCACCTAAATGTTTTTTTTTTTTCGCACTATTTTGCATTCCCACCGACAATTTAGGAGAGACATCTAGTTATTCCACAGCCTCACCAACATTTGCCAAAATCAATCTCTTTTTTAATAGAAAAAAATGTCCTTTTAAATTTTACTTTTTTTCTTCCTCTATCATTGAGATGTAATTGACATACAGTATAGGTTTAAGGTAGATAGCATAATTACTTGATTTGCATCTATCATGAAATGATTATCACTTAGTCCTGGTGATCATTCTCTTTAATTCAGTCATTCTGGCAGGCATATAGTGACAAATGATATTAACCATGTATTCATATACTCACCAATCATTTTTATATATTTACTTTGTGAAGTGACTTTTGAGTTGTTTGGCACTTTCATTGAGTTCTTAACCTTTTTGCTATTAAGCTATAAGGTGTTTTGTCATTTTTTTTTTTAACACATATTCTGGATACCAGTCCTTTATCAGATATGTTTTATGAAACGTTTTATCTCCATCAGTGTCTTGATAATTCATTTTCTTTATGATATTATTTAATGAAAAAAGTTACACATTTTGTTTAAGTCTAGGTTTTTTTTTTCCTTAAAAGCTTTTGTAAGTTGTTCTAAGAAAAATTCGCTTTGGCAGATGATTCAAACTTATTGCCAAAATCAAGACTATCTAGGTTATAGAATCAGCAAAGTTCTCTGGAAATCTACAGAGCTAATCAGGACACAAAAATGTTCTATTTTGGAGAAATGAGTGTGCTTGAGAGAACAGTTATCTCGAGAGACTTGAGTACCTGAGCTTTGCACCAGGGCATGGAGCTTATGGTATCAGTTAATTCCAGACCCTTCCAAGGTGCTTAACGTGCTTTATGACTAGCCCGTGATGATCATCCTATCTCTACCAGGAATAGACTCAGTATACTGGGTCCCATCATTTTTCTGTACTACTTCTATGGAAGAAATTATAGGGGGAAAAAAAAAAAACCTGACTAAACCGACTAAATATTATAGGCAAATATTGTATTAATTGCACTTAATTTCGATCATGACCACAAAATCAAAGTGCTTGATAAGGAAAGATAGATTAGCTCGTGGTCGTACTGGTTCCCATTTATTTAGTGCTTAATACACGTCAAGAGTTGACAAACTGGCCAACAGCCAAATCCGTCTGACTCTTTTTGTAAATAAAATTGTATTGGAATGTAGCCACTTCCTTCATTTACTTATTGTCTAGGGCTGTTTCTGCACTACAATGGTTGTTGAGCAGTTTTTGGCAGGTAGTATGGCCCACAAAGTCAAAAATATTTCTTATTTGCCCCTGTGTTGAAAAGTTGGTGAACACATGATCATTGTTTTTAAGCTGTATAATATATCTCTTGGGAAGACATGCCCACTTCAAAGATGGAGAAACAAAAGCCCAGTGTGTCTGGATGAGTCTCAAGACAGCAAAAGGAAGAACTAGAACTAAAACTCATGTACAAATGACTTCAGGGCATATACTCATTCTGTTGTACCATCTTCTGTCCCTCAGCTAGATAGAAGAACTTAAAACAAATCTAGTAATTATGATTATGGAAAGGATTTTTCATGCATTACATACTGGAAAAACAAAACTGGTTAATAGGATGAATAATTAATATTGTAAGATTATGAGGAAATGTGAGCATTTAATGAATTCAAGATAAATTTATTTACCTAGGACGAACATATTCGGAACTACATTTTGCAATCTTATAGTTAACATGGATTCCTTCTTGGGGGCAAAACATTAGGACATATTTAAGGCACTGTAATGCAAGGCAAAAATGCATAAGCATGAAAAGCCATATTCAGGGTGGGGAGAACCTGCAGATTGGAAGGCACACATAGTGAGAGATAAAACATTTTAATGAGCCCTTGACAAATAGGAGGGATTTAGACTTGTAACGTTGTAGGCAAGGAAAACAATGCATGTGTAAAAGCAGGCTCTAGTTCAGCTTTCTTAGAAGGTAGACTGAGGAAGCACTGCTAAAAATAAAACAGAAAAGAAGGTGTTACATCATAAAAGGTCTTAAATGCCTGGTTAATAAGTAACACATAAAATAAAGAAAATTTTCACCTAAGATGACCAATTTATTTGCACAGAACTAAAGTGATTCCTGGGATGTAGGACTTAGAATGCTAAATACAGAATTATCATGAGTTGAATTGGCATGTCTGGCCTCTCTACACACACACACACACACACACACACACACACACACACACACTGAATGCACATGCTCACATATGCCTAGAGTAGCATATATTCCTGCACAAATAATACAGAACCATAATCCTTCCTAACTCTTATGTTAATATTTAATTAAGATCTTCTAAGGGCTCACAAGAACAGAACAGATGAATTGAGTCAACTGGAATTCACTTGAGAATAATGTGAGAATTCACTGCTGAATTCATTATCAATTATATTTCATTTTAGCAGATCCCAGCATTACTGATATGCAGTGTGATAACTATGGAAAAGGGTTACAGACTAGAGGCTAATTAATAAAACATCCTTTCTGAGGAAAAAAAAAAAAAGAGAAAGCAACAAACAATCAGGCAATCTCCTTTGTGAACTGGCTTTAAGATACAGTTTTTTAATTATCTCATCTTATTTTTTATTCTATGTTAATAAAGAGCTTTAAATTATGACTAACATATTGGGCATTAAAAACTTTGATTACTTAAGGGCACTTGATACAAAATAATATTTGATTTATTCATTTTGGCTCATTTATTCAAGCACTCAAGGAAGAGTTTTTGAGAGCCTACTAAATGTGGGAGAAATGAAGATTAAGTCATATGCCCTGTCCTCAAGTAACTTTAGAAAAATAAATCTAAAGATCCCTTTAGAAAAATAAATATGTAAACAAATATTAACAAAGCACAGAGACAAAAAAACCAAGTAACTGATATATCCCAGGTTCTGTAGACGAAGGGGATTATTTCCGTTTTATTTTTCATAAATTGTACTGGAGTACAAGTGACTTAGAATGTTGTGTTAGTTTCAGGTATACAGCGAAGTGAATCAGCCCTCTGTCTGTCTGTCTGTCTATCTATCTCTCTATATCCATTCTTTTTTCAGATTCTTTCCCCAGGTTGTCATGGATTATTGATTAGGTTACTCCAGCCTGTATAGTAGTGTCCTTGTTACTGGTGGATTTTGTGTATAGTAGTGTGCATATGTCAGTGCTTCATAGAAAGGATGATATGTGAGAGGAGCTTGGACAGGTATTTAGACGCAATGTTCATGGCCACATTTTGCTTACAGGGGAATGGATGAGTAACAGTGGGGGAATTAAATATGACAGTCTCTACTAGACTAGCAGAGAGACAGCCTGGGACTGATGGAGCTGGTGGGCTCTTTATTGAGAAAACAGAGGAAGGTGGTGGCAAAATCAGTATAAACATGGGCTGAAAATGGGATGTGAATGACAGAGCTGGAGGTCTACTCCTGTGGAGTGAGTCTCAGGAGTGAGGCAGGGTCACAAGGATCACAAATGCTCTGAGACTGGATCAGAAGACTAAGAAGAATTGGCCGAAGGGAATTGTGTAAAATAAGTGAGCAAACATTAGAATTCTGTGAATCTCCATTCCAGGTAGAGATGTAAGCATGCTTGTGTTTTAAAGAGGGTAGACTAGCATATGGATTCTTGAGAGCAGGCTGGTACTCTGTAGGAAAAGTAAGGATTTGCTCCCTCTATGACCTAACAATTCTACTTTTGGATATATCTTTCAAAGAAAGTGTTGTGTAGATCTGTAAGTTTCTTTTTTTTTAAGTTAGTTTTAATGTTGTTTGTAGTAGCGTTTTTTTTTTCTTTTTTTTAAGGCTGCACCTGTAGCAATATGAAATTCTGGGCTAGGGGCTGAATTGGAGCCAGAGCTGAGGTCTACACCACAGTCACAGAAATGCCAGATCCAACCTGCATCTGCGACCTACTCTGCAGCTTGCAGCAATGCCAGGTCCTCAACCCAGTGTGAGGCCAGGGATTGAACCCACATCCTCATGGATACTGGTCAGGTCCTTAACCCACTGAGCCACAATGGGAACTCCTTTGGTAGCAGATATTTAAAGGCAATTTAGGTGCTTACACGCAGGAGAGCGGATGGGTAATAAGGGAGGAGTGTATGTAGTAATTAGAAGCCGTGAATAGCAGTACTTAAGGATCTGAAAACATTGTGCTCAGAACAGTGACAAAGCAAATAGAAGGAAGCAGATTGACACTTATAACACAATACGGGGTTCATAAATTAAATATACACCTTCCCAAAGCAACAGTACAGGCAGTTTTTCATAATACAACATATTCCTTCCTAAAAATCATCTTGCTATATAAAATCTTACAATAAAGAAATGCAGTGCTTGTGAGAAAAAATACATTTGGGGGAACACTGAATACTTGTCAATGACATTATAAAGATTAGAACTTAGTAAGAACTGCAACACAGCTATGCACATGTTAAACAGTTAAAAACATACATACTGAATTAAGTCCATACTCCAACTTTTATCTTACAAAAGATCAGAAGCTTTCTTGTGTGAATGGGCGTGGCACAGGCTGTAGTTTGTGTTATTGCGAAATGGTGAAACAAGGCTTATCTAAAGTTAGAAGGAAAGTTGTGATGCAGATGTGGATGTGTGTGGCTCATAACACACATGGTAAATTGAAGTGGCTAGTAGATACTTGAGGAGTGTATGTGGATGTGTGTGTTGTGTATTCCTGCTGGGCTCCAATCAGCAGGGTGCAGTTTTCTGCGTTTATCTCGTGTTTCTCCTGGAGGGAATTACAAATAAGGTAAAACCTGGGCTGTGTTCAAATTGATCTCTAGATCAGTGGCATTGGAACAAATTCAGTTACAAAACAAGTACTGTAGCATAAATGGCTGTATGAACACATAAGGCACTGGGAAAAGAGAAAATACCTAACTATATAAATTAAAAAGAGGAGACATTGATAAGCCTATGATGGTAACTGAAAATGTTCCTGAGTTAGGGAGTCTGACTAATTAACTATCTTCTGACTTGAGTTCAGAGAAAAAGAAAACTGGGGACCAGAGAGAAATGCTGTATGTTCAGGATGAATATTTCAAGGAACAGTCTATAGGAAATTCCAGGGTGACTGCATTGTTTTCGTGTGTGGTGGGAACTAACTGAGTTTATTAAAAAAAAAAAAAAAAAAAAAAAGGATGAGACTGAAGAGAACTTGAAATCCAGGTGTCGACAGGGAAGAATGGCATTAGAGATGGAGGAACAGCATTGCTAGGTGCAGGAAGCTCGGCTACAGGATCCTTTGGAACTAAAGACAGAAAGACAAGGAGGATTGAAAGAAAAAAAATCAAAATAGATAAGAGTTGATAATAGCTGATCTCTAAATCAGTCAGAGACACTAGTCTGAGTTAACTCCCTCCCATTTTGAGCTTTGCGAGTGCTAGCATCCGTATATCCTTCCCAGTATATGATTCACTGAAAAGAGCAAGCAGATTATATAGCCAAAAATCAGCGATGTTGGGAAGATGCAGAGAATAACCAATAATTTAGTGACTGACACCTGACTCGTTCGTGGAACATGGAGGGGTGGTTTTGGGGGAACACAGAAACCGTAAAAGGAGATGTGAAAAGTAGTCTGCAGAGGAAATAAAAACTGCAGATTCAAGGACAAAAATGAGAAGCCAGCCCCTGGATGGTAATGAACAATAAGACAGTTGTTGGTAAAAATGAAAGGTGATAATGAATCACTTTTACACAGATGAATATTCACTGAGATGATATGGTTTGAAAAGGGAAAAAATGTGCATTCTGCAGATGGAAAGATGCTGCAGTTGGAACAGACAAGCTAGTATTTCCCTTTGCAATGATGTGGGCTGGAGTACGATGTAGAAATATGCCCTCCAAAGCAAAACGAGAACATTTTTATTAAAAACTACATATAATGCCAACAGGATGCAAAGAATGGAGGGAGAAAATAAAGGTGCAAGGGTACCTACTAAAAGCCAGGTACTAGGATGCAGAGATGGAGTCATTTACCTGCCAAGTTAATATGATGATCCTTGGGTAACCTGGTTCTTAGTTGGGATCCTCCTTACCTCTCAAAATGTATGTAACATTGACTTTAGCTCTCCTCACCTCCTACCTACGGCTGTGGACACACAGTGCCTCCTCCCAGCAATATATGCATAACTCTGTTTCCATGGCTACCTTCTCTACCCTGGGTCATCTTTGTTGACCTACACGGGGAATTCAGGTCCTTCTCTTTTTCTAAAATCAACACTCCTAGTAAATTTGTCTATTATTAGACTATCCTTAAGATGTAGTGTAGAAAACAAAGAGTTTGCCTCCTGGCTGTACAAACAACTTAAAATGGAAATTTAGGAAATCTTCCTCTTAGCAATGCCCTACAGCTACTGCGCCACTGTGGTATGTCATCATCTTTTACCACAGATGACTTTAGAAACTGCCCCCTGGGTCTTTTTTTTTTTTTTTTTTTTAGGGCCACACCTGTGGCATATGGAAGTTCCCAGGCTAGGGGTCAAATTGGAGCAACTGCCATTTTCACAGCCATAGCCACAGCAATGCAGGATCTGAGTGCCATCTGCCACCTACACCACAGCCTACAGCAATGCCGGATCTTTAACCCACTGAGTGAAGCCAGTGCTCGAACCTGCATTTTCATAGATACAAGGCAGATCCATTACCACTGACCCATGATGGGAACACCCGCCTTGAGTCTTTTAAGGCCACTTGTTCTTCTCTTCTCAGTTGTGGTCTAACTGAAGTTAGCTCTCCCACACAAAGCATCTGGTACTGCTCTCTGAAGCTGGGGTAGCAGTCAGCTCACACCAGAGCTTATCAAGGTGCTTTGTTTTGTTTTTTTCCTGTAAAACACAGTTCCCTTTCTCATAGAAATTCTGGTTGTCAGAATGATAAATTATTTCCCTTCTTTACCCTCATTTTAATGGCTGACGGCGGCGGTTCAGCTGGTTAAATGACATGTACAAGATCACAAGGCTACTGAGGAAGCTGAGCCAATGCTCCAAAGCCACCTTTGTGAATAACACAGAGAAGCCTATTTTGAGAGCTCCCAGGAAGGGGGAATCAGGCCAGGTGTGTCCCACAGTTGACGGCTGAGCTACCTGTGAGGCCCCATGAGTCCCCCAGGTTTTCCAGATGAGGAGACTGAGACTCAAAAAGAGCGTGAGACCCTTTGTCAAGGTCAAACCAAATTTTGATGCGTTTATGTTTCTGGGCAATAAAGGCAAAGAAGAGGGAAGGGCAGGAGAAACATTTGCAAAGGAGAGTCTCTTGCAGAGAACATTTGGTGACTGAAGGGCCCCGGGGACTCCATTTTGTGGGATAGTTTGCTCTGAGAGGAGGCAGAGCGCTGTCTGCATTTTTGATGTTTTGCTAGTTTGTCAAGTGGATGCATTTCCCTCCTCTCTGGTCTCTGTTCTCCAAGTTTTCTCTGTTATAGGGATGTCCAGTTATTTTTGGCTCGTGGAAACCAGTAACACAGAGAGCCTCCTCCCCCTTGACCAGCTC
Source organism: Catagonus wagneri (assembly GCA_004024745.2). Classification (NCBI taxonomy): domain Eukaryota; kingdom Metazoa; phylum Chordata; class Mammalia; order Artiodactyla; family Tayassuidae; genus Catagonus; species Catagonus wagneri. The sequence continues at coordinate 1,912,967 of PVHT020000037.1, forward strand.
TTATTTCCTCCAAAAGGCTGGCAGCGTGAGGGCAGTTTTGGGCTTGCCTGTCAGAGAGAGGGTTTTTGTCATCAATCTTCCTCCGCCTGTGGAGAGGGGTGGCGAGAGAAACTGCTGTCTGCAAAAATTGCTTTTAAGGTGGGGTCAGATTATTTGCATGTTCCCCTCCTTAGTGACTGGCACTCAGAGGTCTGTGATAGGCACGGTTTAGGTTGAAACGTGGAATAGAAATAGCCTGTCGCAGCATCCCTGAAGGAACCTCAGGCAGGCCTTTCTCCTCCCCCTCCCCACGCCAGGCCATGTTGCTGGCTCCCGCAGTTTCTCCGCATCCTCTTTTTCTCCTAAGCCAAGATCGTGAGGTAAATGTCGTTCCTCTCTTGTGGACGCTCCTGGCACAGCTGAATATGGCACAGTCTGCAAGACTTCCCTTTCCATACCATACCCACAGACCAGAGGCCAGGATCTTTTAAGAGGTACCAATTTTAGCAATAAGACCACAGCCTTTGGGTTCACATCCCAGCTCTACCTTTTCCAAGTCATGTTACCTTGGGTGCGTACCTCCAATTCCGTGTCTAATTTTCCTTGTGCATCAAGTGGGGCTGGGGATGATAGCATCTTCCTCCTAGGGTTTATATGAAGATTACTTAAAGCAGTTAATATTGATAAAGCACCTATAAGAGTGCATGGTATTTATCAAGTGTTATGTAAGTGTCCGTTAGGCTAAAAAATGTAACCTATAATTTCTGAGGATGAGTAGAGGTAGGTATCAAAAGCAAGCACTTTGCCCAGCCGGGTGGGTCTGGGGTGTGTCCTTGTCAGCTCTCCTTAGCACTTCGCTTCTCGTAATCTACCCTGTTTTATTGAAGTGATCTCTATTTCTGACTAACTGCAGGCTCTTGGAGTTCAGAGTTCTGTTTATCCTGTTCACTACTTCACCCCCACTGCCTACTACTGCATAATTAGTTGAAATCCTTACTGTTTCCGTATCCTGTCTACATCGCAGATTCACTCTGAGGAGAGTAAATGAAAGACGGATGGAAAGTCTGACCCTTTTTTTTTTTTTTTTTAAATTGTTACCTCTTCTAATAGAAAGGCAAGGAGTGCATCCTCTAGGTGGAACCACTGTCCCCATCATGAGCGATAAAGCCATCCAGTAGAAAAAACAAGACACAAGACCCTCCGGGCTGGTCCCGTGTCCATTTCCAGAGGATCTTTCCTGCTTGGGGACCATGATCCCCACTCAGCCTTCCCTTCTGTGCTGATTTCAAATTAGGGTGGATCAAGGTTGTTCACAAGCCTTCCACAGCTTGTCCAGGGACCAGTGAGGTGTAACCGAAGACTTTGGAAAAGGTCCAGGTTATTTTGAGGAAACTTGAGGCTAAGAGTTCTGGAGTTGCCTAGAGCTGCCTAATTTCCCTGGGGAAACTTCTGGCAAGTGTTACTGCACTGGTAAGACCAAACAGTAAGGGCCGTTTGGCATGGCCAAGAAGAAATGTGCTGAATGGGAGATAAACTCATTGCCAGAACTATCCACACTGGGAAAGATATAGTAGAAATTCACAGTAAACTTCACTTTGTTTATAACTGCTTATGTTGTAAATACAGAAAGGAAAGCTTCACAAAGGAAAGTGTGAAGCCTAATTTTCATTAACAGTAATAAGGAATAATAGCTTTAAAAGACCAAGTGCAGAACCTCACATATTAGGTGTAGAATTTTGCATCTAGAGACACCTGAGGGATATGTGTTTGTGTGTGCATGTGTGTACTAACCATGCATATGTGTGTGTGTGTTTGCATTTCCATTTATAGAAAAGTGTATTTTATAGGAAAGTGTCACCTCAAACAAAGGCTAATCGTTGAGCTCATTGAGTTCAGCGATGGGTGGACTTTCAGGCTTCTCTTACCCATTTGTCCCAGGACTGGAGATGCGCATGGTGCTCACCGTGCTTTGATTCCAGAACATTCCGCAAGTACTGCAGAAAGAGCATAGGCTTTGCAGTCATGCAGACTTGAACTCACATTCTAGCTTTTCCATTTACCAGATGTGTGATCTGAGACCAGTGAATCAATATCTATCCATCTCAGGTTTTTAGCTGCAGTAACTAGGGAATAATTTAAAGATCAAGCTCTCAGGGTAGCTGGAAGAACCAAATGAGAAAAGATCCCTTAAATCACATACCTCGATGTTTATCAGTAAGATCTGCTAAATACTTACTAGATCCTTTCACTGGTGGTGGGGCAAGCATCCTAGAACAAAGGCAGTACCTTGTGTGCTCTTGGTAAGATTAAGAATCTGGACCGGTCCCCTTTCATTAGCTCTAGGATACATTTCACTAGGCTCTTTATAACACAGACAGCAGAGTACCCCCAAGATGAATAGACTGTCTTTAGGGCTGCTACCATAGTTACCTTATGTTTTATCTTACAAAAGACCTTTCATATAGTAGGAAGCCAATAAATATTTGTGGAATGAATTAATTAAAAACTAACAAGCCTGAATCCTCAATTAACAAAGTGTTGTTATTGTATTTTCCCACACTCCACTGAGGAGGAAAAAAAAAATCAACCCGAACACAGAAATGACAAGCTAATATTGGAATTTAAGGGAATCTAATTGTTCTTGAGCATGTGCATTAATTCCTTTGGTATATCCCAGGGCAATGATTCGATAGAATACAGATTTCCTATTTATTCTGCACCTGTATCTTCCACCCTAGATCATAAGACTCTGTCTTCAAACAGGATATTCAATTACTATAAATAAAACACATTTAGCGGTGTGGGAGGCCATTGTCAAAAGAAAGGAGAATGAACATCGGATTTGTACTTAGACATCTAAGGTCTGGTACACCAGTTAGCTGTATGAACTTGGGTAAATTCCCTTCTCTGAGCCAGTTTTCTCCTTGATATAATGAGAAGACTAACTTGATTATCTTCAAGCCATTTTCCAGCTCTAGAATCTTTATGAGTATGTGGCTAGAAATTTGGTTGTGAGGCTTTAGAAAAACTTGTAAATGCCTCTGTTACAGTACTTGACAATATACATGGAAATGATGTATTTATGTGTGTGTGTTTCACTAGACTGTAGATTTCTTGAGGACCTATCTTAGAGCCTAGAAAAGAGTAAATTTTAAAGGAGTAATTGATTTTCATTATTTTTGTTTGTTTTTTGCTTTTTTAGGGCCACACCCATGGCATATGGAGGTTCCCAGGCTAGGTGTCTAATCAGAGTTGTAGCCAAGGGCCTTCAACTAGCCGTAGCAACTAGAGATTGAAGCCCCTCCTGTGACCTATACCACAGCTCGCTGCAACCCCGGGTCCTTAACCCAGTGAGCAAGGCCAGGGATTAAGCCTGCATCCTCATGGATGCTAGTCAGATTCGTTAACCACTGAGCCATGACGGGAACTCCTGATTTTTCATTAATTATACTGGTCAAATACCAGAAGAAATTTCCAAATTGGAATTGTGATTTAATGTATCTTTTTAGAAACATGGCAGCTAAGGATTGTTTTCAAATGTCCTTAGATCCTATTACTTTAAATGCACTTGAGGTAAATGTTGTGACCCAAAGAATTAAAAAATTAAAGATACTTCAGCCTGCCATTTTTCAAAGGGCATAAATGTTCTCAGCTAAAAGGAGTCCTTTTCCTCCTCACATTGGGTGATGTGGTGTACATGATCATCTGCCTTTGAATTTGCCGCAGTCGACATTTTTATCTGTGGCTCTGCTGAAGATACAGTTGACAGCGCATCAAATGCAAGGGTGACAGGAATCTGGGAAGGGGAACACACCCCGCTTCGGACTGAATCACGATCCAAAGAGATAGTAACAGGCTACAATGATAAGACAGTTTCATTCTCGCAAAATGCAGCTGAAAAAAAAAAAACTTATTTGGACAGGATTAAGGAGATGTGGCTTAGTTCCTGCAAATGTAAAATAGCTTCAAGATTGTAAAATAGTTATAGTGATAATTGTAACAATAGTAGCTGTCATCTGTTGCACACTTATGTGCCAGTCACTTTCTGGTTCTAGATGTTTCACCTCAGGGTTCCAAGACTGACACCTTTCTGAAATACCAGGTTGGAAGTTCCTTAAAGGCAACTAGCAGTAGGACCACTATAAGGCTCCCTGATCCTAGAATGAGTAAAATGGTTAGGCAGGTGGAGTCCCTTGCTCTGTGCTCATCAAACCAGGTTGGAATTTGTGTTAAGGTTTAGACTTCACAGTTTTCAGAGTATATATGGAGCACGGTCCATGAGAGAGCGAGGAGTCTTGTAATCTTATTTTCTGAGGTTTAGTTGGAAAAATGAGAAAAATCTGGGTAGGTGGGTGGAAAGATAATACCTATTATTAAATACTGTAAAGGTTACCATGAAGATGTGGGGGAAGGCCTCTTCTTAATCCTGAAGAAAAAAGCAGGTTGGGGCGGGGGGGGGGAAGAAGAGAGAAATACATGTGCCTTCACAGAGAAAGAGGTCCTGATAGTAAGTTCTGGCCTAATACAGAGGAGTTACTTCTAAGGGAAAGAGGGTGCCTGTAGGTAAAAGTGTGCAGAGATAAACTGAATATTCATTGATAGGAATAGAAGACTAGAGGCGAATTGACGATGGAATAGATGTGTTTCAAGTCAGCTTCCAGCCAGTGGTTGAATTGTTTTGTGATTCTATGTCAATGAAGAGTGCTTTAGAGTTTACTATCAAAAGCTTTTTATTATATATCTAAAGCTATTCCATATAAAACCCTGCTAGATATTGTATAAATACTGGTATAATCCCTGACCTCTAAAATAGAATAATTAAGGTATTTCTGTATTGCTTTCAATCTCTTAAATTTACTTCTCATAATAATTCTAACATGGCGTTATTTTACACATTATCAAAGGATAAAACTAATAGAGAAGCATGTCCAACATACTGTTAATTAGTAAGACACGAGTCACACACAAATGATGAACAGTTCTAAGTAATGCCTCTTCCTCCGTATTTTCCTAACAATAGGCAAATTAGAGCAAATTTTAAAAGCAAAGGACCTTCAGCTTTGGATCCTTTTAATAATAAAAGATATGTATCATAAAATTTGGAAAATAATGTAAAAATAATAAATAGAATGCTACCATCCATAATCCCGTCATCAGTAAAATTACTCAATATGGTAGTGTATAATTATTCCATGATATTTTCATACATTTATTTCATGAACTACATATGTATAATACATATGTAGTTAAAAATCACATGTACACACACACATATATAAATATAGTATTTAAGATGAAATGAGACCACCTCCCTGTGCTGTTCTTGGCCTTTGTCAGAAAAGAAAATATTGTGAGCATATGTAGTATCATTAAATTCTACTGACATAAGTGTTTTTTGCTTTACAGTAAAGAGATATTGAGAGGACATAAAATACCATTGTTAGTCACATGCTGTATCATTGTGCCCTGGCACCACTGAGGCTCAGGGACAGTCACTGTAGAGAAGGAAGGACCCCTTCCATCCTCTGCCCTCAGTCCTGGAGCTGGATTAGGCACAGCACAGCTCACTGTGGTTCCTTGATTCCCTCTGTTCTTGGGCTGTCTGATCTAGTCTGGGCCCAACACCCACCTCCCTCTCCCTCTGCTGGGAGCACAGTGGCCCCAACTTTTCTCCTGAAAATTGCCAAATGCATTCCAGCCTCAGATCCTGGGCTCTGGACATTCGCATGGACTGGAAAGCTTTCCTTAGAGATTCACTTCCATTTCTGCTTCACCGTCCCCTCCTGGGTCTTTCCTCACTGGTTTATCTCTGGTAGCCCTGCCCTTTCTTTCCACTCCCCCCTCAACTACGTCAGCCTTGCTTTAGTTTCCACTTTACTCCCTGCTATTATATCACATGTATATTTGCTTTTTGCTATTTTCCTTGCCCTTTATTAAGTGTGGGGTGTATAGAGCTTCCATCTTGTCAATAGTAACTAGAAGAGTGGTGGGCATAGAGTGGGCATCAACTTACACTTAGTGCATCACTAAGTAAGTAAGTGCCTTGTGCAATGTGGCTAGCATTGAGATTCTGTTTTATATGGTACATGTTCAGAAACCGGGGAAAGGTTTTGAGCTGCTGCCCGATATTTCTTCATGCCTGATGTAAGATCACTTAAGGGGCCTGGAGTTTAGCACAAAAGTGGGGCTGTTCATTTAAATTGGAGTTTTTTGAGGAAAGAACACAAACCAGAAATTAGCCTCAAGAAAGGCCAGGTCGGACAGGCCAGCTTGCCAATAGGAAGGGTGTGGGCAGAGCATGGGAAAGGAGAGAGAAACGAATGAAGAGACACTCCACAGTGGCACCTAATAAATAAACCTGGGAACTCTCACAAGACCAGCGACAGGTGCTAACATCATCTTGCCCCTTGTCATACTCGTGAGGTGGATATATTTAAAGAGCTCAGGATAAGCAGGGACTCTTGTTTTTAGCAGAAAAATAATGGTAAGCTCATTGACTGTCTATGCGGACAGGAGATAGGGGCCTCAGAAGTTTCCAGTTTGCTGGCATTTTTAAGATCCCATGAAAGAGAATGCACTCAACTTGTGAGTTTTGAGCAGAAAGTTATCCATCAGTGTTAGAGTCTTGATGAGGCGATATAGATTTCCTAAGAAAGACACTTCTGCAAAGGTGATACTGTAGTTATCTCCCTGTCAGGTGTTATAATTGATAGCACTATTCAAAATTAATGGACTTTGGGGTGTAGTAGATTAATGCATAGTACACTCAGAGCAGAAACCGACTACTTAACTAGGATTTCAACTCACAATCGGAGTTAGATTAAATGAAAGAGGTTGGGATGGGGGAGACCTCATGGCTGAGGATACAGTAAAGACAGAGAAGTTTTACAACAGGAAGCTGATCATAAAAAGGCTTCACAACCCCATCATCCTGAAAGTCAGACAGAAGGGTGTTTGAAGAAAGCTGCCCATTTTTTGGGAATCACCTCTTGTATTTATTTCGTTACTCTGAACTTATTGTTCCCTTTAGTGGCTCTGCTTCTATTCTTGTGAACCTGGCAACATATGGTACTTAAGAAATAATACATTAATAGGGGGTTTCTACTGGTCTTCTATGACCTAGATTAATATCAGGACAGTTTAATAGGCACAGAGTAGCAAGCGTAATAAGAAGAAACTTACCAGCACATGTAGCCAAAAAGAATATTCTTCTGACTGGGTTGTGGGGGAAGTAAAGGTAAAAGAGTGAACTCAGAATCACAATGAAGGAAGGAGATTGGCCCAGAGAGTCGGCCACTCATGGAGAAGCCTCTCTAGAAGCAGTGGGTTGTTTGCCCCCTTGAAGACAGGCCTGGGAGAAGGAAATACCTTTCTGGGATGCTGGAGGAGAGCTCACCAAATGGATAAGCTTTTTTGCTCCCTTGTTCCTGATTCTCTAGCAGATAGAGCAAGGGTTTCGGAGCCATCAAATTCTTGGTACAGCTCTTGGCTCTTTTGTTTGCTCTCTGTATCATTTTTGGACAGTTATTTAAACTCCTGGATCTAAGTCATTTTATCCTAACAAGGGAGGTAAGCAAACCAGTTTGTAGAATCATTGTGAGGAATGAGTCAGAGCAGGTGTGTCAGAGACCCAGCATGAGGCCTAGAATAGGACTGGCCTTGACAGTATTCACTCCTGCACTAAAGGGCATTGTTGGCGTCTCTGTAGGACAGAATGGCACACATGTCCCTCTTCACTGAACTCTTTGGAGTAGCAGCATTGTAAGAGTCTATTTATCATCCTTTCTCAAGACGTTCAAAATTGGGAGTTCCTGTTGTGGCTCAGTGGGTTCAGAACCTGACACAGTGTCCATGAGGATGTGAGTCTGAACCCTGGCCTCACTCCTGGGTTAAGGATCTGGCACTGTCACAAGCTGCAGCGTAGGTCACTGATGGAGCTTGAATCTAGTGTGGCCATGGCTGAGACTGATTAGGTGTACCTAGCATGGGGCCTGGGAGACTGCATTTCCCTTCATGCCTGCGGATGATCACATACCAGAGATTCATGAAATGCACTTTGAGAAACACAGATGGTATTCCTGTGTGAGTGGGAGAAGGCTGGACCTGGGGAACTTGATCAACACAGTGCTGCACTTAAGGAACTGGATGTGTGTTTCCTCTAGATTTGTTTGGCAGGTGACCAACAAAAGAAAATCCTTGTTAGCAATCTTCAGTTATTTCCTGAGCCAAAAATGTCACCCCAACCCGCATCAGAACTCCACACACCCAGAGCAGAGTTTGCAGACACAAATAAAAATCAGGCTGGGGAAAATGAAAGAAATCCAATGCAATATATTTGTATTCTGTCAGTGAGGCACTGTCTAATGTTGCTGTAACTATGATGTATAGGTCTATCAAAGCATGTGTTACCATGGTCTGAATTTCCCGACTGGAGAAAAATGATTAATGTAGAGATTTGCATTCGATGTGGGCTTGGACATCAAATATTTCAGCTTAGGTAAACAGGAGCTTTACCTAATTTATTGGCTCTCATTATGGATGGCTTGTAGAAGCCAAATTCCCCCTCTGCCTCCAAAATGACCTTTCATGCTCTACAAATCAATCTAGAAGAAGTGCAGCAAGTTGGTTAATATTTTAGTGAGGAAAAAAAAATGACTTCACATGTCAGAGACTTAATTGTTGTGATTTTGACCCATTTTGAAATTAGTTAACATTTGCTTCAGGCCTCTGACTTCATGCATTATTTATTTTCATCTTCGGTCTTGCTTAAGTCTCTCCATGTGGAGAATGCCTGTAACATGTAAGAAGCCTTTTCTAAATACTGCGCTTGAATAATAGTGTTACGAGGCAGAAAATGGAAAGACCAAAATGTATCCCCTCTGCACACATGAACACACACACACACACACACACACACACACACACACACACACTATTTCAAACTAAGCTGCTTTTGGATATATATTTAGTTCTCACTGGCAAAGTTTCTAAATGTTACAGCCAGCACTGCAGAGCAATTTCCCTGTAAGAGTTTTTATGTTGCAAAGTATGTCAGAAGTTAATCAAAGGGTAAGGATGCAAAAACCCAGGCATGTGCTTCCTGAAGACTGGGGCCAGCCCATGCTGCCAGTCACTGTCAAAACTATAGCATGCAGGCGCGTAGGACGCCTTTTTCTCTCCTGTGAGAAAATGTTCCTGCCCACAGAGGTCAATGCCTTTATGGCATAAATCTGTTAGCCTGTTGTTATGGTATGGATCCCAAGGAGAAGTCATCGCGTCAACTGCCTGGCTCAGATACGCAGTCTCCACAGCTTCCTACAGCAAGAGGCCAAGTCCTGCATCTTGTCTCTGACTATATCAGCTCTGGTCTATGCTATCGTAACCTCTGCCTCTGGCGAGTGATCACTTAGACCTGACCTTCAGAATGACTGTCCAGGACTTGTTCTATGTAATCAGGGGAGAAGAGTGCTTTTGGAATCATTAAACAAGCTATATCAAGCCAGCCTAGGTACCCTCAGAGCTTAGATGAAGAGAGGTTATCTAGGAGCACATTCTATCATGACAACTCTGTAAAAAAAAAAAAAAAGGGCCATTTAGATGCTCTCACAGGAAAAAAAAAAAAAAAGATGCTTGGAAACTCCTGTGTATTTCTGAGATGTTTACCTTCTCCTCATCACCTGCATTCCTTTTAGTCTTGACACTCATTCGAAGTTAAACAAAAACCAGTGTAAAAATGAGGCTCGACAGCTGTTTCCCAGATGTACGGAAATAACCACTGCAGCTGTCGGAAACTAGGGCACTTGCATTTGCATCAGTTTGGATTAAATCTTTTATTGATTAGGGTCATCATTTATGTAAGAAGTTCATATAGTAAAAGATGGTGTGCATCCAAAGTAGCCACTTTATATCTTCGAGCAAAAATACAAAATTCTGGGGATTACAACTGCATGGTAAAAATGAAATCTTATTCAAGATGATTTTCATTGAGAATCCACTTTGTTCACAGTTCATTTTCCCTGTGTGCTAAAATTCCACTCATTGGTCAGACTTCATTGTCATCTTTTCCTAGAAGCTGTTTCCAGTTCCTGGAGTTCGAATTAGTTGCATAATCTTCCCTCTGGATTTTGGAACCAAACTTATCTAGACTTGAGTAGGATGTTCTCATTTCTTTGTGAAAGTAATTGAAGTAAATGCTCAATAAATGCTTATGATATCCAAATGCCAATAGGAAAGAAGACAGGAAGGAAAGAAAATACGTTTGTATTAACTTAAACTATATAATTTTAGGGCAAATATTTACATAATCATTTGTAGTTCAGAAGCACTTTCACTTTGTTACTGTTAAAATAATATCGTAATATTCTCACATGTTTTTAGTGTGCAGCTTATCAGTATTCCTTGAAAATTTTCAGATGCAGGAAATGGAAGCTATGTAAATACAAATCCTGAATTCTCTTTCACACCCTGATTTTTTAATGGAGTACAAATGACTCATTTTTTATTGAACGTTTTTTCCTCTTTTCTCTTAAGGTCACACTCCCAGATCTTCTCCACATCTCGGTTTTCCTCCTGTATCCAGGATGCCTGCTGAGCAGTTTTTTTCTTTCTTTCTCATCAGCACTGTCCCACCCTCCCTCCCCAAAGAGCGTGTTTGCATTGGCTTTCTTTCCTCGTCATGGGTCCGCAAGGGTGGCACTCATGATATCAGCAAGCCCAGGATACCATTTTAGTGTTCAAAAAAATATTGTTTCTGGCTAAAAGCGCTAGGTGTCTTACAAATACTTCAAATGCATCATGTCTAAGACTGTATTGTCTTTCTTTCCAGAACCGCTCTTCCCACATAACTCAGCTTGGTTAATGGAGCCACCATCATCCACTCAGTCTCTGAAACCACAGACCTACCCCTGCATCTTCATTAGTTTCTCCCTGGCCCTCATCCTTCACATCCAGTCAGTCACCACATCCTGACAGTCCTGACTCTGAAAGTGTTTTTCAAATCTAACCTTTCCTCTAGTGCACTGGCCATCTTTCCCAGGGACTACTGCTCTGCACCCACACTGGATTCGTGTTCACTAGCTTTGCCTATAGGCTCACCTTTCTGCAATGCCACAGGTATCTTTTACCTTAAGATAAACAAACATGTGTATGTGTGTGTCTATAACTTTATCCCTCTCTCATCTTCATGGCATTCCTCAACTGAACCTGACTTCCATCCTCATCCTTCACCATCCCAAGCCCCTTACTCCACCCCCTCCCATGAAAAACACCATATTTTCTGAACTTAAAGCCTTCTTGACGTTTTTAAAAATAGCATGCTTATTCACATCCCCAAACTCCTGTGTAGGCAGTTTTTTGTTGTTTTGTTTTCCGCCAGGCATACTTTTCTCTCTGCCCGGTAGACTAGTGCCCGTCCTTGAAGTATGAGTTTTATGAAGATAGTATGGACCCTTAGAAGGCTCTTCTTTCTGTGCTTCTGTAGAACCAGGGCTTCAGTTTGTTAAGAACAGAATGATTGCTTTTTGAATCTCTCTTTCTTATGCATCAACATGCAAGCCTGCTCAGGACATGGTGTCTTTTAATTATCAATTTGCCTCCAATTTAAATTTTATTAAATAAACTTTCTTTTTGTCTCACTTGAAACTTATTTCATTTTTTTTCCTGCTTCCATTCTGTTAAGACTTATGTTTCATTCCTTTAATTATCTTTTTAGCACATTTTTTGTCTCTAATAAAGAGGAACAAGGTCACTCCATATACTTGATAGGAGTGTCAGATCTTTTACATATGTGTTAAATTTTCAGGTTTAATTTTTTCCCCAGTGGAAAAATTAACCATACAAAATTTTACTTATCCATACATTTTTTTCATTCAATGAACTCTTACCAGTAATACAATTTATACTGTGCAGACACTGTGTAAAACAGGGTGCATAAGTGATTGTGATATTTAATATAAAGACCCATTGATTCAGTCTAGGGTGTTTTGCTTTTAAAAACGTCCACTAATGCCCAAATAGACTTCAGTCATTATTAATCTGTCTCAACCCATGAAGAGGGTTGCAGGACTCCATCTCAAAATTTCTTAAAATTCTCTTCTTCTTCTTTAGTACCTCTTTATCATCCCTAGGTTCTCTACTCACTAACCCAGAAACTAACCATTGGGGTAATTAATTAGGTCTCTCTCCTCCTGTCCTTCTCTCTTCGTCTCATATGCCTTCTCTGACCATCCGATGTTGCCGCCGCCTAATTCACAGCCATCAGTAATTTCCATCTTCCTGCATTAATTTTCCTATTCTCTGTTTTTCTCTTGAAAATCTTCTCCCTTGGCTCCATCCTTCGTAATGCCATTTCCTTCCCTTCCAAGTTTCCAGATCTGCATTCTCTATCAGTTATTCCAATTCTACATCACTAAAGTCCAAAAACTGGTCTGGAAATGAAAGGAATATGTTCAGATGAAGGGGACATGATATAAGGAAGACAAGTGAAAAAAGTTGTGGTTTTTTTTCTTTTTTTGTTGTTGGTCTTTTGAGGGTTTCTTTGAGCAGAGTTGTGAACATGCCTGTTAATTTTTGTCTCATCTGCGATTAAGATGTGGCCACCTCCTTTACACACTGCAGTATGATGGGGAAGGAAAACATACAAAATCATCAGTCATCATCTTACGTGAAACATGCTCTGATCAAATATCATGCAGGGCATTCTGAGGCCATCTCTGAATGCCCTTATGTTAGCCCTAGTTTTGGAGGAACAGGGATAAGAGTGTAAGAAAATGATAACTGGTTGTGATAATTTTAAAACTGTAATCTTAAGTTTGGTTATTGATTGCCTGTAAATGTGAATTGGTACCTGGAAGGTAAATTAGACAATGAATTTAATAAATTTGTCATAAAATATATTGATCAGTGATCAGCATCATACTCAAGATTTTTACATTGGGTGTTTTGGGAAGTTGCCAACCTAGATGGATTATAGCTAGCACGGTGTCGTCTGCAAATCCAAGAAACTCTTTTCCCTTTCTAGTGGAACTTCCTAAGTCAATTGGTCTTTTCATATGATCTTAATGAAGATTGAGTTCTAGTACTGCTATTTCACATTTCTTATAACTAGTAAAGCATAAAATGTCTTCTCTTGAAATGTTATATAGAGCATGGTAAAATGATGATACTGAAGGCAAATGCAATGTTAAGACTGTATATTTGAGCAAAAATGTTTTCAGTGATAATTTTAATGCACATAAATGAAAAGAGTTTTCACTTTGGCCTCTGTGAGGGTGAATTTGTATGTTTTATTTCAGCTGTGTCTGCAGCCTATAAAAATTTCTAGACCAGGAGTTCCCATTGTGGTTCAGTGGGTTAAGAACCTGACTTGTTCTATCCATGAGGATGTGGGTTCAATCCCTGGCCTTGCTTGGTGGGTTAAAGGATCTGGCATTACCATGAGCTATGGTATAGGTCACAGACGTGGCTCAGACCTGGTGCTGCCATGGCTGTGGCACAGAGGCAGCTCCGAGTAAACCTCTAGCCTGGGAACCCTATGCCAGAGGTGTGGCTCTTAAAAAAAAAAAATTCCTGGGCCAGGGATCAAATCCCACACCACAGCAGTGACAATGTCAGTCTTTAATCTGCTGGGCCACCAGGGGATGCAACGAATTTGTAATTTAATATCTGGTGTTTTTGAAATAATGATATTAGATCACGATAGTTAAAATAATTCCAAGGTATAGAATTCTAGAATTTTAGATGAATCTTAGGGATTCTGCTGAAATTACTTGTACTCTTAATCCCTTCATAAAAATAATAACACGTATCAGTCAGGATGAATTATGCACTTATTTGAAAAGATAATAAATATAGTAGTCAATGGGAAGCCTTCTTTATTGCATTTCCAAATAAAGAAATTCCACTGCATCAAAATTTTTTTAGTATTCTTTCATGCTGTGGGAAATGTTCACTCCTATGTGTATGATTACAGACTCAGGATTAGACCCCTCACCTCTGCACCAGTGTGAGGTAAAGGTGCTTATCAACATGTGGAGGACACCTTTGCAGAAGCCAGATCGTGGCAGAACACAGACCTGCTGCACTTGCCATCTTGGGGGAATTTTGTAATTACACGGCATACATTCACAAGACCCCTCCCTGAACTAACAAGGCAGAATACTACTGGGGCTCTTTGCAGTCAGAAAAGTAAAGTTAGAGAGACTAAAGGGCTCTAAAACGGCTCTTGTTTCATCCTACCGGGTCCTTTCTGAAGGCTAAATTCCATTCGTAGTGTTTGACTTGATAGGATCTTTATTTTCTCTTACTGAATTTTTGTTCTTTTCCTGAGTTATGGTGTGAGATTCTCTTTGCACTGAAAAAAATAAAAAAATAAAAACCTGAATTTATCTGGATACTTTATATTACATATCTTATTTTCATTTGCATGTATATCCTACTCATTCTGCTCTGTATTTCCTTTTTCCTAGATAAGTCACATCTTCACTGGACTCATCTTCACTGGACTGAAAGACAAAGTCGAATAAGGTAAGGCAGTCGGGGAGCTGCTATTAACACATATATTGTAGCCAGCAATCCTGTGGTGAACCCACACTTAATCAATCTGGCTTCATAGTGGTCAGATCCAACTCCTCTTTGGTCAGACCCCCATTAAGGACTGAGTTAAGCAATGATTGTTTTAGTCTTTTGGTCTCAAATTGGTCAGTAAAATGTTATGGCGCCTACACATGGAAATTACACAGATAGTTTTCTTAAGGCTGGCTGAAAACTGTCAAGTAAAGGTAAGATTATGTGAAAATGTAACCAGACTAGGATTCTCAGCCTGGAATTTGTCCACTGGCCTGAGAAGAGGAATTTCGGGAGGCTGCAATGTCTCAGGATGTTTCCTGCCAATTTAGAGGGACAGATGACCTGGCATCCTTCTACATAAACTACATAAAAATAACACATGCTTTGAGATTGATTCTGGATCAAAGGAAGTGCGAATGGATTGGGCAGGGCCAGAATAATGTATAGGTCCAGTGAGTGCTGACTTTTCTAATAGAATCTAGATTCTGGGAAGAGCTGTAAAGTACTGGCTTTTTGGTCTGTCTCTGGTTTTAAAGTTGCTTTTCTAGTGTAAACACAATGACTTTTCTTTGAAGCCACTGGGAAATATATAGGTAAAGTCATAAAAATATTTATGTCTGGAGTTCCAGTTGTGGCTCAGGGGAAATGACCCTGACTAGCATTCATGAGGACGCAGGTTCGATCCCTGGCCTTGCACAGTGGGTTAAGGATCCAGCGTTACCATGAGCTGTGGTGTAGGTCACAGATGTGGCTTAGATCCTGTGTCGTTGTGTCTGTGGTGTAGGCCAGCAGCTGCAGCTCCAATTTGACTCTGAGCCTGGGAATTTCCATATGCTGTGGGTGCAACCGTAAAAAGACCAAAAAAAATTATGTCCATTGATTTTGGGAGAATATTTTTTAAGAAAATCATCAAACACAAGTACTAACACATTAAAAATATTTTACTGTGACATTGCATAATAATGAAACACTAGTCTCAGTAACTCAGGGCTTGTTAAGTAAACAATGGCCTAGCCTCATAATGGAGTATTATGTAAATATTAAAATTATGATTTTGAAAATTTTTTGATCAGAATAAAAATATTGAAGCAATTGAAAAAGCAGTATACAAAATTATCTGTATTGGAGCGTTACCTCAATTTATACATAGAGATTAGATGAGAATCTCTATTAGATGAAAGTACAGTATTTGGGGTGCAGATATATTCTTGTTTTAAACCAAAATCTCTGAAATCTGCATGTGTCCTACGATTAATGGCACATTCTAGTTATAATTTGAAACACTTTTTTTTCCCCTGTTTTAATGGAGAGAAGCAACATTAGTTGATATACTATCAATGCCAGGAATCTTAGATTTGAAAAAAATTCATTTTGGTAATACTATAAAGTCAAATGTCACTGAGGGCTATAATTGTATTTTTTTTTTTTCCGCAATGAGTATTGTATGCACATTTAGAGAAGAAGCAACTCTGTGTCCACTGATGTACGATATTCTTTGTGTCCTGATCCAGCAAAATTTTATTATATCTAAGATTGTTTATTCAAAATCTTTATGCGAGTTTCAAGGGTCTACCTGGTGAAAAAATTTGTGGGGCACAAAATTGATTTTTACCAGATTTCTGTTTGGAAATCCAATATACTTAGGTCTATCTATATATTTCACCTTTTAATCAATGTGCGTCCCTCACTTTTCCCAAGTCACTCAGAGAGCCCTTAGTGATTGTGTGCCTTCTTCATCAATTTCTCTTCAAATCTGAGTCCCTTTCTCCTAGCCCATTCAGTATGCTTTTTCTCTACTGTTATCTTCCACTGACATACCTAAAATATGCTAACAAATGCTCAGCAGTGGGGACTAGGACTAAATGAGAAGGGTGGGGCTTGGAATTTGCAGAATCTTAGGTTGAAAATCTACTTCTGCCCCTCATTGACTATGTGCCTTGGGCAGGTCACTAACTTCCCTGCAACCCAATTTTCTCTTCTGTCATATAGAGATAGTAGCATATGTCTCATAGGGCTGCTGTACAGATTTCCTGCTATGTGTGTAAAGCATTGGGCATGTTTTCCTATGCTCATAAATGTTCATTTCACTCATTCTTTTTTCTCTTGATGTATGGTTTTCCCAAAGAGACACCCTCCCACACAGTCCTTCAAAAAGAGGCTCATGAACTGACACTTAATTCATGTCAAGCCCAGGAAACCACCCCCATTCCCACACTCTCTGCTACCCAAGAAACCTTCCCATCTACACTCCTTACACTTTCATATAAAAACATTTTCAGAGGCCAGCAATTTCCAGCTTATACCCCAGTCTCCTTACCTCAATTCTATTATCCTTGTGTAACCCAAGTTATGGCCTTGAATTCTTGGCCAACTTCAGCTCTTTTGAGCAATTATCTTCTTTGTGCAGACTCTCCTAGGATCGCATCAGTTGGAAAGTGTGGGGAGGTAGAAAAATAGATGAGGTTAGAGAGAAGATCCTATAATAAGCAAAGCCCTGGGGTAGACAAGATGGACCACAGGGAAGTGGCTTCCCGCTAGGTGGCTCCAGTGCAGTTTGTGAGCATTGACGGTCTGGGGATCCTCAAGATAACAACTCATCTCTCTGTGTCGCTACCTGAACCACAATTGGCACTGATAATGACCTGCAAGTATGGCCTCTTTGAGAACTCATTCACTAACCCCAACTCCCCAGCCTTTTGGATCTCTGATTTTCTAATTTTATTAGACTTTTAGCGTGCTCCTCGACCATCAGACTTCTTAAATGACAACTTGCATCTTATTTCATGTTCTTTCATACCTTTGTTGGCTTTAATGGTTTACATTCTAACCCTACGTTCTCTATATCACACCCATCTGTTTCAATCCTGTTTCCTCATAATTTTCTCAAAGATGATTCATTATATTTAGCTACTAAAATTTTTCAATTTCTTTCCGATCCTCTTACTGTGATATTAGGCCTGACTTTGTTCACTCTTTCTCCAAAACGTGCCCTTAATCTCCCGCTAGTAGTTAAAACTTGGTAAATTTAGAATCGGGAGAGCAAAGCTATACCTCTCTCCAGAAGGAACCGGACAGCTCAAAGGATGTCCAGTATTGAAAAATCAAATCCTAATATTCTGAGTTCCCTCAATTCAGAAAGGCTGAATGGTTTCATACTGGGAGTGGCATTGGTCTGTCCAACAGAGAATTCCATTTTCAAATCAAGCTCTTTTCTGCCAAAAAAGGTTTCTAACCCTTTCCCTTTACTGAAAAATCCAGACCCCACAGGGTGAACCAAGCTATATGAAAAGCATCACAAATGACTTCACAATAATTAAGGGTTAGCAGTCTATAAAAGCAGAGAAACGTGAGAGTTTAGGAATGAGTTCCTCTAGTCAGAAGCAAACAATTTGGGCTGGAGAATATGGGCAAATGAGAAGTGGGTTATAAAGGAATGGGATATCATTTAAGGACAGAGTCGATTTACTCCCACAACCGTAGGTGCTTCAGGATTGCTAAGTTCTTGTGTGAAAAGGGACGGGAATTTATTAACAAAGCATATTGGGTAGACCTCAGAGTCACTTCATGTTTTACTTACAGCCCATTCTGAGGAGCCACATTCTTTAAGTGAAGACAAGCAAATGCCTTGTCTTCACTTAAAGACAATAAGTGAATGCCTTGAAAATGATCATACTCTCTATGACATATACATCATCAGGCAGTACATGGAGCACATGGATTCTTTCATTTCATCTTTAGCCACCTCTGGAGCACACATGGTTATTCCCATTTTTTTTTGTTTTTCATTTGAGAAAGCCTGAGGCTCAGAGAGGTAAAGCTCTCTACAGCAGGAGCCCATAACTTGGATTTGCATGCCATGTCATAGAACTCTCCACAGAGCTCACATTGCCTTACACATGGACAGGTTGGGCAGAGTGGGGACTGGATTTGCTTGTGCTATCAGGGAGGGAGAGGAGGCTCTGAAAGGTGGGAAGTGTTAACAGAGCTTAGGGAGGTGCAGGAAGCAGAAGCAATTCCAGCTCCTCCATGCCTGCGTCTTCCCAGCCTCAGCCCATCTCTGCCTCCACCTCCTCTTCTCTCCCTACCCTTGATATTCATCCCAAGGAGACCATAAAAATCTCCCCTATTCTCCTGCTGAGTGACATGTGTTGTTTCTGTTCTGTAGTCAACAGTTCCCCTGAAGCCTCCCAACATACCTCCCGTTAGGAAAAGCGATGGCACATTTTTGGCTGCTTGAAATGTATGAAACGTGATTGTGTTTACTTTTTGGGATTGAAACCAATCACATACAAAAATACCTTTTTAGGGGAGAAAGATGTCAACTCTCCCTTGCATTCAAATACACAATCTTTTCTGACTAACATTGAATAACCTTGAGCAAATCACTCTCTGGTTTCTTTTTTTCTGCTTGTGCTTACAGCAGCAGCAGCAGCAAGAAAGGCTACTCCAAATATGGCACAGTCACTCAAATATTAAAGCTCTTTAGGCCCTTTGCTTCTGTGCTTCTTTCCTTCTGATCTAACAAAACTTCTTAAATTATAAATTAGAGAGTTTGAGGGTGGTAGGTCTTTTTTGGGGGGGTGGGTGGGGGTGTTCCAAGATAAGGGAAAATTCTATTACTTCAAAAAATGGTTAGTAGCATAGTACACTAGACCATGTCAATATTTTCATTTGACCTGTGGCACAGGATAACTTGAGAACAATGTCACATTTACATGATTTCTTAAGGAGAAGTTCAATTCATTGTTTTTGAATACAGTGCAATGAACTAGTTATTTTCTTGGAAGATGAAACACCGCTGCCAATCCTTTTATAACAGTTTAAGAATATAAAATTAGCCATTTCACAAAATCCAAAAATTGATCTTGCCTCCTGAGATTGTTTCAATAGATCAGCTGGTAAATAAGTACTTTTCACCCTTGGGAAAAAAATGCAAGAAAATTGGGGTTAAGTTCATCAAGGTGTGATACAATGGAGAAGATAAAGATGGAATTATTTTTCAGACTATTGTTTTCTGGAATACAACCAGCTAGCTGTTGTGAGAATTTATCTCATTTATTTGTTTAGTTTTCTAATATTTAAAAATGTAAGCTTCTTCAGGGAGTTTTAGTTTTGTTTTTATTTTTGGCCCCCTCAGTCTAAGTGACTATCCTCTGAGCTCTCCTGTCCGGCTGTGCACATCTATGTCTGAGGATTCCTTACATTGAATTGTAAATAAGCACTTGTTTCCCAGACCAGCCACTGCACTTCTGGAGAGCAGGGAGCCCTGCCATTTCTTTTCTTCATCTACTAGCACAGTGTGAGGCAGAGTTGTGACTCAGTACATGGTTTTGAAAATGAATTGAATTTGACTGTGCTTTAATGGAAATATGATTAATGATGGGGATAGTTGTCCAGGATATTTTCCTTCCATTCAGTGAGGTAAAAAGTTTAGAGACCCATGCCAACATATAAATAAAATGACAAATATGAAAACAAAACCCGAAGTATCTCTTCCCTTCCCTGAGCCAAGAAACAATGCCAAAATCTCATCAGAACAAGTTGGCCCCAAATATGCTTGTGTTTGAACAAGTCAGAAATATAGCGAGGTTAGATTTTTTCTCAATGTATCTTCCTTGTTCCAGAATGAAGAAAGTAATACAAACTTGGGAGGTCAACAACTTTCAGGGGAAAAATAAAACAACAACAACAACAACAAAAAGCAGCAATCAAATAACAAAACCCTTAGATAGTCTTTGCCTGATGATCTCAAGCATCCTGATTTATCCTATCTTTTTGCTTCTGTTTATCATTGTGGGATCCACATTCATGGCCAAATAGCAGATCGGTGATTCACAGACATCATGAACCAACCAGACAAGATGTGATAATAATAGCAGTGCTTCTCTATAATAGAATAGTACTTTACAGTAGATAAACATTTTCATCTGTGAGTGAATTCAGACTCATCAAAATCTTGCATGAGAGAAAGACCGTGTCCTGTTTTCTCATCCCCATCTTACAGATGGCCAAGTAACAATGACTTCCCCATGATTACACATCCGTGGAGATCAACTATAGCACTCAACAACAGGGATGAAAGTCAACTGTGAGATATTCCACTATCATCAGGCTAGTTCTTGCTACCCCAGTCATTCAGTCCAACACCAGCTCTGTCCAAAGTTTCTGTTTGATTCATATCATACAAGACAAACTGCTGAATCCCTATAGTTCCACATACATTTATAAAGCACCTTCTGTGAGTTAGGGTTACACTGTAAATGTGCAAAGCATAGTATAAATGTAATTTGCTAATTTTTAAATATAATTTCAAGCACTGAAAGAAAAGTTTTTATTTAAATGTTTCACAGAACACTGTGGGGCCAGCATTATTTTGCTCGTATTCTATAATGTGACCAAGGTAAGAAAGCTAAAAAGTGTCAGACCTGAAATTTGGAACCAGTTCTGCACAAATCCAAAGCCCGTTTTATGACATCTTCCTACCCCCTGAGGATGCAGCAGGGGGTGTTTCTTATTAACAAGACTTGGAGAACGTGAATAGGTCTTTGAGGCAAAATATGCCTGAAAATAAAACAGGCTTTCTAAGTGGTAGTCATTATCTGCTCATAATTGAAAGCAAGCTTGAAGAAACGCTGCAGACTGGTATCTTCTGACACAAAAACAGGCTGCAGACCTGGGGTTGTGGTTCCAATTCTCACTTCGTAAACAGGCTAACCCGATTTGCTGCTTCCTCGCTTTTGTTTCTTAGAAATTGATGTCAGCTTCATTCATGGTAGGAAATTGGTTGTTCCATGGTTTAAAAAGCACACGTTTGTCTCACCTGTTCAACTGAATTTAGAATGGCAGGAGTTGCCTTGTGGCAATTTTATATGTGATTTGTGTAAATCAGGTCTCTTTGAACAGAGATTAATCTGGTCTAAAGTTATTATAATGACAGCATTCCTTCATGCCAAGTGCAGGATATGATAATGGAAAGAATATGGGGCTTCAGGATCCAGCTGGGCTCTTTTTTAAGGCTAAGTGACCTTGAAGAAGTCATTTTGGACCTTGGTTTGTTTTCATGTTGTTGCAAAGATCAAATGAGATCTAAAGGACTATGGACTTAAAGTTGTGTTATCATTATCACCATCATTCTTTTTATTAACAAAACAATATTAGGGAAAAACTCTTTTGATAAAAGCAAATCAGCGTTCTCATTTAAAACTGTTATGAGCATTTAGATCAATTTATCCAAAAGGGGGAAAAAACAGAAACAACATTCAGCAAAATGGAGCAATCTCTAAAAGGTTTCCGCAGGATCCTAAGTCACCACTTCACCTTTTTTTTTTTTTTTCCCTCGTTCTCATTATCTAAGGATCACCTCTTCCTTTTCCCTTCCTTTCTTCCTAATACCTTCACCCCAGCAGAGGAGCAAAGGGTAGAATGGTTTGCCTTTTGTAGTCATTGCTGTTATATAGGGTGACCCTGTGGTAGACTAGGGATTGGTAGCCAAACAAAGCTAGAATTTAATGAGTAGTTGATAAAGGCTCTTGGGATAGAATCAGAGATAAGAAAGGAAGGAGAATGTGGGGCCAATGCACTGCAGCCAGGCAGCTTAAAGGCTGGGGGATGGCAGATCATAAAAGAAAGATCACAGGACTGAAAGTGTTGTTGGAGCCCTTCTTTCACAATCAGAATAAAAGCTTTTCAGTCTTTATATTTTGAACAGGAGATGTGTCTCTGTTTAATCTGGCAGGGTATATATAGAGATTCCATGAAATAATGTATATAAAATTGTTCTGAAACTATACATTTCTGGGGAGTTCCCTAGCAGCTCAGTGGGTTAAGGATCAAGCTTTTCACTGCTGTGGTGCAGGTTTGATCCCTGCCCTGGGAATTGCTCGTGCTGCAGGAGTGGCCCCTAAAAAATAACCTCTACAGTTCTGTACAAATGTTATTAATATCCCTACCCTCTTTACTCTCATCCTTCCTTTTCCAAATATGGCTTGTTGAAGCATGCTCATAACAGTTTTCCTTTTCGGGTGTGGTTCACACTGTTGCACAAGAATTAATTTGATCGTTACTTCTTAGCAAACTCTTTGTGTAGGTAATTAATGTGCTATTCTAAACTGCTTGTTAAGGGTATCTTTTTTTTCCCTATTCTAAAAAATCAAGTGCATTATCATAAGAATTTTTCTTATTCTTATAGATATTCTTATTTATCCATTTTTGTCTTATATATGCATATATATATATAGACATACACTGAATGCCTACTGTATGCTAGTTGTTATGCTGAATTCCACAGATAAAGCAACTGCCATTCGTAATAGCCAACAAAGGACATCAGGGAATACTGATCTCACATGATAATGTTATTACATACACAAAAACCTTTATTTCTTCTTTCTCTCTTTCTCCTCTCTTTCCCCTTTTCTCTTTCTTTCAAGGACAAATTTGGTCTAAAATTGGAATGACTTATCTGCCTTATGGGGATGGTTAGGATTACTTGAGATGATGTAAGAGAAGGTCTTTCAAGAGTTCATGGCTAGGAATAATTGAGAATAAGTGGAAGTAATCATGGCCCAAAGGGAGTGAATGAAGGGAATTTGAAGGCAATGTCAAAACATTGTGTGCCTCTTTTATTATTAAATTCAAAACTATCATGAAATGATATTGCTGTCATTAATCATCATCACCGCCATTATTCTCCCTGTATAATCCATATATTATATGTGGAACCTGCTAAGCAAGGGAATTTAACTTATTCAGGGTTGCCTGGCTACTCATGGTGGACCTAGGCTGTAATGCCACATCTATCTGTTGCTAACGTCACTTTTCCTTCTTCAGGAGAAACTGTCTGATAATAGCATCCTACAGAGTTAGATCTCATTTTCTCTGAACACTTTTGCCATGTTCTTAATGTCAAGTTAAGCTATATATTTTTATTAAATTCATATGGCTTTGGGGTGAAAATTCCTGCTTAGTGGTCTTGACCCCCCAGTTGGATATTGAGTAATTCTTGGTCAGGACTTTGTCTTATTCTTATGGATATGTCCTATACTTTTTGTATGTCTGGCTGTGTATGAACATATGTCAATTACACAGACTTAGAATACTTGTTCAATAACTTACTTTCCAGGTAAGCACTGCGGTTCGATCCTAGCGTATAATCAGTACTTGTAAACTATTAGAATCACCCAGAAGACAGATTTCTGGGTTCCAACTCCTAAATTTCTAATTCAGTAGATCTGAAACAAATTTTCATTTCTAAAAAGATTCTAGGTAATGCTGATGCCAGTGACTGGGGTCTTTTGAGAACCACTGTTAACGATCATTGCTGTAAATAATGCATTTGTAATATGTAATGTGTTCTTCCTAAGTTATAAGTTTCATAATTAATGAGGGAAGACTTCAGGGAAGACTTTTTAACTTTGTTAAGGTACCAAGTTCTGAAATGTTGCAGTAGTTATTAGATCCTACATTTGCTTGTACACTGTTAAAAACTGTTTTCTTACTGAAGCTAGTGATAAGAGGTCTAGAAGTATAGTCAGAAATGGATCTCACCTGCATTTTTCCAGTTTAAATTCTAACCTATCTAAAGCTCAAAGGCACGGATTGATTATTTCTGTCTATAGCCTAATCTGCCTATAGTTAGGATGTTAGAAAAGGCTAGATTCGCATTTTGGTCTCACTACCCATTAGTGACTTCACACATCTGAGCCTCATCAGTGTTTGCAAACTGGGCCCCTAACATTGGTCTGAATGACCTTGTGAGCATTAAAGGAAATGTTATATATGAGCATGACCAACACATGGCTGGTCCATGGGAAATGTTCACACCAATGAAAATGCACTCGAAACTAAAATTTATTTCAGATTAAAGAACCATGTGCTTGTTAATTCCTTCACCTGTTTGGCTTCTACTCATTGGTAGGATGAATTTGAAAATAAAAAATCATTTGAAAAGCTTAGGGTTCTGACTATCTTAAGGGTCTTGAGTAATGAAGATAGTGAGAAGATAGCAGTTTCCACAAAATTTAAGGCATTATTAATATTTTTTCAAACTATTCTCTTAATTTTTATTTTTTATTGAAGCACAGTTGATTTACAATGTTTCAGGTGTACAACAAAGTGATTCAGATATATATATATCTGAATATGTATATATACATATATACACATATTTCTTTTTCAGTTTCTTTTGCATAATGGGTTTTTATGAGATATTTAATATAGTTCCCTGTGCTATACAGTAAGTCCTTGTTGTTTATTTTATATATGGTAGCGTGTATATGTTTATCTCAAATACCTAGTTTATTCCTCTTCTTCCTTCCCTTTTGGCAACCATAAGTTTGTTTTCTATGTCTGTGAGTCACTCTCTATTTTGTGAATAAGTTCGTTTGCATCTCGCTTTTTTTAAGAATCCACATATAAGTGATATCAAATGATATTTGTCTTTCTCTTCCTGACTTAGTTTACTTATTATGATAATCTTGAGGTTCAGCCATGTTGCTGCAAATGGTGCTATTTCATTTATTTTTATGGCTGAGTAATATTTCTTTGTACAAATATATCACATCTTCTTTATCCATTCAACTGTCAATGGATGTTTTGGGTTGTTTCCATGTCTTAGCTATGGTAAATAGTGCTGCTGTGAACACAAGGGTGTATGTATCTTTTCAAATTAGAGTTTTTGCCTTTTCTGGGTATATGACCAGGAATGGGATTGTTAGATCATATGGTGACTCTAATTTCTTAAGCAACCACCATACTATTCTCTAGAATGGCTGGAGTACCCTTTCCTTTATATATTCACTTTTGTCTTTGATATTTAAATCTTAAGGGGTAAACAGAAAAGCACAAACTTTTTCCCTTTAATTACGTTTAAGTTATAAAAAGGAAGAGGCTTTCCTCATTAAAATGAACCATTCTCGTGTGATAATACAATAATATATAAAATAAGAAACTATTAAGATTAGTGAAATGATATTATAAAGTGAAAGGTAATATAGTTTTTAATGTATATATATATAGCAACAGCAAAAGCATTTATTTGAATAGCATGTTGTACCTTCAGAACAATTTCCCAGGCATCATAACAGATAATAATCTTAAGATATAAGCAAAGCAGGTTATCATTTTACCCATTTTACAAATGAAGAAACCAAGGCTCAGAAACACAGACATCACTAATTGCAGGAGGTAGGACATGAGTTCTGGCCAACAATATGTTGTCCTTTTTGTGACAAATACAGTCGTGTCAAATATCACAATATATTAATTCTACTACTCTTCCTCCTCCCCCATATGCAATGCAGAACCCAGCAGAACAATAACATATTTTCAGAAAAAATGTATTACAAAACATTTTCATATAGAAACTATTGTAGGGTTTGTTTTCTTTAAAAAAAAAAAAAAGGTGTTAGTCATGGTGCTGGCTTTCCATGAAACTTACATGAAGACATAACAGCTTGGAAAACTGAAAGCAAATGCCTGTTTTGTGCTAGCCACTCATCTGTTGGCTTTTTTGTGTAACCATCATATAGGCTTATCAAGTATTATACCAATTTTACAGTCGGGGGAACCCAGGTATGGAGGGGGCAATGTCTTGCCCAGTAAACTCATGGCTAAGAAGAGGTAAGTCTACTTTGGAAATCTGACCCATGTGACTTGAGGGTACTTGTCTTTCTAAAGCCTCCTGCCTCCTAAGAGGGAGAGAAATAATTGTCAGGCTGCTGTTCCCACTTCCCATACTCCTCTCCCTTATGTAGAGAGAAGCTCCATTCAACCCCAGGTACATAGTGGAAGTTGTGATGTCTTTATTGATAAAAATCTCACTGCACCCCTTTTCTTTCTCTTCACAAATAGTGTATGCTTGCAAATACATACTAGCCCAAGGGAATCACGTGTAATAAGAAAAAGAGAATTGAGTCTAAAAAGAAAGTCAGTCAGATTATAGAGATTAGCCTCAGGTACGGACACATTCAATGGAAACTGGTTCAAGTCCTGTGCTTTCCAGGAAGGCAGAGGACTCAGTCCAGATGTAAATAGTTAAACCTAGGAAGGGATCCTCTGAGGAAAAAGCTATCACTTTTAATGATAATTGATTTGCTAGTCCATAATGGAAAAAAATGCTTAATTTTACACCCTCCAGAGATCTTTGAGCCACTGTGCAAACCAAGACCTGAATGCCATGAAGAGAGTCTACACTGATGGAAATTAAAGATAAGGGACTGATAGCTGGGAATACTGTGTAGCCATTACCTGACCCTGCAGAAACTCCACCAGAACAAGAGAAATGTTCCTGTTGCACATGAATCACTAGGCCTTTTCTGTATTCTTTGGGATGGCTTTGGAATAAGTTTCATATTTTATTCTGCCCTGGAAGTGTGGAATTTAGGGAGGCATAGCTTTGGGGTCAGACATACAAATATTCAAATCTTTCTCTGCCACTTACCAGCCAGAAACCAAAATTCAAGCCCACAATCATGTAGCTCCAAAGTCCTCACTGTTTCTTTGAATTATACTCTCTCCACAGATACTTCGCAGCAGCCTCTCATCTTTGGAAGTAATTCATAGTTTAAGAAAAGAAAAAGTAATATTTGTTGAGTGCAATGTTCCCATCACTCTGCAGGTACTTTCACATATACGCTTGGTACTTTCGCATGTAAATTTTTATTGCTGTGTGTATGATATCTGATAAATTTTGTGCCTGATGTATGGTATCTTTGGAAATAATTCATAGTTTAAGAAAAGGAAAAGTAATACCTGATATCTGATATCTTTGGGAGTAATTTATTAAGAAAAGGGAAAGTAATATTTATTGCGGGCCAGTATTCCCATTATATATATTATACACACATATACATACATATATGTATAAATATCATTTAATTGACATAATAATTCTCCAAGTGAGTGTTGGAGGAATTAACATTTAAGTTAGTGAGTGGCTACTGGAATTTGGTTTCAGAAAGCCTTGATTCCAAAGATAATGTGGGATTAGGATCATTCTTCTCAATAAAGAGGAGAAAAAAAATGAAGATTTTAGGATAGAAAAATCTAGAGCAATAAATATGTGAATCATCTCTGGTGATGTCTGTAATGTCTTACATCTTCTGTGAGGTTGGCACTAGAGAAACCATCCATCAGTATCTCTTGAAGAGAGAATAAGAGGAAGCGAGAGAGGGAGGGAGAACAGGAGACTTAAGAGCCAATAAGAAATACCTTACATGGAGTGTGCATTAAGTACATTTTTCATTCCATGGACTACACCACAGCCATAAAAGTAGTGCTGAATATGAATTATGGTTTGAAATGAAGTGATGTTCGTGATAATGAAAAAAAAAAAAACAATATTCTGGTAGCATATTTGTTGTTCCTTTAAAATACGTATAGAAAAAGTAGGGAAGTACATTTATTGGAGTGTCAATATTTTTTCTCTTGGTATTTTCCCCCACCTGTTAATATAATATCCTGAATAGCTTTATGATAATAATAATAGTAACTAATGAAATTGAAATGTCTGAGAGCACATGGGAGCATCCTGAAATAGCTCCAGAGAGAAGCTGGCTCACTCGGGCCACATTTCTTTTAGGCAGTCTAGCACATTTACGTGAGCTGGATATATTTGTTTAGTGACCTGAAAGGATGCTCAGAGGTGTTCTTTACCTTTCATTTCTTTTTCAGGAGACTATCAGTGTTCTTCTCATCATGCTCTTCTGTCTCAATGATTCTTTGACATTTCAGCCAAGGTGGTTCAAAAGAGAGAACTGGAGGGATGCTGGTGCCCTGGTGCCAACGGGGGCCTGGTCCCTGTTCATTTCAGTTGTTTATTAGTACAAACTCCATGTAAATAGTCTTTTTTCCTCCCTTTGTAGTCAACAATCGCTCTGATGAGAGCTGATTTTAGCAGTACCTCTGGTGTTGAGGAAGCTCACTAAATACTTCAGGCAGTTTGGCTACTATGTGAAATGTGTGTGAAGCACACATCAGTTTTAATAAATAGATGGTAAATGAGTAAGTGAATGAATGAAATAATTGAAATTTGAAATCAGATTCTGGATGAAGTTCAACTACTTACAGTCTTTAGTGTTTTAGCATCTACTATCTTCTAAACTTAATTGCTTCAACAGAATAAAAACAGCAATGTATGTGACTCTCATAAATGTCAGAAGAACTCAGTGAGATAACATGTAAAATGTTCTTTGTAAAGTTCAAGCAACATAAACATGCCTTTCACTTACTTGTCTGGAGCTTAGCCTCCCCCCCCCCCTTTTTTGCTGTCATTATTTTCCTGTGTCATCATTTCCCCACCAAGATTCTAAACTCCTTAAGAATTTGGTCACAAGGCAGTTGAAAACCATCTCCTTGTTTTTATTATGTTACCTTCATAATTGGTTGCCAATAAATATTTTATTTATAATTTATACAACACTTACTTTGCATCCAACAGTATTTTAAGTGCTCTCCAAAAATAACTCATTTAATTCTCATTGCCACTATGGATGAGGCAGCTGCTATTATTAACCCCAGAGATAAGGAAATGAGGGAACAAAAGGCTGAAGTTATTTGCCCATGGCCAACCAGATAATGCGTAAAGATAACAGAATTCTTTTTGTTTTCCTTTTTTTTAGGGTCATACCCATGGCATATGGAAGTCCCCAGACTAGGGGTAAAATCAGAGCTATAGCTGACGGCCTGCACCACAGCCACAGCAACTCAGTATCCAAGCCGTGTCTGTGACCTGCGGCAAAGCTGGATCCCCAATCCACTAAGCGAAGCCGGGAATCACACCCATATCCTCATGGATACTAGTCAGATTCATTTCTGCTTCACCACAATGGGAACTCTAAGATGACAGAATTCTAAATCAAACACCCTGACTCCAGAGTATATGAGACACATGTAAAGTCTTATCACTGTTATGTCATCAGAATATACAAAAAAGGATTTAATGAGTAAGATAATTGCTACAATTTATTAAACAACTTCTATATCAGGTACTATTTTGAATGATTTATATTCATCACCTGATTAATTTTGATTTTTAAGTCTAATTGACTTGTAATATCATAAAATTTCAGGTGTACAATATAGTGATTTCATATTTTTATAGATATACTCCATATAAAGTTACCATAAAACATTGGCTGTATTTCCTGTTCTGTATATTATATCTTTGTGTCTTATTTATTTTATACTTAGTAGTTTGTACCTCTTAATTCCCTTCACCTATCTTCTCCTCCGCCCTTTTCCCACTGGTAACCACTAGTTTTGTAGTCTACATCCGTGAATCTAGTCCTGTTTTGTCATAGTTGTTTCTTTTATATTTTAGTTTGCACATATAAGCAAAAATATATAACATTTATCTTTCTCTGTCTGACTTTAGTATATAAGCCTAATACCTTCCCGGTAATCTACATTATTGCAAATGACAAATTTAATTCTTTTTTTTATAGATAAGTAATATTTCTTTGTGTGTGTGTGTGTGTGTGTGTGTGTGTATGTAGCCTTATGTTGATGCACACTTAGGTTGCTTCCTTAGCTTTTATAAATGATACTGCTCTGAACTTTGGGGTACAAATATCTTTTCAAATTAACATTTTAATTTTCTTTGGATGTATACCCAAGAGTGGAATTGCTGAATCATATGGTAGTTATATTTTTAATTTCTTAAGGAATCTCCATATTGCTTTCCATAATGGATATGCCGATTTACCTACCTATCAATGGTATAAAATAATTACCTTTATCCACATCCTCGCCAACACTAGTTACTTCTTGTTTTTTAACCATGGCCATTCAGGTAGGTGTGAAATGATATCTCACTGAAATGTTTTGAAATTGCCTGATGGTTGGTGGTGTTGAGCACCTTTTCACGTGCCTGTTGCTCATGTATATATCTTCATTGGAAAAATGTCTCTTCAGATCTTCTACCCATTTTTTTAATTGAATTGCTTATTTATTTATTTTTAAGGCTGCACCTGTGGCATATGGAAGTTCCCAGGCCAGGAACTGAACCTGAGTCACAGCTGCAAGCCAAGCCACAGCTGTGGCAACACCAGATCCTTTAACCCACTATGCCGAGCTGGGGATCAAACCCACACCCGTTAGATTCTTAACCCATTGCTCCAAGGCAGGAGCTCTGTGTTGTCTACTTTTCAATGTTGGGTTGTATAAGTTTTCTATATAATTTCTGTCTTTATCAGAAAAGATTATTATTTGCAACAATCTTCTCCCGTTATTTTGCCTTTCTTATTTTTTTTTTAAATGGGGTCCTTCAATGTGTAAACATTTTTCAGTTTGAGTAGGTCCTGTTAGTTTATTTTTGCTTTTATCCTTTACCTGAGAACAAAGATCCAAATAAATAAAGAAATAAAAGCTAAGGCCTATGTCAGTGAGCATACTGGAGTTCCCATTGTGACTCAGAGTAATGAACCTGACTAGGATCCATGAGGATGTGGATTCAGTCCTTGGTCTCACTGAGTGGGTTAAGGATCTGGCATTTCTGTGAACTGTGGTGAGGGTGGCAGACATGGCTCAGATCTGGCGTTGATGTGGCTATGGTATATAGGCTGGCAGCTGTAGCTCCAATTTGACCCATAGCCTGGGAACTTCCATATGCTCTGGGGTACAGCCCTAAAATGAAAAAAAAAAAAAAAAGAAAAAAAAGAGCATACCGCTTATGATTTCTTCTAGGAGTTATGGTTTCTGTTCTTACATTTAAGCATTTAATCCATTTTGAATCTATTCTTAATGTGTCAGGAAATGGTCTAATTTCATTTTTTTTTTTTTTAAGTATTGCCAGCACGACCTAGTGAAGAGAATATATTTTACTTATTGTATATTTTGGCCTCCTTTCTCATAGATTTATCGACCATGTGTTTATGGGTTTATTTCAGTGCTCTTTATTTTTTTTCCCATTGATCTATGTGTCTGATTTTGGAATCAGAGTATATGGCCTCATAGAATTAGTTTGGGAGTGCTCTCTTCTCTTAATTTCTTAGAATAATTTGAGAACGATAGGTATGAACTCTTTAAATGTTTGGTCTAATTCCCCTGTGAAACTGTCTAGTCCTGGATTTTGCTTGAGGGGAGATTTTTAATTATTCAATTTCAGTACTATATTATGTATTATTTTCTAGTCCAGGCTTGCAAAATTGTATTTTTCTGGAAATTTATCTGTTTTTTTCGAAGTTGTCCACTGTTCATATAGCTGTTCATACTATTCTCTTATGACTATGAAATAGGTTGTAACTTCTTCTCTTTTTTTTTCTTTTTTTTAAGAGCACTATCTGTCACATATGGAAGTTCCCAGGCAAGCGGTCGAATCAGAGCTGTAGCTGCTGGCATATACAATAGCCAGAGCAATGCCAGATCCAAGCTGTGTCTGTGACCTACACGGCAGCTCACAGCAATGCCGAATCCTTAACCCACCGAACAAGGCCAGTGTCTTCATGGATGCTAGTCAGACTCGTTACCGCTGAGCCATAACAGGAAATCCTCCTCTTTAATTTCTTAATTTGTTTATTTGGATACTCTCTCTTTCCTTCTTGGTGAGCCTGGCTAAAGGTTTATTTTTCTTTTTAAAATGCCAGCTCAGAGTTCTATTGATCTTTTCAATTTTTTTTTTTGGTCTATTTTTCTTTAAATTTCAGTTCTGATGTTTATTATTTCCTTCCTTTGCTGATGTTGGGCTTTGTTTCTTTCTTTTTTCCCTTAATTCCTTTAGATGGTTGTTTATTTGACATTTTTCTTATTCTTTTGAGGTAGGCCTGTATTCCTATAAGCTTCACCCTTAAACTGTTTTTGCTGTGGCCCATAAACTTTAGAAAGTTAGGTTTTTATTTTCACTTTTCTCAGTGTATTTTCTGATTTCTTCTATGATTTCTTTGTAGACACA
Organism: Catagonus wagneri; assembly: GCA_004024745.2. NCBI lineage: Eukaryota > Metazoa > Chordata > Mammalia > Artiodactyla > Tayassuidae > Catagonus > Catagonus wagneri. The sequence goes on from PVHT020000037.1 coordinate 1,945,398, forward strand.
TTGGTATTTTTGTAGCAAGTTGTTTAGTCTCAACATGTTTGTGGGTTGTTTGACTCTTTCCAATTTTCTTTCTATAATTGATTTCCAGTTTCATACTGTTTTGTTTGGAAAAGATATTTGGTATAAGTTCACTCTTGTTAAATTCATTGAGACTTGTTTTGTGGCCAAAAGAGTCTATTTTGCTCTTTGGGGATGTAATATCTTCTAGACATCTAAGTCTTTCTGGTCTAATGTGTCATTTAAAATCCTGTTTCCTTATTGATTTTCTTTCTGGATAATCTATCCATTAATTTAAGAGGGATGTAAAAAACCTCTACTTCTATTATATTACTGTCAATTTGTCCCATTATGTCTGTTTGCTTTGTATGTTTAGGTTCACCAAATTACTTATACATATATATATGATGTTATATTTGTTTCTTGGTTTGATCCCTTTATCATTTTATATAATATCATTCTTTGTCTTTTGCTGTACACTTTGTAAGTCTGCTTTTATATGAGTCTTGCTGTCTTTCGGTTTTAATTGCATGGGATTTTTTTTTTTTTCCATCTCCTCACATTCCATGTGTCTTTAGGTCTGAAATAAATCTCTTGAGGGCAACATAGAGATGCATCTTTCTGTATTTTTTTTTAATCCAACAAGCCCCCTCTGTCTTTTGATTAGACTGTTTAGTGCTTTAAAATTTAGAGTGATTATTGATTTATATGTACTTACCAATAACTTATTTGTTTACTGATTATTTTTGTAGTTCTTTTATTCTTTTAGTTTGACGATTTTCTTTAGTGTTAGGTTTGGGTATCTTTCTCTTTAAATTTTTTGTATTTATTTTAGGTTTTTGATTTGTGGTTACCATGAAGTTTGTGTATGTCAAAATATAAATATATTAACCTTTTCAACAAGCAATCATGTAAGTTCAAACACATTCTAAAAGATCTACATTTTTACTTCCTTACTCCTTGTTTTGTGCTTTTGACATCATATTTTGCATCTTTATGTCTTCCTAACTATTTATTGTGTTTGTAGTTGACATTTTTTTTTCCTTTTTAACCTTTGAACTAGCTTAAGTTTTTTGTTGTTGTTTTGCTTTTTTTTTTTTTTGGCGGGGAGGGAGTGTTTGTTTTCATTTTAGGGCCATGCCTCTGTCATATGGAACTTCCCAGGCTAGAGGTCAGATTGGAGGTGCAGCTGCTGGCCCACACCACAGGCATGGCAATGTGGGATCTGAGTTATGTCTATGACATATACCACAGCTCACAGATCCTTAACTCACTGAGCAAGGCCAGGGATTGAACCTGCAGCCTCATGGATACTAGACAAGCTCACTACTGCTAAGTCATGATGGGAACTCCATAGCTTAATATATTGATTTACTGTCTTTACTATATATTTGCCTTTGCCAGTGAGATTTGTTTTCTTTCTTATATTTTCTTATTTCTTGCTGTAATCTTTTCTTTTTCACTTAAAGAAGAGCATTTATCATTTCTTATAATGATGGTTTTAGTAGTGATGAGCTCTGTCGAAAAAGCTGATAACCTTATTGGAATTCCCTTGTAGATGGCTCTTTATTTTGCTCTTGTTGCCTTTAAAATTATTTTTTTATCTATAATTTTTTCCATATGTCTTTGTGTGTCTTTTGGATCATCTTGTTTGGGAATGGCTGTGATTCCTCAACCTAGATTTTTATTTCCTTTCTCAAGTTATTGATGTTTTAACTGTTATATTGTCAAATATGGTCTCCTTCTCTCTTCTCTTTTCCTTCTGGAACTCCTATAGTAAAAATGATAATAACCTGTGTTGTCCTAGAACTCCCTTAAACTATCTTTTCTTTTTTTTCTTTCTGTTGTTCTGATTTCCACTATTCTATCTTCCAGGTCACTCATTCATTCTTCTCTGTCACCTAATTTGCACTTAATTCCTTCTAGCCTATTTTTTAATTTCAATTATTGCATTCTTCAGTTTCATTATTTTTTTATACTTATTAATTTGATGATGTTCTTACTGTGTTCTGGTTTTCTTTTCCCAAGTTAACTTGGCATTTGTATTACTGTTCCTTTGAACACCTTATCAGGTAAGTTATTTATCTCTGTTTCATTAGGATTGGGGAGGGTATTTTATCTTGTTCTTTGGTTTGAAACATAGTCCTCTGTCTTTTCATTTTGTTTGATTTTTCGCTGTTTATCACTATGAAATTAAGCAAAACAGTTACCTCTCCTGGTCTTAAGGACATGCCCTCATTTGGGAGTATTCCTGTACAATCTGGATGTACCCACTGGCTTTGATGGCTATATTTACAGTGAGCATGGACTGCATCTTCTCCTGTTGGATATTGGCAGCTACCACCTTAGAGGTAGGAATGAAGTCAGAGGGGATACAACATAACCCAGGTTAATGGTAGCCTCCACTCCTAGGCTTAGTGACATTTGCTGCCTTATTGAAAGGTAGGACCAGCCAGGGCTTGAGGTGCTGGAGTAGGAGCCCTGAAGGAGTTAAGCATCTCCTGGATGGCAATCTTTCCTTTGGTTGGGGATGTGGCTGGAGCCTGCAGACTTGGAGCCACACTTCTTAGCTGGCCTGGGTTTCCACCCTGGCTCAAGGCAGGGCCAGGTCCTGAGCCTGTTTTGCCCCCTCACAGGTGTCTGATGCATGTTTGATGGCAATGGCAATCTCTGCCCTGGCTAAGGCATGGTTGGGGCCCAAGATGTAGACACCTTGGTAATGGCAGTCTCTGTATTTGCAGGGACCAGTGCTGGAGCAGGAGATGCTGGGTTAGGAGCCTACTGTGGGCCCAGAACCATGTCACATACCTATTTCTAAACCAATCCCTTTCAGTAAGAATATCCATAAAGGAAGCAATGTCAATCCATTAGTTAACTACCTACAAGATAAGTCAAGGAGATGCTTAATAAAAAAAGATAAGGTACCAAAGCAAAAATGAATGTTGAGTGATGTCCACTACAAGGTGAATTGTGTGTGTGTGTGTGTTTTTTTTAATTTAAGGAAACTGCTTTTCCATATCATTTTAAAATTATTTAATGACAAAACAATATACTTTCATACTGAGTTACTGTAATTTACTAATATTTTCCCTAATTCATTTTCCTAGGTTTATAAAACAAAAAGTGAGATGCTTATTTTTTTTTTTTAGCCTCCTCAGTTTATACCTAAGTGATTGCTATGGAAATAGGGTGAATGAGGTTATTCTATGAAGTTGACTTTAACTTTATTAGAGAAATATATTTTATATTTGAGTATTAAGGAGATCTGTTATTTTAAAAAATCATCTTGTCATTTTAGTTAACCCTCAAACAAAAATCAAAGTATTATTTATCTGAGATTAAGTGTACACAGCACCTTCAAGGTCCATTATAAGTTAATTTCTTTGCAATTAACCTCTGGTAGCTTTAAATTATTTATGTTAGTGTAGACTTCCAAACTTCAGAGAAAATTTATTTTGGGAAAATCCCAAAAATTTTTCTAGTATTTTTAACATCAACAACAACAGCAAAACAATCTCCTCCATTTATTGAGTGCCTATAATTCGCTATGTTATTTCTGATTATTGTAATTAACCCTGCATAATCAATATTATTATGTCTATTTTACAGAGATTAGCTTTAAGTGGATTATAAAAGAATACTTTCTGGAAAGTGGTGAAAATGGAAATCTAAGTTTTCTAACTCAAACATCCATAGCATTCCACTGAACTAAATTGCCCAGAATAGTAGCTACTCAATAAATTGTTGTTGAATCAGTGGATGAACGAATTTTAAGCTCAAATGAGTGTTTCTGCTCCCCAGGATCATTAAAATGCCATTTTAAAATCACACCATACATTCTCTCCCAATTAAGGTACATTTAGCCAAGTATGGTCTGTTCAGTTTAAATTGTTTCACTTGATTGGATTTGGTTTGTTGTAATAGGCCATAGTATGGCTCTCCCTAGAGGTTTAAATAATGTTCCTAGTTTCCCCCAATCACCCTACCTAAAGTGCAGCTAATTAAGGAGGAAAAAAGGAAAAATAACTTTCTCCACGGGAAAGTCATTTTGGCAGGCTGGGCTATTTTTGATGGAGTTTATTAGCAGAGTGGAACCAGTAATGAAAGGATGGCTACAGTGGATGAACTTCCTTATTAGTAACAAAGATTGGAATGCACAGAATTGCTGAGAAGCCTTTCCATCCCTCCAAATTTGTTAAGAACAGTTGGGGTTTAAACCCATAAACTCAGGAAGCCATCATCTTGAAGTAGAAATTTGCCACTTCCTTTTAGAGCCTGATGAACGACAAGTGAGCCAGCTTCTGTTTCATGTGCTCACTGACAAAAATGTTTCTAGATCTGAAGTGTTTGTGTGCATCTGTGTATGTGTGGTATATCCTTATTTTGCTGCTTACAGACTAATGGTTGTATTAAGATAATCTGATAGAATTCCTAGAATCCCTGTACTTATCTGAGAACTTTGTCAGCAGATGCTAGGTACCACAGTGTGGTTATTGCCAAAGATGATAAAATGGTTGATCCTTCCTAATTTGGTCTCTTTCTCTCTTAAGCTACCAAGTATCTACCATTTTGTCACACATTTATACCTCCACGTAAGTGGTTCGGTATGAAAAAGAGAGCTGAGAGGTATAAGAAAAGAACACTTGTCAAACTTCCATTCTTTGGAGTTCCCGTCGTGGCGCAGTGGTTAACGAATCCAACTAGGAACCATGAGGTTGCGGGTTCGATCCCTGCCCTTGCTCAGTGGGTTAACGATCCAGTGCTGCCGTGAGCTGTGGTGTAGGTTGCAGACGTGGCTCAGATCCTGGGTTGCTGTGGCTGCGGCGCAGGCCAGTGGCCACAGCTCCAATTAGACCCCTAGCCTGGGAACCTCCACATGCCGCAGGTGCGGCCATAAAAAATGACAAAAGGCAAAAAAAAAAAAAAAAACCTTCCATTCTTTGCAGAAGTTAAGGTGTACATTGTTCGTATCACCTTACTCCTCTAACAGTTCTTTAAGTAGGTATCATTCCAGTTTTACAGATGGGAAGGTAGGGCCCTAGAAACGAAGCATATATCTAGGATTATAAAGCCAGTTAAGCTACAATGTCAACTTAAGACTCAGGTGGGGGAAAAATTCTAGAGAGGTTTGTAAAATAAAACAAATGGGCCATATTTGTTTAACCACTCAGCAAGTTCATATAACTGTTAACTTTTCTAATAGAGGTACCGCATCCAGATGACAGGTTATTATGTATCATCTCCTCACCTGCAGTGAGCACATATCTGAAATATTGCATATAATTCAGATAGTCATATTTATGGAGTATTTACAGACTTCTGAGTATACAGGGAAGGAATCTCAATAAAAAAATAGATTCAGAAATCACCTGCCAAGATAATTTTTTTAATAAATCACAATCATAAAATACCACCATCCCACTTTCTCATTGGAGAATAGGCCAAAAGAGTTCATTTCTTTGCCAAAGGTCACCAACCTTTCCACTACTTCCAGTGAAAATAATTAAGCAGACATGAGAAGAGTTTTCTCAGGAGGGTTGAAATCTCAGGCTGATTTTAAGTCAAAGGCCTTACCTCCAGGGTTCAAGTAATATCTTCCCCTGGGGTGAAGGAAGAAATCTCCAGAGAAAATAGCCATAGTCTATGGAGCCCCAGAAAGATGACCTGAGGATCAGTGAGAAGCTGCTGCTAGGGGACCGGTTATAGATTTATATCTAGAATTTATATCTAGAATATCTTGAATTTTAGAGAAACTGACTGTCTGAAAGCAAAAGGTAAAAGACAGAAAACTAATATGCTCTTTCTCCAAACAAATCATTCAACCAAAACATTGTTGTGGAATAAAACCATGTTTTAACCATCTTAAAAGGGGAAATGAATGCTCAGGGGTTTTTTGTTTGTTTGTTTTGTTTTTTTTCCCCCTAATTACAAATAATATGTGTCAGGTTTAACATTAACCCAAATCTGTCTGGCTCCAAGCCTGTATTCTTGATTTCCCACCATTGGTTCCCAGAAGGCATTTAAGTAGAAATTACTCAGTTGCCTGTCAGGGGTGTGTTGAAAGGGATCTCACACTGGGAAGCAGGCTGGTCTTCATGACTTCTTAGATCTCCTCAATTTCTCAGCTTCTTTAATTTTGTGATGCAGCTGGATGACATATATATATACTACTCAGGTAAGGCTGAAGATGAAATTTGGTCCTTAAAAAAGAGCTTTGGCGACTTTCACTTACCTTGATCTTCTCTGCATTACTCTGTGGATGACTGGCGTTTGACTCCATTAAAGGTCCATGCACCATTGGCCAAATGTTAGAAACTGCTCCCTCCAATCTTCTTATAATATTGTTCTTGGCAGCTAAACCACTTGCCAACTCCGGAGTGGTCTGCTTGGTGTAAAGATAATTACTTTAGGGTTAATTGCAGAGTCCTTCCAACTGTATTGCATGGGCTCCTCAGAGCCAGAGTCTGTTTTTTGGTTGCAGTATGCAAGACTGACTGCATATAAATGTGTAACATTGTTTCCAGGCATGGTTGTGTATACTTGAAAACATGTGTAATTGAATACACTTTTAAGGAACGGAATGGCAAGGATTACTTGGTCCTTCCATTCCTACCTCACATCCTTTCCCTTAATACTCTGGTAATTCAATATTACATGTTAGATGTGTCCTAGATTCACCATGGGCTAGCTGATCAAATGATTTAGAGATCAGAAGTTTACATCTGTTATCATAAGATTTTTCAAAATTATAATTCCTCTTTCTGAAACATCCGATACTATCAAACAATCCCTTTTTAAAGTTTTTTCCTACATTGCCTCCAAGGAGATATCAGTTACAATTTTGTTTTTGCTTCAAGTAACAGGAAACTCAAAGTGACTTAAATACTATTTTTTGTCTTTAATTTAAAAGAATAAATATAGAGGTAGAAACACAACCAGTGGTAAGGATAGCAGATGTCTGACTCTGCTTCCCTGGGGTCTCTTTGTCCTGTTCTTTTCATTGCCACCTGTGTCTTCAGGGTGACTCAATGTGTGACCTCCAGGTGGTTACTAACCTCAACAAGTACCGTGTTTCTATAGCTACATCCAGTGGGAGGCATAGAGGGAAATTACCTATGTATGGAATATAAGTCCTTTTTTTAGGTTTTATGGGGCCGATCTAGGTTGCTGCATCAGTAGGGATATATGGAGAGATGTCTCTGTCAATCTGGAATGATTTAGAATGACTGAGATTTAATTCTAAAGCTAAGGATGGTATCACTTTCCCCTACATTATGGAAGAAGGTCGGAGGGGACATCTAGGTATCATCAGTATCATCAGCATCCTTTTTGGAAGCAAGGAGATGTAGTAGGTACTGCCCAGGCAGAACCAAGTTTCCTTTATTCTTGTAGAAGTCTTCTCAGTCTCTGATAGTCTTTTCTCCTTTCTCAGGTACTTCAAAGCTACTGCTCACAATGTTCTATCCTTGTTTTCACTAGAGGTCACTTGTGGGTTATTATAATAGATAGTGGACGTAGTCTGTCATAGATATGTGTGCTGTACAGTGATCTAGGGAACAGATTCTGGAGCAAGGCAACAAAAATTTGAGTTCCATTTGGATCATTTAGTGCTTGAGCCCTTCTAAGTAGTTTTTAAGTTCTCGGTAACTCATTTGTCTTTGAATGGAAAATTGGGTAACAACAGTACCTTTTGCACATTAGGGCAAAAGTTTTGTACAGATTAATAACAAACTATGTGAAGTGCTTAGAACAGTATCTGGCCCTGCTTTTAAAAAGCCTTCTTATGGTACTTGAATCTCAAGAAAGGTAGATACAAGCAAAAAGAGGAGAAATAGAAAAGAAAAGCCATTTCCCCTATTATCCATTATCCTATTTCATGTTCAGAAGGACAACAATAATAAATGCCTTAAGAAAAAAAAAAAACATTTTAAATGTCTTGAGAAAAAAAAAAACCTGTTTGTTCTTTGTGCTCACTCTTTTAAAAAAGGGAATCAACATTTGTTAGGCTCTTATCATGCATTGTGCTCTGCTATGCATGCTTTGAACCCACCCCCTCCTGTAGTTTCTCCCAGACCAAGTGAAGAAGGGTTGGTGCTATTCTTTTGAAAAGGAGGGTCTCAGGCTCAGAGGGCATGAGTTCATTGCCCAAGGTCAGTAAATGGTGAAATCAGGCTTAGAAAAACCTATCTAACTTTGCTTGCTTGCGTTTACCCATTCCTTTAAATTTAGTTTAATCATCGTTACCTCTTTAAAGCCCTTTCTGGCCCCTCAGACAGGGTTCTTTGCTGCATGTCTTTGTTTGCAGATCCTGTGCTTGCTGACCACATCTTAATGCCATTGTCTGATATTGTCACATGATTGTGTACATCCTCCTACAGACTTTTACCTCCTGTTGTCATCTCAGCAGAGAGCAGCAACCACAGTGAGTGGTGAATAAAGAAACAAACTCATGAGCAGACATGGGAGTCTTCAAAACCCATGACATTCATTTTTCTCTAACACTCAAATCTTTGATCTTCTATTTAAGGAAATGTGACAAATTGGGGAAAATGGATCAATCGATCGATGGATAGACTGATAGTCTACAAAATAGATGGAGTCTATAAATATAGATTCTATAGGCATTGATATAGAAGTAGATTTATCTATATTTTCTGGAGATGACTCTAGTAAGCTCTAGCTCCAAAGGACCTCAGCACCTTAATCTTTACCCACCATGCCTAGCATTTAATAGATATGCCGGGGAGAAGTGACTGATCAAACTCCCTTGATGAATTCTTGAAGGAAATGAGCTATTTATCCATTCTTATGGCTCCTGGTCCAGAGCCTGGCACTCAAACCAAGACCTTCCTTTTAAATATTTCAATAGGGCTTACACATCTGGTCATATCACTTTATCAGATCATGTGTCTTTCCTTTGTAAAGCAGAAGAAAATCTGGAGAAAACTTCAAATTATAAAGAAATATGTATATGTCTGTTAACAATACAAACCTTGCAGTTTCTTGGCACCTCTTTAGCATTTTTTTCACTGTTGAATTATTTTCCCTTTTTCTGCTATTATCAGTAAACCACCGTTTTTGAGGAACATGCCTGTTATGCAGAATTAGAGAGTCTGTTTAAAGTAGAAGCAAAAGGAATTCTCGCTGTGGAGCCGTGGGTTAAGGTTATGGCATTGTCTGTGCAGCGACTGTGGTGTAACTGCTGTGGTGCAGTCAGATCCCTGCCCTGCGAACCTCCCTGTGCCATGTGTGTGGAAAAAAAAAATCGGGGTAAAAAGTTAAGGTATTTGTGGGACTGGGGAGATGGGCTACAAGATACGATGGTTATTTTTTCTATTATCATGCCACATATAGAAAAAATTAAAAAAATAAAGCTCTTTGATTTTCACAGTAAGAGGGTAAACACTGACTTTCTCACTTTAAATAGCTCTGCAGCTCTCCTTGGAAAGTGGGTGAGGCACACTTCATAAAAATGCAAGTTTATGAATGTCATTTATGGCTTACATGTTTGATTATTCATATGTCTATTAAAGAAACTCAGATGATTAGGTAATTTTATAGCAAATCTTTGCTTAATGTCTTATAAGCATTAACTGTTGTGTTGGGTCTACACATGGGGCTCAGTCACTATTCTCAAGGAGTTGGCCTTCTAGTAACACCATCCCTAAGGATTACACACTAGTTAGTCAGAGTTGTTGTCTGATCCTAATAACAGTCTTATTATAGGCAGGCAGGTAGGTATTGTTATTTTCTTTCCTTTTTTACAAATAAGAAAATGGAAAGTTTAAGGATATTAGGTGATTTGGTCTAAAATTTGCACCCAAAGCATCTAAAGTCCATGCCCAAAGGAATTATTGCCACATCAGGTCTCCAGTATTAGTAATGAAGGAATTCATATCACTTCTTATTGCTCATTTTGTAGAACTGGAACCTCTTCCTAAGTTATTAGTATCGATGCTCTAAAACTGAAAAAATAAGTAAAATTTTGTCAGTGGACAGTTAATTTTGCTGATAAAGCATATTTTATGTTACAGCAGTGGCGTTCCCTTTGTACATGTCAGTTTCTACCCCAGATTTTAATTTAGATTTTGCTTTATTAGTATTTTTAGCCCTGTACAAATAAGCAAACACAAAAACAAATTAAACATTAACTCCTGATGTTGTTAAACACGATGCTTACTCAGCAGCAATGTGTTAAGTTGAATTATAAGCTAGTGCCTTTAAGAGGAAGTATATTGTACTGGCTAGGATAAGAAGCCCTGGTGTCAGACAGCCTGACTTTAAATTTTACCTCTGCCACTACTCAACTTGATTACTTTTGGCAAGTCTCTTGGTCTCACTGTGACTTGGGATGAGTGTAATAATGTCACAGTGATATGGTGCTGATTAAATAAGGTCTTCTTAGTGCACTGACACCCTAACCTTGAGGAGAACTGAATTGTTTTTACTTCTGTTTCTTTTTAACTGATGATCCTCAATTTTATGACATAAAAAAAAATCATCTGGGGAACCTGGGTTTTAAAAAGAAAATGTAGACTCCTTGGCTCAACCTCAGGTATCTGTACCCCCTAGGTCGATGTGGGCCCAACAGTTTGCATTTTTACAATCATTCCTGGGAGACTTTGCTGTAGGTGGCCCACCATTCACATTTTAAGGAACTTGGCCTTGGGTAATTTTGTCCATATTTACTTTTTGCAATCTGCTCACCACTCTTACTTCCTGTCCCCATGTTCTGCTCAGGTCCCAACACTGCATGTTTCTATAATCCCCTGTACTGCTACTCACGGGATGACAGGGACTTGCTAATCATCTACTAGTCATATCCACATTTCAGTCCTGCCCTGCAGCTTCACTAAATCGTTGAATCCCTAGCAGCTGGAGTCAACTGAGCTGTTTCCAGTAAACCACAAATCTCCCTATCTTCTTGGAAGCTGCCTTGGAATGTCCAGGGGAACCTCTGAAGCAACACCCTCAGTGTAACTACTAGTAGGAAGACCTATGTGCCATTTTCTGCTAGCTAAATGCTTACAAGAGGTCAGAAAAATAAAAAAGGTAGTAAAGGAACAAGAAAAGTTATGAAGCTCATTTGTAAAAATTGTATACCTGGGAAGTGAATGCATGGCACTCACATGGTACATATTCCTCCTGGAAATGGAGTGTCAGTGGCAATTTGAGTGCCAGGTGAGAAAATAAATAACTGAACTAAACCATCTTCTTAGGTAGAAAGTGTAAATGATGAACGTAGTGACTGCTTGTCCAGTGCTCAGTGCCAGGTGCTATAGCAAGCGTCTTCTGCCCATTTAACCTTGTCAAAGATCATAGATGTAGATACAGTGAGGTGGAGGTATCTCAGCCTCTCCTCCTCCCCGCTCCATCAAAAGAAATCCTGAGTTGTCACCTCAGCTTCTCCCCACCTATTCTGGGCAGGTTATCTCAGCCAGAAAGGTCCCTGGACTTTAGTGATGCCAAACAAAGAAAATGCTGATCTGATTGAAGAAGAGAAAAGGTAGTTAAGAAGACACACTGGCTTACATAGTCAAATCCCCTTACCAAGGTGGAGGAAAGGGGTTTTGAAAAAGAAGGAAAATAAAACTCAAGTGTGATGGAGAGAGAAAATTCTACTTTCTTTTTGTTTTGTTTTGGTGGCAGACATTCAGGATGTATAATCCGTGTTTTTACATAGGAACAGATGATGTGGCACTTCAGCCTGGTGGCTAGGGGCACAGACTGGGGGCCACAGTCCCTAGGATTAACGTGCTGATGCCTGATTTACTCATCTTTTGACCTTTGGATTTATTTAAAATCTGTATACTTCTATTTTCTCGCCCACATTTTCCACTCTATCATGAGGATGGCAGTGTCACTAATTCTGGAGACTGCCATCAAGAATAAATTACTTTGGAGTTTCCGTGTGGCTCAATGGGTTAAGGATCCAGCATTGTCACTGCAGTGGCTTGGGTCGCTGCTGTGTCACAAGTTCAACCTTGGCCTGGGAACGTGTGTGTGCAGCAGGTATGACCAAAAAAAAAGAAAAAGAAAAAAGAAAAAAATTAAATGATTTTAATATGGGTAAATTGCTTAGAATATAGCCCAGGCTCAGAGTGACCACTGTTGATGTATTTGCTGTCATTTTCACATCTCATCCTTCTTTAGGGTGTGAGTTTCATGAGGACTAGGGCCAGGTCCAATTGTTTCTTGGGCCGTCAGTTTCCAGCCCAGAACCTGATTTTAAATTGAATTAGCCAGACAGATGAATAAGGCTGTCTATTGTATCCTTTCTTGCCAGACCCATTCTACTTAAAACTGTGATGGGAGTAGTTCCTGAGAAGTTCTGGAGTATGCCAGAGCAGCCAGGCCTTATGTGCTTCTACTTTGATGGGTTAGAGAAGAGGATTTTTGTTCTGTTTTGTTTAACCACATCCAGAATATTTACCAAGCCCAAAGAAAGAAATGGCGATAAAGATGGATAGGAGGAGTAGTAGATAGAAGGAGGTAAGACAGGGAGGGATGCCAAAGTAGAAGGTATTTATTAAAAGACACTGTGAGAAAAAGAATATATATATTCAATATATATATATATCACTGGGTCTCTGCTGTACAGCAGAAATGGACAAAACACTGTAAATTAACTATAATGAAAAAAATAATCATTGAAAAAATACAAATACCAACCTAAAAAAAGACACTGCCTGCCTGATACAGATGTCATCTTTCTTTAATATGGAGATTTCTTTGGCTCCCTCTTAAAATGTTTACTTCATTTGAAGTGCTTTGTTTACTGTCTTGAGTTGAAAGCAGTCATGAGTACGTGAGACCAAAGAAAACCTTGTGCACGCCGTACACACACACACACACACACACACACACACACACCTTGCGGGAAAAGAACATTTTCATTTTAACATTTTTATTTTATTTTTTCTCTTTTGGGTGCCCTGAGTCATATGGAGTTCACGTGGCCAGGGATCAGAACCAAGCTGCAGCTGCAACCGAAGCCACAGCTACCGCAATGCTGGATCCCTACCTCACTATGATCAAACCTATGTCCCAGTGCTCCTAGGGTGGCCGCTGGTCCCTTTGTGCCTCAGTGGGAACTCTCATTTTAACATTTTTAGATGTCAATATAGGTGTTACATAAAAGCAGCTACATTAATGTAGTATTTCTGTTTTTGCGTAGAACAGGATGAATGCGCTTAGCTTGAAGTTATTGCAGATTCACATTCTGTCACTCGACTCAGAAACAATCCCCTTTGAACTTTCTGAAATTCTCTCTTTTTTTTTTATAGTTAGTGGATGAATCACCTGTATACATGATTCCTAAGTGGCTCTTATGAATGAAGGAATTAATTTTTCCAGAGCAAGAAATAGTCTCACCTCAAATTTCTAGGGCCTAGTGGGCTAGGGAATTAATGGACTCTGGTTGCTCTAGCCAGAGTAAAAGGAGGTGTGTTTCAGTTCTGCAGCAACCAAGAGTTAAAGCAGATGATGTATTGAAGAAGGCAGTTAAATCCCACCACTGAATCCTGTATCATGATCCTCAATGGCGTACTTTACAAAGAAAACTCTCCAATCATTCTTTCTTGGTGAACATTTGCTAGGGAAAATCTATAACGAGGTCTGATTATTGGAAGCTTAGAATTTCTTCTCTGGCATACATTTTAAAAATAATCACGGCTCAAAGCCACTTTGACAATAGTTCTGATTTGGCCCTAGTGATTAAAAGGGTCAATGGGAGTTCAATTTTTTCTTTCCTTTAGGGAAAACTTAAGAAAAATAAGCTCTCAGTGCCTGTATTAGGATATCTTTGTGATTAGGAGACTCTCAGCTCACCAACAGCTGAGCAGAAGAGTTTTTTAGTGAAAAAAAAAAAAGCTAATACTGGCAAACTCTAGAGCTTAATCATAATTCCTTCTTGACACAAAAATGCACCTCTCCAGTGTTTGCTCTGATTGCAGGTCTTCTTGCTATTTCTTTAACTGATATATACTCATAAAATCTAATCATAGGATGTGCTGCATTTTTTTATAGAAATAGAAATATGACCAATAAATTCCACATCAGATCTGAAAAGACTGACACTCTTGCAATTTTGTTTTTGGTAATGAATGCATGGAAGTGTGGGGGGTGGGGAGCTCACAAGGAAGTCCGTTTGCACACATGTACATGCACACAGCTTAAGAGAAGAGAAGGAACCTTGATTTGGGTATTTTTAGATATCAGTAGAGGTTGTTCTGGGAAAGCATAACCTTGATTGCTACGAGCTGAGTATCCCTAGCCATATGAGTCAGGTGGGAAGCCTTTTCTTCTGTGTTTATTTATTTATTTTGCCTAAGTTACCTTTATGGAAGGAGGATTTACATGATGATATCAAGAGCAGTTGAGAGACTTTTCTTTGCTGAGCATTTTGCCTATGGTTAGATAACACGCACATACACATGCAACCAGCAACCTAGACTAGGCTCTGAACAAGGGGTTTGCAGCCAGAGAGCTTTGAGATTGTTGATAATCCTCCCACTTACTGCTATGTGTTCTTGGCTAAAGTCTGACTACTTGAAGTCTTATCTTTCTCATCTGTAAAGTGAAACTAGTGCTAACATGTACATAGCTCAGATACCCATATATGAATGGTGGTCATTATTATTATTGCTGTTGTTATTTGTTGTTACGTCTTTCTTGGCCTGGCACCTATTTCTAACATCATCTACTCTATCAAGTATTCTATTCCTGCCCACAAAAATGAGCGCATTGTCCCCACTTTATAAATATGTTATTTATTTGAAGCACATTTATGAGTCAGCTGCCTGAACAATGAGATGATTTTTCCCCTCATGTTAATAGCAGTCAGCTCATTTCAAACACCTATTCCTTCCCAGAACTTGTATAAATACCTCATGTGTATTGGCTATTACTGCTTCCTTTAGAAATCCCACAGAAATTTCCAAAAGAAACATCCAAGATTCAGCAAGGTTTCTTTCACTAGGTGGTTTAGGACAATGCTAAGCCCAACAGATATTTGTCATTCAAAATTCCTCTGCTTTTTTATTGCACCACTTTACCCTTCAACGGTATGAAAAGTAAAGCAAGGATCAGATAAAGGATGGCTCAGACATGGTGCTGGCTTGCAAAAGCCAACCAGTTCAGAATGTAGCTAATATTTAAACTGTTGTCTCTTTGTGTATGTCTTAGGCTGCCTTTAGTTACAAGTAATGGAAAAACCTGACTCAAACAAGTTTGGAAGATAAGGAAATTAATCACTACAACAACTGCTAGACCAGAGGCAGAGGGAGGCTAATCTTAACACAGTGTATAGCCTAACAATACTTGAAGGCCCAAGGAAAAGGTGGAAAGACCACCTTCTTTCTGCTATTTCTTGTGAGTTTCATGTTCACAACACTAAGACGACTGCCATATGTCCAGATGTCATATATGGATGCCTCTTCCTGTATTTCTTTCTTAGGGATAATGATTCTTTTTCCAGAAGCCTTAGTAGAGAATTTTTAAATATCTTACACTAGGATTGAGATGTTTGCCAATTTCTGAGCAATCACTGACAAAGAGATTGGACATTACTATGATCCTTAGTCAAAACCTTTGAAGTAGAAGGGATGTTGGGAAGACAACCAGTCAGCCTCTCAAAACTGTGCATGTGTGTCTGGGATGTGTGTTTGTATGGCTACATGTAGGGATTTTACCATATATTTCAATACACAGTGAATAATATCTCCACTTCTCTGCAGATACAGTAGCTTCCAAAACCTCCTTGCGTTGCCCACTTCTACTTGGAAACAGGGAATAAATGACTGGTTCTTATGGAATTAGGAATGCTTCTTCCAGTTCTTGATGTGTATTATAGAAATCGATTAGATATTAGAAGTCAGGAGACGTAAAACTAGGAACCCAATATCTTGGCACTTTCTGACCTCAGATTAAACAGGGGTGGTGGTTGAATAATTCAGTAAATCTGTTCTGGGAGATCATATGAATAGAATGTGTGTACAGCCATAATGCCAATGTCTTATTCAGAAGTCATTAAGTAGTGCATTTTAAGAACTGTAGCAGTGCTGATTTTTGCTGTTATGTTGTGAAAGTTCAGTGAGTTTATTTTTATCACAGTAAATACCTTCATTTCTTTTGGATAAATGCTTAAGATTGGTGCTGCAGGGACATGGGGCTAGGTAGGTTTTCCACACTGATGTAACTGTTACGCTTTTACCGGCAAATTAGAAAAATGCTTCCTGAACATTTGGTGTCGCATGACTCTATTTAAGAAAATTTTACCTTTCTACCAGGTACGTAGTGATATCTTGTCTTGGTTTTCATTTGCAAAGAAAGATGAGTGATGCTTTGTACTTTTTCATGTGCTTACTGGTCATTTCTATTTCTTACCTGTACAAATGTCCATTTTTAAATAGGTTGTCTTTATTTGTAACTTAGTTGTAGGAGTTCCTTATCTATTATAGATACAAGTCATGTGTAAAATATGCTCTGTGAATATTCTCTCAGTCTATAAGTTAATGATTTATTTGACAGTGCCTTATGGTAAACAAACATTTTAATTTTGATGAAGTCTAATGTATATTTTGTAACGCTTGGTGATTTCATGTTAGAATCTAAAAATTTGTGTATCTCTAGGTCACAGAGATTTTCTCCTACATATTTTTCTAGAATTTTAGCTAGAATTTTACACATAAAGTGTAAGTATACGATTAACCTCAGAATGTTTTTGTGTATGCTCTGAGGTAAATGTCAAGGTTATTCCCACCCACCTGCTATGGATGATTAGTTGCTCGAGTCCTAGCACCATTTGTTGAAAAGATTTTCCTTACGTTTGATGATTTGCTTTCATTATTTTGTAGGAAATGAATCACTTGTATAAGTTTTTGCTTCGTATGGTGTTTGTTTAGTTCTAATGATCTGTATCTCTTTCTACTAGTCCCTCCCTGTCTTGATTATTATAATGTTTGGAAGTTAGCATTATTCTCCATTTTTCTAAACATTTAAAATATATTTTTTATTATTCTAAATCCTTTGCTTACAAATTTTAGAATCAGTTGTTGATTTTTACAAGAGTTGTGGGTAATTTTGATTAATATTACATAAATAGAGACAGACACAGATATAGATCCAGCTCAAATTAGAAATAAATTATATTTTCATCATAATACAACCTTATTAAAATAATTTATAATCTCCTCATGCTGTATTTGGGTCTGTTAAAATATCTCTGAACAGAACATTGTAGTTTTTGATGTAAAGTTTTTATGCATTTTGATAAATTGGTTTCTAGGTAGTTTTTGATTGATAATGCTTTTTTTAAATTATTATTTTCAGTTTTGTTCTCCATTTGCTTTTAGATGCACAGCTAATTTCTTAAATTCACCAATACCCTATGATACTGCTAAGTTTCCTTACTACTTCTCATAGGGATATTTTTAGTAGATATCTTAATCAGTTTCTATTTATCTAGTCATATCATCTATGGATATTTAAGCTTTTTCAGCCTTTATTTTTCTTATTGTACTGACTTTAAATCATTGTGATTTTAAATAGAAGTGAGGATAAGGATAAGAGATCTTACAGGAAAGCATTCATACTGTTGTTATTACATATAATGTTATTTATGGGATTATTATACGTGCTCATTTTTAAGTTGAGGAATTTTCTTTCAAGTTTGCCAAGAATTTTTATAATGAATATATGTTGAATTTAAGTTGTTCTTTTTTTTTTTGTTTGTTTTGTTTGTTTTTTCCTGTCTGCCCATTCTTTCTTTTATTAGTTTAGTCCATTAATATTGTCCCACACTTTACGGATTCTCTGTTAACTTTATTTCAGTGTTTTTGTTTATTTGTTTTTCATTTTGTGCTTCAGGGTAGAACATTGCTATGTCATTGGGTGTTTTCCTGCATTATTAGATTAGTAGTACATTCCATCCAATGAATTTTCCATTTGAGGTACTGGATTTTTCATTTCTAGAAATTTTGAGTCCTTTTTAGCATCATGCCTTTCTCTCATCATGTTCTGGCTTTCCTCTACCTTCTTCGGTATTTATATTTAAAATAACTACTTTAATATCCTTGTCTACTAATGTTATATTCTGGATTTGATATGTTAATATTTCTCCAAAAACTTGTGTTACCTATGTTTATAATATTATTTTTTGGATACTTTCTTTCCCTCTACTTCCCTTCTTTTCTTCTGATGTTG
Organism: Catagonus wagneri; assembly: GCA_004024745.2. Taxonomy (NCBI): domain Eukaryota; kingdom Metazoa; phylum Chordata; class Mammalia; order Artiodactyla; family Tayassuidae; genus Catagonus; species Catagonus wagneri. The sequence continues at coordinate 1,963,599 of PVHT020000037.1, forward strand.
ATATCAACATAGTGCTGGCATCATAAATTGAGTTGGCAAGTTGTTGTTCTATTTTCTCGAACATTTGCGTAATTGTGTTGATATTTCTTTCTTATATGTATGATAAACTTCACTATTGAAGCTACTTGTAGTCTTCTTTCTGAAAAACATTTAGGTATAAATTCATTTTTTAAATTTCAATTTGAGGCCACGCTATTTCAGTTTTCAACTCTTTCAATGTCAGTTTTGGCAAGTTGTGTCTTTCAGGAAAACTGGTCCTTTCTTCTAAGATTTTTAAAAAAGTATTGTCATAAATTCGATAACAATTTCTTAATGTCTAAGATCCCTGTGGATCCAGTGGTAATGTTTCTTTTCATTCCTACTATGGGTAATTTTTGTTTTCTCTATTTTTATTGACCACCTTAACAATTGTTTTTCAATTTACAGATGTTTTCCAAAAACAGCCCTTGAGTTTATTTTCCTTTTGTGTTTCTATTTGTTACTTCTTGATTTCTGGACATTTATTTTACTACTTTATACTTATTTTGGGTTTCATTTACTCTATTCTATACTTTCCATAGCAGTTTATTGCTTTGATTTAAGACCTTCCTTTGTTTTTAGTAGAAGCAGTTTTTCAAATTACCCTTGTTTTGGGTGGACTCCACATATGCTGTTATTTTTTCATTTTCATTCCATTCAAAATATTTTCTAATTTGCCTTGTGATTTCTTCTTTGTTCCAAAAGTGTGTTGTCTTATTTCTAAACAGTTGTGAATTTTCAAAATGTCTTTTTGTCTTGATTTTTTATTTAATTTTGTTGTGATCAGAGAACGCACTGTATGTCAACTCAGTCCTTTAAAATTTATTAAGAACTGTTTGTTGATATATAAAATATTACCACTCTTTGTAATGACTAGTGTGTTCTTGGAAATAAAGTGCATATTCACTGCTATTGAATAAGATATTCTAAAACTATAAATATCACCAAATACTGTGTTGCAATGATGTTTTTATTATAGTCTTACTCAGATCATCTCTAAACTTAATTTGGGTGACTACTAAACGTATCAATTACTTAAAAAGGATTTTAATCTCCAGTTAAAGTGGTTTTTTTTAATTTGAGATTGTCTACTCCTGATTTATGAATTTTGAAATTCCATTTTAGGCACATATACATTTTTGTATACCCTATGATGAACTGACATTTTAAAATCATTATAATATATTTTTCTTAATACTGATACTATTTCTTGCTTGGGTATCTACTTCGCTTGATATTAAAGCAGCTACCCTTTCGCTTGATTAAAAACAGCATAGTATATCATTCTCCACTCTTTTACTTTTAACCAATTCCCATCTTTCTGTTTGTTGCATTTATTCTTTGTTATTTTTTATCTTTTTAAGTTATATAAGTAAATTGTATTATTCCATTTTGTCACATTAGCTTTTAAATATACTTCTATTTTTTTGTTTCTAGTCGTTACTCTAGATTTTACAATATGCATCTTTAACTTACTATAATTGACCATCTGTTAATATTATACCAGTTCATATACAGCATGTGAAACTTATAACAGCATACTTCAATTTATACCTTTTTTATCCTTTGTTCTATTGATATTATCCTTAGTTCTATATATATTTTAAACCTCCCAATACATTGTTATTTATGCCCTAGTCAGTTATTTTTTGAAGAAGTTAAGAAAATGTGCATATTTATATGAATGTATATGTGCATATATGTATACATATATATTTATGTATCATTTTTGGTGATCTATATTGAGCTTCCATCTGATATTATTTTTTTTCAATCTCAAGAACTTTCGTATTCCTTGTAGAACAGTTCTTTGAATTCTTCAGCTATTATTTGTCTGAAAAAAATTGTAATGTTTCATTTATTTTGTAAAGATTTTTAGTGGTTGTACAATTTTAGATTGAATTTTTTTTTTTCTCTCAGCTTTTCTGATGATGAATCAGTATAATTTCTTATTGTTGTTCATGGACATGTAGTATATTTCTTCTTAGTTTATTACTGATTTTCAGCAATTTGTTTTAAGATTTGGTACATAAGGAGTTGGTAAGCTTCTTATATCTGTTAATTTTTTTTCATCACATTCAATTGGAGTTTCCACCCTGGTGTAGCCATTAACGAATCCGACTAGGAACCATGAGGTTGCGGGTTCGATCCCTGGCCTTGTTCAGTGGGTTAGGATCCAGTGTTACCTTGAGCTGTGGTGTAGGTCGCAGACATGGCTCAGATCTGGCATTTCTGTGTCTGTGGTGTAGGCTGGCAGCTATAGCTCTGATTAGACCCCCTAGCTTGGGAACCTCTGCATGCCACACGTGCAACCCTAAAATGACAAAAGGCAAAAAAAAAAAATCCGTTATTATTATTATGTTATTATTAACTTTTTCCTGCCTTTCATTCTCTTCTGGTGCCCCCATTGCAAATTTTGACTGCTCTGTATTTTCAAATAGATGACTGACAATCATATTCCCCCTTCTCCACTCCCAGCCTTGTTGCTATTTATGCCTCAGACTGTAGAATTTCTATTAACTTCTTTTCCTGTTCATTTATATTTCCTTTTGAAGAGTCCAATCTAATGTTAAGCCCACACTGTGGACTTTTTTAAAAATTGAAGACATTTTTTACATTTCATTTTTTAATTTAATTTGGCTCCTTTTAAAAATAGTTTCCATTTCTCTACTGATATTCTTCCATTTACATTTTTTAGTTTTTATTTTCTTTTACTTTTTAGGGCTGCACCTACTGTATATGGATGTTCCCAGACTAGGGGTTGAATTGGAGCTACTGACCTACACCACAGCTAATGGCAACACCAGATCTTTAACCCACTGTGAGAGGCTGGGGATCAATCCCGCATTCTCATGGATACTAACTGGGTTCCTTACTGATGAGCCATAATGGGAACTCTGATTTACCATTTTAAAATCCTTTTCTGTTAATTTAAAAATCTCTAAATCAGTTTATATTTACTTCTTTTTAAAACTACATATGGGTCACATTTCCTGCTTTTTCACATGTCTGATAATTTGTTACTTTATTTGTTCCTCTTGGATATTACATTTATGAAATTCTAAATTTTGCTGTCTTTCTTTAGAAATTTTTGAATTTTACTCTGGAGAACCAGCTTGACTCATTCAGCATTTGTGTTTTAAACCCTGTGAAGATGGTTCTAAGGTAGTCCTTAGTATAAGACTAGAGTCACCCTGTTCCTAAAGTATGGCCTTTTGAGGAGGCCTTAATTCACTACCCAGATTATTCAGCATGGTCACTCCTCTGTGGCTATTCAGAGTACCTGTGTCTCATTAGTATATGATCTTTGGGATTTTCACTTAGCTTACAGCCTCCCAACAGCTGTTCTCTTTCTGACTTTGGAGAATCTCGCTATACATATGTATAGCTTGCTATTTATCCAAAATGTAAAGGCACCCCATCCTTAATTTCAGTGCAGCTTCTGTGTCTATTCCTTTTCTCTGCTTACTTGTCTTGCAAATGCCAGCTGGCTCAGCAGCCCCAAACTCGTGCTCCTGCTCCCTAACTCAATAAGACTACTGTCCTCAGCTTAAGTCCACCACCCTGCATCATGCTTATGAGTGTGCCTTCAGGCACAGCGTTGAGGTGATCATATGTCTTGTCTCAGGTATTCCCTTTATCTGAGGGCATGCAGTTCTGAGATGCCCACAGTCTAAGGGCCAAAAAGAGGATTCTTGACATGGTATTTCCTGTTTTGTAGTCATGTTTGGTGAGTATCAAGTTCTCTCTCATGACTGGTTACAGAAGTTACTCGGGGACCTTTAAAAAATTACTGATGTGGAGTCCGGCTCAGCTCATTTATCCTATGTTGTAATTTTTTCAACTTTTGAAATTCAGCAGTTCTCTTCTATTGCGATACATTGTTAAAATAGTTGAGCAGAGTTGTTTCCTAGTTGTATGTCTTATTTTAGGAGGTTGGGAGGAGAGGTTGTGGGTATATGTAGAAAGAGCTGTTAGTACTCAATTGCAACAATCATATGATAAGTGATGAGAAATTGAATTAGGGAAGGAGAAGTGAGATTGGAAGATATGAACAGATATTAGGGATATTTAGGAGGTCACCTGCTTTGCTTACAGATTAGACATGGTAAAGAGAAGATGGAGAGGTACCTAATATAATCCTAGTTTTCTAGCTCCAGAAGGTGGTTGATAATAATAAAGAGGAAAGAATGTATGTAAATGAAATAATGACTTCACTAAACATATATTTCATTTTGCTATATCATGAGTATTTATAATAAGGACTTGGGAATTCCCATCTTGTCTCAGTGGGTTAAAAACCTAACTAGTATCCATGAGGATGTGGGTTCTATCCCTGGCCTCACTCAGTGGCTTAAGGGTCTGTGGTTGCTGCAAGCTATGGCTTAGGTCATTGCTGCTATGGCCATGGTGTAGGCTAGGAGCTGCAACTCCAATTCAACCCCTAGCCTTGGAACTTCCATATGTCACGGGTGTGGCCATAAAAAGAAAAAAAAGTTTTATAATTAGGACCTGAATTGAAACTTGAATTAAGACAATGAAAAAGAAAAAAAGGAAACTGGAAACAGATGATACACATAAGATTATGAACAATACTTGTGTCCTATCAGGTGTAAGTAGAAGAGAGAATTCAAGTGTTACTAAGAAATTTTTAATTTGGATGGAAATGCAATATTTATGAATAAGAACATGGATGAATGTGCACATTTTGATGTGGGAAGAGGGATAAGGGAAGGTGATGAATTCTAAATTTCACATAGTGATTTTTGAGGACATACAGGTGGAAAGTCTATTTTCTGGTCAAATATGTAGCATTTTGCTGAGAAAAGAGATATAGTTTAGAAATAAAGATGGGAAATTAAAACTATAGTAGATGCGATATCCCCAAAGAGACAATAAAGAAGGAAAATAATACTTAGGAGGGCCAAGTAGAGGAAACAAAAGCAAATAGACAAATTTAAACGTGGTTTTCCATGTTCTTTCATTGACACAGGAAAAAAAAAAAGTTACATCCCCAAAGCATTTATCAAAGTACCCAGGATAGAATTGCTAAGCATTTGCATGAAGTGTCTTTGAAAACATATCTCGTTTGTCATTGCAGTAGGATTTCCCTATGTTTATCCAAAAATCAAAATCTATGATTATTCTGATAATATTACTAGTGAATATTATGAGGTGATCTTTCTTAAATTTGACCTAAATCTGAGAATGTAGTGTATATATTAATATGTTCATTTTATTGACTTTTTTTTTGGTGCTTGTCTAATTCAGCTGATGCTTTGCACATTACAAGAAAAAGAGTTAATGATTAGCCCAAATGGTGAACAGATTGCAGGACAAAAAAACAAAAAAAGAAAGGCGTGTTTGGAAAAAATCTAAACAGTATATGTATTGTATGTGATTAACTTTTTTTTCCAGTGTTGTTATTGTATGTCATTGCAGGCAGTGTAGTTGCATCTTGTGAAGACGTTACAACATGTGTTTTGCCCAGATGAAGAGTAATCACAACAAGTAATTTGAACTTGTCATTCAGTATCATTACTATAAATGGCAGGAGAATATTTTGTTAAATCTTTATGGCTTGGATATGCAATTCTGTAACCATTCCAAAAAGCTACCAGAGATGGCAGATGCCTGACAGAAATCTTTCTGATAAACTGTTTTTGTGGTTAAAAAAAAAAAATCCACAATGAACTTTCTGCCCTACCACTTTCCTATGTACTTTTACTTTAAATGCAGAATCCTGGGGAGGCACGCACACATAAACATTCATAACACCCTATTAAGTAAAAGATAATCTAAGTATGTTATTGATGTTTTTGTATTGGGGAAAACTATTGTCACCAGGTCTCTTGTGCATGTGCTTACAATTATTCAAGCACTCTGTTACTGATCTTGCCTCTCTGTCCTTGATACCCGGTCTTTCCTGTACTTGCAGTGCTTTTTTATCTACTTTTTCTTGTCCGAGGCACACTGTCTCAGCTGTTGGTTAGGGCTGTCTTGCAGTGTGCTTGCCTCTGGCTGATGTAGTTGCACCCTCATCCGTGCCTCTGGTTGGATTACAGTATAATACTATGTGTGTAAGCATTTGAGCTTTTATTAGATTCTATTATGTCAATTACCTTAGCAGTTTGGAGCTTGATAGGCATTCAACCCCACCACCCCAACTTCACTCCTAACCCTGGCTCAATTTGTCCTTTTATTAACAAAATCAGAATTCTCTCTTGGACGGAAGTGGGGAAGAAATAAGCATGTACCAAGCGTGATTCTAGGCACCTTAGACAATTACAAACCCTGTGATGAATCCTTTGGAACTAGGACAGAAGAAGATAGCTGTTGTATATGTGTAGAAATAGACTTGTCTAGTAAAAGAAGAAAAATGGAGTAGTGAATGCTCATGAAAGTTTTCACAGGTGACATATCAGTGTGTCTCTGCTCTAAAAGGATGTATGGTTTTGATAGGCAGGGACGGGGGTGTGGCAAATATTGAGCAAGGCAGGGAGGCAGGAAGTCACGCTTAAATTGTAGGGGTGAGGAATGATTTTCTAGGGCTACTGAAGTAATGGAGAGGGAAAAAGGCCACGATGCTGGCCTGGAATGTGTGAAGTTAGTGCCATCAGCCACAAATGTTGAATATCTTTATCAGAAAGAATCATGGAAATTGCTCTAAGTATATGTGTGGCCGTTAGGAAAACACAAACTTGGTGCATATGTTTATAAATTGTCATTAACTGTGACTATTTTACTCTCAGTTTATCAGATACAACATAAAAACACTGGGTGAGTGACCCCCTGGTAATTTGAAGCTCCAGCCATATGAAGTGGTTGTCTCTTTTGTTAGAAACAAAATGTGTGAGAAAAGTGTAAAAATCCTTAGAGAAAGCATACATCTATCACTGATATATTATGCATACAATAAATGTATTAAAACTAAAATGCCAGTATACTGACCGTGATACATTGAATATTTATCTACCAACCTTTTCCTTTTAGTATATCTTTCCTAACTTTCTGTATCTATCATTGCAATCTTTGGCTACATGTCTGTTATCAATAATGTCAGATTTATGGTCGGTGTATGTTTCTATGAGAAAGGAGGGAAAAATCTTTTGCCAGTGACTCAGTTAACAACAGTCGTAACATACTAGTATTCTCTTATTAGGTAAAAGTGTTATGGGAAATACTCATTGCCTGGAAACTTGATCTTAGCAAATCAATCAGTCATAACAAGGCGTTAATGTATGTGAAAGGATACATGTCAGCACCTTTAACCAGGACCTGCGATCACAACAAAGGTCTATACAAGTTTGAGCCCTCAGTACCTGTGAATGTGCTCTTATTTGAAAATAGGTCTTTGAAGGCAGGATCAAGTGAAGATATGGTCATACTGGATTAGGGTGGGCCCTAAACCCATTAACTAATATCCTTATAGGAAGGCCACATAAAAGCACAGAGGCATATAGGGACAAGGGTGATGTGGCAAAGGCAGAGACTGGAAGAGCAAGTCAAGGGTTGCCAGCCATGAGGATGCAAAGAGATAGACTGACCTACAGCCTTCAGACGACAAGCGTGGCCTTTTCAGAACCTTTATTTTGGACCTCTCATTCTGGAACTGTCGAAAGATAAAGCTTCCTTGTGGTAAACCCCCTTGGTTATAGTCATTTGACATGGCAGCCCTGAGAAACTAAGCAGTGTGTTAATCCAGCAGTCTTCACACTCACTGGAGAAGTGAGGTGTTATCTTACGTGAGCAGCTCCAGGCAGGGCACCTAGACTGGTTTCTTTTAGGAGAGACAAACTACAGGATTGGTGTGACCAGTCAGAGGTAAGGGCTGCTACAGCAGATGGCGATGGCCAGTTCCAACTCTACTCTTTTTTATGCCATGATCAAGACATTTACTCTTCTTACCTCCATTTCCTCACCGTATAATGGTACCAGTAGGCCCCTTTCTATGACCTAGAGAGACTCAGTGCTTTCACATAACCCAACTAGTATGATACAGAATCAAGAGTTGAGTCTTGGTCGTTATGACTCTAAAGCTTCTGGTTTACTCCACAAGGAAATACATGCATAATACCTATGGGTTCAAAATATCTGGAGAAACTCTCATGGGAGGTAAATGATTCTGATAGGAGAAATTACTGGAACTTTTGCAGAAGAGGTAGACTTTGAAGAACTACTTAGAGCCCAGATAGAATTCTGATTAGTTAAAATGTCAGGAGCCAGACAGACAGGCTGGGACTGTGGAAGCCTGTCAGACTGGGAGTCAAAACTATTAAAGATAGTGAGGCCCCAGGGTGGATGGCTAGTTTTAGATGAACGGCAAAATAGACCCATGGGATTAAAAAATGTAGTAGAAAATGAGGCCAGAGAAGAAAGTCAAGCCAGTTCTGCAGGGTCTAATTACTTGCTGAGTCTTAGAATGTATTCTTGTTAGTGAGACATCACTGAAGATTTTTAAGCAAGAAAATGGAAAGAAATATGAGTTCTGTAAACATCACTAATAATGCAAATTTAGCCAATTCAAAGACCAAACAGTTTATAATGGTCCCAGTAATGTATAATACAATGATGTTGAATGCATGTATATCACTGATATTTTATGCATAACTATGTCCACATTTATATTTTTACCTCTATTTACAAGGATATATCTACAAGACTTTTATCTCTCTCTACAAGATTACAACAGTGATTATTCCTGGTTAACAGATATACTAATAATGTTTCCTTTTACCTTTCTATTTTTTTTCATTGAATTTTTCCATACTTTGTAGTAATAAGTTAATCTTTATGGCAGTGACATGGAAAGTCAAGTTGGGGGGGGGGGGAAGAGCAGAAAGGAGAACCTAGCAATAATCCAGGACAGAAAAAAAAAAAAAAATTAGACCCTGTGCTTTGGCTGGGCAGGAGACAAGCATGAAATACATTGTGTAAGGTAGAACTGACAGAATTTGGCAACGATTCATTGGAAGAAGTTGTTAGAGAGCTAGAACCAAAGATGACACAAAGAATTCTGTCTGAGGTAATGGGAAGAGTGGCGTTTCCATTAACTGAGGGAGCTGTCCCAGGGGAGCCCGATTTGAGCAGGGGGTCAAGAGAGATATAGATAATGAGCTTAGTTTTAGAAATGCAGAATTTGAGGTGACAGCCGGACCGCCATGATTTTGAGAAGACGTCTCAGGGGCTGTCCCAGAGGGCTAAAATATTGAGAAAGAAAGAAGTTAAAAAAAAAAAAAAGGAATGGTAAAGTATTTCCAGAGGAGCCTGAAAACACCAAATGATGATGAATATAATCATCCGCCTGGAAATAAAAATCTCACAAGCCTTCCAATGTAGGTAGATTCACACGAATCGTTTTACTAAGAGAAATAAAGTGATGTACTCTCAGAAGATGGATATAATTCACAAATTATAGTTAATGTGCTGTGGGATTATTAGGCGTTCAAATATAACTAAAATGCAGTAAACTCAACCACCTCATAATAAGGAGCTGACAAGCGACGCAGAAAGTCTGCTGAAAAAAATACGTCCCTGCTACTTGTCACAGTGTCGTCCCAGATGAGGTACATAAATAAACATGTCACTCACAGTGTTTTCATTTCCTCCCACAAGACTGTCAGCAAAGTGGGGTAAGAGAGCAAAATCACAGGCCTGGCTAACAGAATCAAACAAATAATAGTAACAAAAGATAAAGAAGCTTCTTTGTCTCAGTGTGCTGCTGCCTGTAGGTTATGAAGGAAGGATCCATGCAAGATCTCCATGGCATGTCTAGAAATCTATAAGAAAGACTGCCCATCATAATGGAATTACCATCAGAGTCTACTAATCACATTGCTAATGTTGGCAGCATCTTGAACGTAATATTAAAAAAAAAAAAAAACCTGCAAAATTGACATATCACAACAGAGACTATGACCCTATATCATTAATCGTCTCAATAGACTATTATTTTAATCTATAATCTTATTATAATCTGCATTGTTATTTTATTGTGCGACCTTCTCTGCCAGATGAGTGGGCAAAAACCATGATGCAAATGAATAAGATCCATGTGGTTTTAGTCAAATTGTTCAAGTGTTTGAGCCTTGCCTCCATCATCTTAATTGGGATTATAATAGTAAACTACATTTGACAGAGAACTGACTGGAATAGGGTAGTCAAAAAATCTAGAATGTCTTGACAAGGATAAAGACAATAGAAAGAAAACTTGAAGTTGGAAAACAGAAGAATAACAGAGACTGATTTAGTTGATGCGAGAAAACCATTCTCAGGCATTGGTGGAAAAATTGAAAAGCAACTTTATTTGTACCAGAGATCTCAAATCATTCAAGAATTTTCAGCACAAGGGACCTCTGGGAATGGAAATAGGGTTATTGGTGAGAATAAGATCAGTTGAAAGCCCCTTTAAGAAGTGGTTAGATTCCCTTATCTTGTCCTTCAGGCCTTGTGATTAAACAGCACTGCTTCTTTCTTTTCCTCCCCATCAAAACAGAAGATTAAATGATTTCTTTAGCTTGGCTAAAATAAAACATGTCTGTGGTTGCAGATGTGGATGCTACACTGAAAATAATGAAAGTAAGTGAAAGTTTGCATAACAAAATCCAGCCGTCTTCCTCTGCTTGATTCTCAGAATCCAGATAGCTAGCATATACTCACAGGCTAGATCTTAAATTTTTTTTCTCAGGTGTAATGTACTAGATTAAAAGAAACAGCTGAAGATACTAATGTTGGATCACTAAACTTATGAAAAAATGTTCTCATATGGAAGAAAAACTTAAATAGGCTATTTGGAGGAAAGAGGCTATGCAAAAAAGTGAGAAGTTTAAAGGAATCTGTCATTACTATTTCTTCTGTGTATAAGACAGAATAGGCTGCCCTGTCTAACATAGGCACAAACAACTAAGTTTAAATTAGTAAAATTAAATATTTTGTCCCTAGTGGCTGCTGTATGGAGTAGTACATGTTGTAGAACACTTCCATTGGAGCAAAGATTTCTTTGGTAACTGCTGGAGAACAAATGGTGGTTAAGGACCAAAAAAGAGCTATCAGAAATTAAAGCCATGAAAAACTCAAGAGTGGGAAGATAAAGATAAAAAAAAAATTAGAGAGTGGAACAAAAATGCAAAGGAGAAAGGAAAAAATACAATTTGCCTGGGAGATCCAAAACTAAATTAAATTATATTCACAAATAGAATCAAGAAGAAAGGAAATCATCTGAGATAATATCTCAGTGTTGTAAACACTTTTCCTGATCAGAAAGCTCTTTAATGAACCAACATGATGGTTGGTTCATTATACTTTATACATTATACATTATTCACGATACACATTATAATGTTTCAGAACACTGAAAAAGAGAAAATTCCAAGGTATTCCAAAGAAGGAGAAAAAGTAGATGATGCATACAAGTTCAGAAATCCAAATAATGTTGCATAGATTTCTAAACACCAGCCCTTGGAGACAGAAAAGTATAGGATGACTCCAGAATTCTCAGGTGAAATTATCACTAATTTATAATTCTATATACAATCAAACTTACTTATGGTAAAATAAGGATATTTTTATACACATACATTCTATGACTCAAACATTTTATCTGTCTAAACATTCTTTCCCTCCTGGATATGTTCTATGAAAATAGGGAGTAACTGAAGAGAAAAGAAAAACGGGATTCTGGAATTGTGTGATCTAATTAAAGGGATGGTAAAGAGGATGAGGCGAGAGATAATAGCATGAATGTGATGAGAGTTTCCAGAATGATAGCTATCCACTACGACTAGGGAATGGGTGTGTTTGAGGAAGGTGCAACAAGCCTTAGAGAGATGTCCTCAAGATATTGAGACTGAGAGAATTCTGATGTATTTGAATATATTAAGAGGAAATGTAGATAGTTGGGAAATATTGAAATCGAATTTTAAAAAAAAGTATATTACCTAGTAATCCCACTCTTGGGCATATATCCAGAAAAAAACTTTGATTGAAAAAGATACATGCACACATATGTTCACCACAGCACTATTTACAATAGCTAAGACATAAGACATGGAAACAACCTAAATGCCCATCAGTGGATAAAAGGATTAAGAAGATGTGGTATATATACACAATGGAATGCTACCCAGCCATAAAAAAGGGATGAGATAATGCCATTTGCAGCAACATGGATGGAACTAGAGACTCTGATACTGAGTGAAGTAAGTCAGAAAGAGAAAGACAGACACCATGTGATATCACTTATATGTGGAGTCTAAAATATGGCCCAAATAATCTATCTATAAAACAGAAACAGATCATGGACATAGAGGACAGACTTGTGTTTGCCATGGGGAATGGCAGGGAGGGAGCGGGATGGTTTGGGAGTCTGGGATTAGTAGATGAAAACTATTACATTTGTAATGGATGGGCAATGGGATCCTGATGTATAACACAGGAAACTATATCCAATCATATATGATGGATCAGGATGGAGAATAATGTGTATAACTGGGTCACTTTGCTCTACAGCAGAAATTGGCTGAACATTGTAAATCAATTATAGTTTTAAAAAAAAGTAATGCTAGAGCCACTGAACATGCACAAATAATAATAAATACTCTCTCTGGCTATTAAAAAGAAGTACTTAGAAAACTAAGTAAATAGAAAGACACATATCCTCACCTTTCATAGTTGGAAGTAAATAGATAATGCCATAAACTAAAAATTCATAAGTAGAAATATAATAATGTAATTTAGAGATAGGCATAAACTATATTTGTGTCTATGGAACATGAAATGCAAGAAAGGGAGATTGAGAGCATTGCTGTTTGTCATAATAAATCTCGTAGAGCAATTTGATTTTTTAGCTATTATATATGTATTACTTTGATGAGAGTTTTAAATATTAATATATTAATAAAAGACTTTAGCATGTTACACGGCACGTATCAACTCTCAGTATATATTGAATCTGAACCAGGAATCTAACCAACCTTGTTTTATTAAGATTAAACTTTTTATCCTGCAGGCACTTCTTTAATATATACAATTAGAAGGGTTTATAGACATTTATTGTTCTCTTTTTAATGTGTCCTAAATGCCTGAGTTACACACCAGTTTTGTCTAGTGTTTTTAGATCTGTAGTATGTTTTCTTTTTTTCTCTTCTCTCTCCATCCTCTCTTTCTTTTCTTTCTTTCCCTCTCTCACTCTCTGGTCTGTCTTCAGTGTATAAAATTAAGACTTCTTTAGCATCTCTTAAAAATTAGAAACTGTGTCATAACTTGACCACATTCCAGCATGTCAGCAAAGAGCAGAGGTTGAGTAGTGTCCTCCCCCTTTAAACAAAACATTAGTTCTCTACTCGGCCAGTCTTACAGCCCCCATTTGCCTTTTCCTGAATCCCATGTCATGAAATGACATTACTTATCTGACATTGACGCGTGGGAGTGGGTTTGCCTTTTCAATTATCACTTAAAACCTGAGGAGCCATTCCTACCCTGATGACATTTGCTATTGGTTAAGTTTCAGAGCTGATTTGCATTTCTAGTGCAAATGTCAATTTGGCAGTCAGATGTGAGTGGAATTTGCAGAAGGGACGGTGGTTGGAGATTTAAACCTGAAAGCCATCTTCACCAAATGATACATTAACCACCTAGAGACTTGATGAGATTTCCTGGGAACAAGTGTGTCTAGAGGTGGGGAGCACTGACAGGGGCAGTAAGGATGTATGGATGGGTCTTTCAGGACTAGAAGCATGGTTCTTCTTTTCATTCCTGTCCTGGGTGCTGGAGAGTGGCAGAGACCACAACAACATGGGGATCTCTTTGGATACCCTACAGGCATTCCACCCCTACAAAGACAGAGGCCTTTGTTCTCAGAGACTTTCCCCTTGGCCTTCCAGAGGGCCTTCTAGTCAGTGGCTCCTAATCTGCTGTCGCCAGTTCATAAACACTTACAACACAGTAGAAATGCTGTTTTTAGTGAGACTTTCTTGAACAAAACTAAGGTTCTGTAGGGAAGAAGGAGAAAGTAATTTATCCATAATAATATTATTACTTTTTTTATAAAATAGAGTATTTTCTCAATTTCAGGAGAGACTTATTTTCTCAAATTTTTCTAAAGTTGGAATTCATTTTACAATTAATGACGTATTAAGGTTGTCTTGGTAATGATGTATTTTATCTCTTTCAGGGTAGTATAAAATATAATGTTACACATTATAGACATTACAGCATTATACATCCCTGGTAACATGGCACTGTCTTTAAGTAAGAAAAAGGGGCTGGGTCTACTTTTCAATTATTCAATGTGAAAAACAGATAAATTTATTGAAAAAACTAAGGAGTTTCAAGGCTTGTGAGAAAATAAGCAGCAGTATAATGTGGATGTAATTGGAGGAAAGAGAAGAATTAGGTCAGAATATGTGACTAAATAGTAAAAAGAAAAAGGAAAAAAATTCTGAAAGAAAGAGAGCACAGAGTGTAGAACAGGACTCACTGTGCCTTAGCAAGACTGAAGGAAAATTTAGTGACAGGTGAAGAGGATCTTAATGAGGGAGAGTTTAATGGGCTGACTAAGGGAAGACATCACACTGGGAATACATTGGGAGGGATTTAGTTCCCTCGTTTATTGACTTAATCATATATTTAATCATTCAATTCAGTGACTGTTTACTCAGGACATACAGAGCTCAAATGCGTGTGTTCTCAAAAAGCTTGCAGTCATACTCCAATCAAAAGACAAAGAGCAGCAGACTGGACAATAAAGCAGAAACCTGCAATCTGCTGTCTACAACTCGCCGTAGGGCAAAGGACACATATAGATTGAAAGTGAGGGGATGGGAAAAGCTATTTCATGCCAATGGACAAGACAGGAAAGCAGGAGTTGCAATCCTCATATCAGACAAAACAGACTTTAAAATGAAGGCCATAAAGAAAGACAAAGTAGCATACTTTTTAATGGTAAAAGGATCCTTTCAAGGAGAGGGTATTACGGTCATCAGTATATATCCCCTGATATAGGAGCACCCAAGTACCTACAACAAATACTAACAGACATAAAAGGAGAAATTTATGGGAATACAATAATACTAGGAGACTTTAACACCCTACTCACATCAATGGACAGATCCTCTAGACAGAAAATCAATAAGGCAACAGAGATCCTAAATGACACAATAGAAAAATTAGACTTAATTGACATTTTCAGGACATTACATCCAAAAAAAATCAGAATATACATTCTTCTCAAGTGCACATGGAACATTCTCAAGGATTAATTACATACTGGGGCACAAAGCTAGCCTCAACAAATTTAAGAGTATAGAAATTATTTCAAGAATCTTCTCTGACCATAATGGTATGAAAGTGGAAATCAACCACAGGAAAAGAAATGAGAAAAAACTTACTACATGGAAAAGTTTAAGGAGGTTGGGTATAAGTTCCTCTTTATTATGTTCAGTAGAATTCGCCTATGAAGCCATCTGTTCCTGAACTTTAATTTGTAGGGAATGTTTTTATTACATATTCAATTTAATTTCTAGTGATTGGTCTGTTCAGTTGATCTATTTTTTTTTTTTTTTTTGGTAGTTCTTGCTTTATTTTTGTTTTTGTTTTAATTTTTGATCTGTTTCTTCTTGGTTCAGTGTTGGCAGGCTGTAAGTCTCTAGAAAGTTGTCCACTTCTTCTAGGTTGTCAAATTTGTTGGCATCAATTGTTCTTAGTATTCTCTTATGTTTTTTTTATATATTTCTGCAGTTATCCCATTGTGATTTCTCCTTTTTCATTTCTTATTTTGACTACCTATGGTCAATTTATCTTCAACAAAGGAGGCAAGAATATAAAATTGGTAAAAGACAGTCTTTTCAACAAGTGGTGCTAGGAAAACTGGACAGTAGCATGTAAATCAGTGAAAGTGAAACACACCCTCACATCATGTACAAAAATAAACACAAAATGGCTCAAAGACTTAAACATAAAACAAGACACCATCAAGCAGAAGAGAATATAGGCAAAACATTGTCTGATATCACCCTTACAAATGTTTTCTCAGGTCAATCTCCCAAAGCATCAGAAATAAAAGCAAAAATAAACCAGTGGGACCCAATCAAACTGAGAAGCTTTTGCATAGCAAAGGAAGAAAAGGACAACCTATGGAATGGGAGAAACTAGTTTCCAATGATGCAACAGACAAGGGCTTAATCTCTAAAATGTATAAACAACACACACACAATTGAAAAACAAAAAGCCAACAACCCAGTGGAAAAATGGGCAAAAGACCTGAATAGACATTTCTCCAAAGATATACAGATGGCCAACAAGCACATGAAAAAATGTTCAACGTCACTGATTATTAGAGAAATACAAATCAAAACTACTATAAGGTATCACCTCACATCAGTCAGAATGGCCATCATTAATAAGTCCACAAGTAACAAATGCTGGAGAGAGTGGGGAGCAAAGGGAACTCTCCTGCACTGTTGGTAGGAATGTAAATTGGTACAACCCCTACAGAAAACGGTATTGAGGTACATTAGAAAACTATACATAGAGCTACCATAGGGCCCAGCAAGCCTGTACTTGGGCATATATCCAGACAAAACTGTCCTTGAAGAAGACACATGCATCTGCAGGTTCATTGCGGCACTATTCACAATAGCCAAGACATGGAAACAACCTAAATGTCCATCGATAGATGAGTAGATTAAGAAGATGTGGTATATATACACAATGGGATACTACCCAGACATAAAAAAGAACAAAATAATGCCATTTGCAGCAACATGGATGGAACTCTCATACTAAGTGAAGTAAGTCAGAAAGAGAAAGAAAAATACCATGTGATATCACTTACATCTGGAATCTAATAAATACACAGCGCAAATGAACCTTTCCACAGAGAAGAAACTCATGGACATGGAGAACAGACTTGTGGTTGCCAAGAGAGTGGAGGAAGGAATGGGATGAACTGGGAATTTAGGGTTAATAAGTGCAAACTGTAGCCTTTGGAATAGGTAAGTAATGGGATCCTGCTGTGTATCACTGGGAACTATATCTAGTTACTTATGGTGGAGCATGATAATGTGAGAAAAAAAGAAAAGTATACATGTATGTGTGACTGGGTCACCTTGCTGTGCAATAGAAAATTGACAGAACACTGTAAACCAGCTATAGTGGAAAAAATAATAGTCATTATTAAAAAAAAAAGCTTACAGTCTACTGTGACAGCATATGCTGTTATTATACTAGAAGCTAACAGGTGACAAAGTAAAATTAATTTAGAAGTAGGAAGGATGTCACACTCTACAGGGAGGTCATCAGCACTGGAGTGGTTGCTGAATTCCAGAGAAAGCATGATTTCTCGATGACACTATGATTGAGTTTTAAGACTCTTTGTAATTATTGGATAAGGAAGAAGAGAAATCCAGTGAGCTAAAAATTCACAATCTAAGGCATAGAAAAAAATAAGTAAATCCAAGCATAGTGAGAATTACTGAACAAAATGAGAGATTGGTTCTTCATTAGTAAAGTTTCTTTAAATACACCATTGTTTAGCAGTGTTGATGATAAAGGCACTACTGAATGGACTTCAGTTAATTTCATGTGCTTCAGATTGACAGACAACAATGTAAAATAAAAGAGAGTGACCTAGATTAATGTTTCCTAGAATGTATAATAGAAAACTTTGATTCCTTGAAATGCATTTTATGTATGTATTTTTTATTTTTGCTTTTTAGGGCCACGACTGCGGCATATGGAGGTTCCCAGGCTAGGGGTTGGTTGAATCAGAGCTGCAATTGCCAACCTACACCACAGGCACAGTAACACAGGATCTTTAGCCCACTTAGCAAGGCCAGGGATCGAATCTGCATCCTCATGGGTCCTAGTTGGTTCGTTAACCACTCAGCCACAAAGGGAACTCCTTGAAATGCATTTTAAATATAATTTTCCCTTCTGAGATTTTGTTCACCCTTTTTATTGCTATTATGCCTTATTGGTTGTTTACGTTCCTTAATTTCTAACATCTTTATTATTTTAAATTGCCGTAAGCTCTCAAAAGAGGCAAAACTACAGGGCACATACGCTTTGAGGGACAAGATAATGTTTGATTTATGCTACTATGGAAAAGACCTGCTAAATCCACTCAGAGCCTTTTCATAGATTACAAAGTTTCAGTACTGTAGATCTGTGAAATGTCTTCTTAATTATGACACTGAGCATGAAAGCAAGAGAATCATATGTTTTGATTTAGGCTAAAACCTGATATCTTTGCTTCAGTATCAGGATGGAAAAGTCTCAAAAGATGTTGGAAAGAGCAAGGAATTTAGAGTCAGACAGAAGGGCGTTCAAATTTTGGTGTCCCCGCTTAACCGGTAAAATATAAGTCAAATCACTTCTTTCTTTAGATCTTAGTTTCCTCATTTATGAAAAAAGAAAAGTTCCTAAATCTCATGTTTCTTATGCGGCTGAAATGAAATGGTGAACGTTAAGTCCATCATTTCAGCTCCCTTTTCTACTGCTCCCTGGCTTGTACTTGATCCTTGGTTAAAAATGAGGGGCTCCTGGGAGTTCCTTTTGTGGCTCAGCAGTAACAAACAGGACTAGTATCCATGAGGATGTGGGTTTGATCCCTGGCCTATCTAAGTGGGTTAAGAATCTTGCATTGCCATGAGCTGTTGTATAGGTCGCAGGCACAGCTTGGATCTGGAATGCTGTGGCTCTGGTTTAGGCCCTCAGCTGCAGCTCCAATTTGACTCATAGTCTGGGAATTTCCATATGCTGCAGGTGCAGCCCTAAAAAGATAATAATGATGATGATGACGAAGGTCTCCTAGAGTTCCCTGGTGGTGCAGCAGGTTAAGGATTCAGTATTGTCACTGCTGTGGTTCAGGATGCTCTTGTGACCCCAGATTGATCCTTGGCCTTGGGAACTTCTGCAGCAAAACAAAACAGAAATAGTGAAGGGTTCCAAAGGATTTCACCATACTACTTCATGATTCTATGCCTTTGCTTTAGCAGCTTCCCTATCTAGAGTCCCTTCTTTTTTCTTTCTTTCTTTTCTTTTTTTTCTTTGCCACAACATATGGAAGTTCCTGAACCAGGGATCTAATCTGAGCCCCAGCTGCAACCCATGCCACAGTTGCCACAGCAATGTCTGATCCTTACCCCACTGTGCCAGGCTGAGGATCAAACCTGTGCCTCGGCAGCAACTTGAGCTGCTGCGGAGACAGACAGGATCCTTAACCTGCTGTACCACAGTGGGAACTCTTAGGCCCTTTTTTCTGTAACAGATCAATTCCTATGCCTGTCATTAATATTAGCAATATTAGCTTAGCTATCACTCATTCCCAAATCTTCCTCCTTTATGTTCTCTCAGTATTCCAAGCTTACTTTAAAATTATCTGTTTATAATTGATATTGCCGTACTTAACCAGTATTTTCTAGGGGCCAGGGACTGTACCTTCTATTTCTCCTTTTCGTATATTCAGTATCTATGTGCCTGAAATGTAAAAGGCGGGCAACTTATGTCAGTGGCTCCATGATAAAATCCATACAAATGAGTCAGCTATAAGAACTCTCTGCATTGCTGATGGTGTTTTCTTTCCTACTTTGTGTGTACAACACACACACACACACACACACACACACACACACACACCTGCCCACACACACACACACCTGCCCATAGGCCCAGTTTAATGCCTTTTTCAATAAAAATAAACCCAGTTAATACAAAGACCAACAAAAGTGAAATGTGGTGGTGAATACTGTATCAATTAATACCATGGCTCTCTTATTAGCTGCCTCATAAGAGGACCCCTCATGAACAATCAGTTTAGATTTTAAAGGAGCAAGGAGGAAAGTCACTGCATGCTAATTAGCTTTAACTTCCACTTTGACATGCTTTATTAGTGATAGCTGTAGAACAGGTAGAGGAGCTTCCTGAGATGAAAAGGATTAGAAACTTCAATATCACCTTACCCCCACTTTCTGGCCCAGCAGGTTCCATCTCGTCCACTCTTCCTGTAATGTTGCAGGGTCAAAATGAGCCTTCCTCTAAACTAGGAGCAGTCCCACTCTGTCAGCGATGAAGCTGAGATTCCAGATGTGGCAGGTGCATTCTACCTTAGTAAGTTGGCATGTTCCTCACCTCTGGAATCGTCGCTCCATCTTGCTCTCTGTGTTCCTGTCCTGCCACGTACCTCCTTCATGATAGTCGCTTCAATGTCTAGTACGTTCAGAAAAACTGAGTACTTGGAGGGCAGAGACTGGATTTTCTATATTCCGTTATCCTGAGGACTAGCACACAGCAGGTGCTCAATACCTCTCTGGGCTAGACAGCCCCACAGCAGGGAGCATGTATGAAACCATAAAACATCTGGTACAAGTGATGTGAGTTCTCAACCCTGTGCTTGATTTGTATCACTGCCAGCTATTGGACTCCGGAGTTACAAAGCAAAAGGCTTCTACCTGCTAAATTCATCTGTCATTCTTGATTAATTCTTTTACTCGTAATCCCTGCATGTTTCTGATGATATGAGCTGAAAGAAATCCAAAGACATCCATTTTTCTTATTTTCTCTTAAAGCCCCAATCTAGAATTGTCATGTGATCTAGGTCTCTTTTCCTCATCCAGGGTTAAAGAGAATTCTAGATAGAAGGTACATCTAATTTTCAATGAGGCTCCCCAAGCATAGTATTCAATATACCATAATAAATAGGAGAGAAAATGTTTTACGCTTCTGTTATTAAAATTCCCATATGAGATGCCTGGGTGAGTTGGAAAGGCAGTTCAATAACAAATAGACCCAGGATTGATTATTGCTGAGCATATACCAGGCAGAGCCTTCAGTGAGGAGTCTAGAGAGATTAGAGGAAGATGGAGTTGCTCACACATTACAGGGACTACAGGAAACACATTATCTTGTTAAGCTGTTGAAAGGATTCTGTGAGGTAGGTGCTGCCATTAGTATCGTCATTTTATAAATGAGGGAATGGAAGTTAAGAGCATGTCAGTAATGTATTCAAGGTCACACAGCTAGTAAGGGGTGAAACCAAACTTCAAATCCATCCAAGTTTGGCTTATTCCAATATGCATGTTATTAACTGCTATACCATATTGCCCCAGGCAGATGCAGCTATCTTAGAACAAATACTAAAGTACTATATAAATGCAGTGTTTCTGTCTTTATTCTGGCTAAGTTAGTGCTAAATTCGGTTTTAAAAGAACTGTAAACTCTAATCCCCAAGCTTAACATCTGTCAGAGCCTTATTTTTTTTCTTTTTCTTCATCATTATTATTTTAATTTAAGAAATTATCTCAGCATCCCATCTACATATTTCTGGAACATCTGTAGGTTTGGGGTGGGAAGCACTGTGAAAGCTGATTAGAAGGCAAAGCCCCAACTGTGGGTCTCATTTCTGTTATCCCCTTCCTTGGCAGTCAAAGGGGTGAAGAAGAAAGGAAGGGAGGGCGGAGAGGAGGAAGGGGGGAGTGAGGAGCGATGGCAGTCTTCTAGTTGCCCTCACCAGAGAAGCAGAGAGACGTTGCGTGTCCCCATTATGTATTTATTCCATTGTGTTGCAGCGATGGAAGTGAGAGAATACTGCAGCATGTGTGCTTCACTAAGGGTGATCAAAGGATGGGCGGATATTGTGTATGGCTCTTCCTCCTGCAAGGAGCATTTCTCAAAGTGGCTGGGTGTCTGTGAAAGAACAGACAGCCTCAAAAGCTCTGCACCATGTCCGTAATCTTTCTGACAAAATGAGCTCCAGAAATACTGGATATTGACAGAAATGATGACCCCTCCACTACAACGATCTATGCAAACACAGGACCAAGGAAATGGAAGGTGGCTCCCCATTACCTTTTGTCATAACCTTATTATTATTTTTTTAATGGTCCTCTTAGCATTTTATGAATGGCATGTAATCATAACCAAGCCCCTAAAACCTTAATGATGAATCGTGCTTTTCTTACTAAGGTGACCAAACACACCATTATTCTGCCCCAACTGGCTTTTTCTTTTGCAGCGTCTTTTGTTTCTCATGGGCCCTGTGTTCCCCATGCTCCAGCCACTCTGTCTTCCCTTCCCTGTAGGGACCGCTCTAGTATCTGTATACATTCTGTTTCCTCTATTCAAACTGCTTTTTTTTTTTTTAATCTCCCTCCTCTGCCAAACTTTGTGAATGACTACTCATTTTTCAAGACCTGACTCACGCATTACCCCTCCTCTGAAGTCTTTCTCAACTCCTCTGAGTAAGACATCCCTTCTGCGAAGAACCACGGTGTTTCACTGGCATATGACATAGAGCCTAGCAAAACAGAAAGTCTTTATTAATGTATTGTGCATGTATCCAACACATACGGATCGCCAAAGGGGATGAATAAAACAGGAAAATTATCTGTCTTCATGGTGCTTGGAATTGTAATGGAAAAGACAGACAACAGATTAAATGTATTTTAGAATGTTAAGTCTTCATACATTGTAGAAAGAAAAATGAAGTAAGGTATAGGGATAGAGAATTGCAGAGGGGAGAAGAGCAAGGAGGGCCTTCTGGAAGGTGAATTGAGCTGAGACCTCTAGGGAGGGAGCTGCCCAGGTGGATATTTGACAAGTGCAAAGTTCCTGAGATAGGAAGATTCCTGGAATATCTGACGAACAGTAAGAAAGCAGTGCGGTGGGAACTGAATGTGCAGAAATGAGGCTAGAAAATGAGTCATGAACATAATAATAAACATTGCCTTATAGGCCATGCAAGGACTTTGAGTTCTAAATGTGAGCAGAAACCATAGCAGGGCTAAAGGCAGGAGGCTGGTTGTATATGGTAGATTTGGCTGCTTCTGGACACCAGCCCTAGGAGTGAGGATGGGAACTAGGAGACATGTGAGAAGACTTAACAGTGCTCCAGGGAGAAGTGAACGAAGCCAGGATAAACTGTGCTCTTCAGTGGGTTTGTGTGCACAAAGCCAACTTTCAGATGTGCACAGGCCTTGCTCATTCAGGCTTTGCCTTTGCTGTCCATCATAAGGAATGTTCGAGCCTTTCCAGTGGTGGCTAGAACCATTGGTGACTTGATCCCATCCTTAAGATCTCAGCTCACTTGGCATGTCCTTAGAGAAGCCTTCCCTGATGATTCTGTCTGAAATCAGCCACCTCAGATAGCTTCCATCCCACTCACCGGATAATTTCTTTCGCAGCACTCATCACAGTAGGTATTTCTCTTACTTATTGATTTGTTGATGTGTTCATTATATTTATCTTCCCTTTGAATGAAGGGGTATGAAGATAGGAACCTTGTCTGTTTTGTTCACTAGTATAGCCCCACCTCCTAGCACCTTCCTCGCTGGTAAATCTGAGGTGCACAACAGGAAACCCTAGGAGGTTCATAAAGAACCTGTGAAAAGGATAAACACAGAATGCAAGGTAGATGAGAAGCTCCTATTCCTGTTCAGGTACACGGAACATAGAATCATATGCTAGAAGAAGCTAAAGAAACATCCCCCCACCCATATATCACCCCAGTCACACTACCTTTCCCTGTTTGTCCCCATTTTGGATCCCTCATGTTTTATATGTACTACATGGAAGGTGCCAAAATATTGTTCACCAGAGCTGGGAAACTTTCCAATAACCAGTATCTAGAAGAGTTTGAGGCTTGCTGTCTCCTTGCCTTTTGCTCCAGTCTAGACAATTTTACTAACTGAGCTAAAAGAGTTGGGGACAGAGAAGTTCTAAGATCGTTGGTTCCTTTGACTAGCTGCATTGGATTCACCTCCTGGCTATGTTTCTTCTTAGCTGTAAGTTTGGGAAAGTTTTGGGGTTTCTCAGCACCTAATTTTTCTGATCTGTAAAGTTAGGATCATAATATAATCTGCTATGGTGGTGTGAAAATTAAAGGAATTAAAATGTGTAAAATGCTCTGACCAGAGTCTGCAGCGTGAATGCTCAGTGAGTATTTATTATGATTCTGATATCCAAAACTGGTTATCGATGGCAAAATGCCAAGTTCTTGCAATCCCTACTAGGCAGATGCATGTAAGAAGAATTGATGGCTGAAGAAATATGGCTCTTAAACTAAGGCCAGTGCTTAAACTGCTTCTCCAATGCAGGAAGATTGGTAACATCTCAGGAGCATTTTACCATATGTCAGTATATTTATATAAATTATGTCATTTACCCTCATAACCACATAGTGAGATACATATATAATGTGTATATAATATATGTTTTAATATATATGCCACTTAATCTTTCTTTTATTAAAAAGGAAAATAAACCATAAAGAAGTTAAGCTACTTTTGCACAAGGGCACACAAGTATGAAGTGTTGACACAAGGATTCTAAATAGGGTAATATGACTGCAGATTCATTTATTTACTGCATTACCCTATCTTTCAAGTTAGATAAAGTAATTGTTTTTTATATTCTGTGATGAAAAATATTACAGAGGTGTTCCCATTTGGGCTCAGTACGTTATGATCGCGGCTAGTATCAGTGAGGATACCGGTTCAATCCCTGGCCTCATTCAGTGGGTTAAGGATCCAGCATTGCTGTGGCTGTGGCGTAGGCCAGTTGCTGCAGCTCTGATTTGACCTCTAGCCTGGGAACTTCAATATGCCAAGGGTGTGACACTAAAAAGACAAAAATAAAATAAAAATAAAAATATTATAGAGCTGGCACCAAAAAAAATCAGCTTTGCATTATTGATATTATTTGTGATACTTATGTTTGTCTAACAGATTTTTTTCCTAAACTATTTCACACTTCCTGTCTCAAATTCTTCCCATTGAAACGTATATATTATTATTGCTTTTTAAAATACATGGCAACAGTAAGGAACCAAGATGTAGACCCTTTCTTTGTCATGGTTTGTTCCCAATTGAGTCTTCTGGGCAAGTTTTATTTAGGTCCTACAATGTCTTTTTTGATGATGACCATCCTTTACCACTAATACAGCCTTGGTAGTTTATGGCCGTCTTCCATATTTATACACTGTTGTTTGCCAGTGGCTCTAGACTTTATAATAGAAAGATCCCAGTATCAGGATGAACTTGAATAATACGCACAATATAAAAGTGATTGAAACATTTTTTGAGTAAACTCGTCAAGAGCCAGCATGAGAGTCAACAGGCTTAAAGCTGACATTTTCAGATCACAGCCTTGTGATGGGGGCTTGAGATGTGACCCAGTGTGTTTAATGGGATGATAGTAAAGGATGATCCAGTTTCACCTTATATGTAATTATCAAACACTTCAAACCTTATGGAGTCAAGATCTATGTGCTTGAATTGAGAGAGAGAGGGGTGTGCATTTGGCAATGCCATACTTGCAGCATTATTATGTCTACTAGTCAATGTCGTATAATTTGATTTTATAGTGTGCCATAAAATTCACCTTTTATGACACACATTAAAGAAAAGAAAAGAAAATCATTTGGGCTACAGAAGGGAACATTGATTAGATTAAAAACCACACAGTAAATATCTGACTCTCATCCCTCTCCCATATTAGTCACACCTATTGTGTATGGATAAATCAATATAACATCCAATTGCAGAATATATACTTCGTTCTTCTTGTGTATCCTCCAAATTGGATGTCTTTTGCCATAAACCTGAATCAAACTTTCATAATTCTCTAAGATTTTGCCATATGATAATATAAGCATAGGGCTTATACAGTGTAAGCATAGTAAGAAATACCTGTTGGTTTTTACGTTGTACAAAATGCAAACCAAAATGAC
The DNA here is from genome assembly GCA_004024745.2 of Catagonus wagneri. Classification (NCBI taxonomy): domain Eukaryota; kingdom Metazoa; phylum Chordata; class Mammalia; order Artiodactyla; family Tayassuidae; genus Catagonus; species Catagonus wagneri. The sequence goes on from PVHT020000037.1 coordinate 1,989,340, forward strand.
TTTAATAAAAATGTCTTTAAATATTTATTTTCTATGAAATGCCCATAGAAGTTTATTAAAACAGCATATTTTAGGTATAGTGGTAGAGTGTCTAGCATGGTAGAATATTATATGCGCCGTAATAAAAGAGAGAAAGACAGTTGGGTACAGGCAATGCAGTTACCTAAGACAAGGTTGGGGGTATTAACTGTAAGTGGGAGAGTTGAGTGGCTCTTACTGGGAAAATTACATTAAAGCACAGGGAGTAGAGAAAGTAGCACTGAAGTTACAGAGGAACGGTGGGAAACAGTGTTCAAAGCAGAGGGAAGGGCCACAATAATTGCTCCAAATTGCATTCATGTTCTGGTAAGCAAGGAGACCCCAGTGAATTAAGGGGGGGTGTAGTAAACATAATATCAGGATTGATAATTGGGTACAGAGTGAGAAGGCACCCAGAGGGAAAGGCAAAAAATTCTTTCGTTGCCTTTGGAAATAGGGAGCCACTGGAGAGTTGTGGCAAGATTTGATTTAAGTGAGTGATAATTCTGGCTGCTAATTTAAGAATAGGCTGCAGGTAGGCAAAGGTGGATGCAGGGAGGCTAGGGGAGTAGAAAGGCAAGAAATCAAAGGGTCTGGTGGGAGTGAGCAAGGTGGTCAGGTTCTGGCTATGGTTGGAAATAAAGACGATAAAATTTCATGGTGGATTAGAAGTGGGGTCTGAACAAAATTGAGGAACAAAGATACATTTGTTGTTTTGGACCTGAGAAACTTCCCCAGTCAAAAACAGGAGTTCAGCTAGGTGCATGCTTGCTTTGAGGTGGCTGTTTTGTCAGTGCAGGTGGTGAGTAGCTGGTTGGATATATATGTAAGTTTGGGGTTCAGGGAGAGGGTTCTAGGCTGAAATAGTAGGGAGGTCATTCCTATAGAAATAGTGTTTAAAGCCGTGAACTTAGAGAAGGTCACCAAGGGAGTAAGAGCATCTAGAAAACAAAGATCAAAGACTAAGTCCTGAGTTACTCTGTTCTTAAGAATCAGTGATAAGTGGATTATCTAGCAATGGAGATTGAGAAGGAGCAAGATAAGGTAGGAGGAAAAATGAGATGCATGTGATTATTATGGAAGAGGCTATAATTAACTGTTTCAAATGGTGCTAATAGTTCATGGAAGATGAAAGAACTACAAATTGACTGTTGGATTTGGCAACAAGTGTGTCATAGGTGGTCTTTAAACAGTTCTGTTTAAACAAACCGTTGGCATGGTGAGCACAGAAGTTATTTGGTTGAGTTTAAAACTGAAGCACCAGAGATAAAGGACAGGTATGACATATTAAAATATAAAGCCAGCTAAAAACGAGAATCATAGCTAAAAAGGTAAAGATGGGTTATAAAGAATGTTTGTTTTATTATGAAAAAAATACAAACAAGAAGTTATGCCAGGGAAAACAGGCCAAAATAAAGAAGAAAAACAAATGGTGGTATAGGAGCAAGGAGGATTGCTCAGATGGTGGAAAAATGAAGGATGAGGGAGGTCTAAGTAGGTCCGGCAACTGTAATGACTAACCTGAGGGCATAATCATAATTTAAAGGGAGAACGGAGTGATCCTTCTGCTTTAGTTTTGGGGATATATATATTTTTTTGTCCCTCTAGCCACAACTGACTGCCAGGTTTAGTCCAGAGTAAGTCCAGAGTTGTATTTAACAGTGACTTTTTTTTTTTTTTGCTTTTTAGGGCCACACTTGCAGCATATGGTGGCATATGAAAGTTCCCAGGCTAGGGGTCAAATCGGAACTATAGCTGGCCTGTGTCATGGCCATAGCAACAAGGGATCCAAGATGCATCTGCAACCTGCACCACAGTTCACAGCAACACTGGATCCCTGGCCCACTGAGTGGAGGTCAGGGACTGAACCCACGTCCTCATGGAAATTAGTCAGATTCCTTTCCACTGCGCCACAGTGGAAGCTCTCTAACAATGACTTTTTAAGTGGATTGTGCAAGCAGTGAGAGGGGTCAGAGAAATAAACTTTCATGCAAAGTAGTGATTATCATGTTGGCCCTGCAATTTAAGTTGTATACGGAAAGACTGTAGGACTTGAAACAGGCAAAGGAGAGAGATGAGTGGTTACAGACAGATAAAAAGTTTTGGTGGTGGAATTCCCACTGTGGTGCAACAGGATTGATGGTTTCTCTTCAGTGGCAGGTTTGCAGGTTCAGTCCCTGGGGCAGTGAATTAAGGGTCCAGCATTGCCAGAATTGTGGTATAGTTCACAGCTCTGACTTGGATTCTTCTACTCCTGGCCGGGGAACTCCATGTGCCACAATGCATGTGGCAAAAAAAAAAAGGGAATCTTGTGATGAAAGGATCATTGGCATTGGGAGTATTAGAGGAAGTAACTGGAAATAGTGTCATAGGGTAGGATGTATTATTTTGAGATTATAAAGGTATTGCAGTTATGGTAAGTAAGATTAGATCTAGGCAAAAAGAGGTAGCAAGGAGGACAATGTCTTTGGAGGAGAAGGTTGAGGTCACAGAGCTGATAGGATATTAAAGTGTTAGAAGCATTGTCTACCTCTACGTATATTAAAATACCTGGGAACTATGAAAGAATAATATTGGAGAGAATGACAGTGAACCAGAAATGAAAAGTGGTGAGATCTAAAGTTCAAGGTTTTCAAGGAATAAATGTACCCACCAAGGTACAACAACTAGCTCTCTGGAGAACAAAAGAAAATAACTCTACAGATGTCAATTTCCATGATGTAAATTGCCCCATGGTCCCTCCAAGCTACCTACAGGATACCACCAAACACAGAGTTGGGAAAAGTGTGACAGCTTTCAGGAGTAGGTTCAAGCAAGCTCCGGCACACCCCTGAAGTCTGATGTGAGAATAGTCTCAAAATGGTGATGAGAAGCAGGAGGCACTGACTTCATCTCTCAGTCCAGTGTTACAAGATCCTAACCCCCTGGATGGGAAGTAGAGACCTAAGGAGGTGAAAGGAAGCCTTTTTTTCCTGTAACATCAAAAAGTAGAACACATTCAGAGAAGCCTTTGAGGATATAGGAAATTTTGCTGATGATAAAATTCCCCTGATTATTGAACCTCCTGAATTCCACAGGGTTAAGTGTGTGTGTGGGGGGCGGATTTAAAGGTAAGAAAGACAGGGCATAAGGGGTTTTGCTTTATGGAGATAAGCGTGAAGGATTGATCTGTGAATCTAGGACTTCTTGCATTGTAGGATAAAAATAGCAATAGAAGGAAGAAGGAGATGAGTTCTGTTAGACTCAGATTTGATAGTGCGAAACAAGGCTGTGTTAGTGAACCTCAAGGGTGTATAACTGGACTATCTATTGACATTTGTCAGGGATAGTGTATTCTCAGTCTCAGTTGGTGGGGGCCCTTTTGACTTCCATTGATGGAATTGCGGATACCTGAAGAGATCAAATTTACTCAGATTGTGTGGGTGCCCTTCTGTTGCTTAAACTGCTTTGTTGCCCAGGGACCCTTTTTTTACCTCATTAGGTTGGAAGATTTCTCGGTCTTCTGGGCCCCTCTGTCCTCTTTATGTCTCCAGCAGGTCTTGAATCATTGTTAGAAATCTTTAAATTGATCTTCCTATTGCTCCAACATGACTGAAATCCTTAACAGCAAAAATCTCTGTAGTCATCTCTGCTTTCGTGGGTCTGTGTCAAACCCTAACAGAAATCTAGGACATAGTAGCCTTCAGAGAATGTAAAAGTGAATCATCACTGTAGTAAGCTTTATCATTTATTGAAAGAGTTTCAGGATAGGTGTTATCCCTTCTCTAAGTGTTTGATAGAATTTGCCCATGAAGCCATCTGGTCCTGGACTTTTTGTTTGTTAGGAGTTTTTAATTCACAGATTCAAGTTCAATGCTTATAATTGGTCTGTTCACATTTTCTGTTTCTTCCTGGTTCATTTTTGGGAGGCTGCACCTTTCTAAGAATCTGTCCATTTCTTCTAGATTGTCCATTTTATTGGCACATAGTTGTTTGTAGTAGTTTCTTATGGTCCTTTGTATTTCTATGATGTTGGTTGTAACTTCTGATTTTTCATTTCTGATTTTATTGACTCAGGCCCTCTCTTTTTCTTAATGTGTAAGATTCTAGTTTGTGCTGAGTACTGTGAAAACACTTTGGCATTAAGTCTAAACATACTAAAGTTTTATATATGTGAAACCTCATCAGGCAATCTTCACAAATTATTTTATCCATTTTACAGAGGTGGAAACTGCAGCTCAGTGGATTAAATGACTTGCCCAAAATTAAAAACTTAAATCCCACAGCCAAGGTCTTTTTGTTTCAGGATTGTGTATTTAACTTTTTTATTAGCTCAGTTCTGGAGGAAGATGACTGTGTCCCTGGAAAAATAAGAGTTTTAGCAATTCTCCAATTTATAATGAGTTTAGTACCTCTGGCCATACTCTGAGACTCTCAAGCAGGATCAGATTTACTATTTGTAATCTTAAAGGCCGCTGAACTGACAGGTTCAGATGGAACCAGGAGCATTCAAGCTGATAGGATCTGCCAGCTGGTTGCCACACATCTGGTGGGGAAGCAATCTGATAAATCAGCCTAGAGATAAGCCAGCTGTGAGACTAAATCAGGAAGAGTGACAGACACTTAGCAGTCAGGAAGAGTAAGTTGTCAGTATCCAAATGCTCCTGTACTGTTGTAAAATATTCATCGTAGGTTTTTCCTTTTATGTCCAAAACAGAAAATTGTATCAATCCAGTGTAATGAATATAATTGAGTACATACTATGTGATGTGCAAAATATAAAAATGCATGTATATATTTATAGAGTCCCTGCCATGGCACAGTAGGTTAAGAGTCGAACAGCAGCTCGGGCTGCCGCAAGGTGCAGGTTTGATCCTTGGCCTGCAGCAGTGATCTAAAGAATCCCACATTGGTGCAGCTGCAGGGTAGGTTGCAGCTGCAGCTCAGATTCAATCCCTGAGCCAGGAACTTCCATATGCAACAAATGTGGCCATAAAAACACACATATGTATGTTTAAATAAGTGCAGGCTGTGCTAAGAGTTTGGAAGTCAAACTCAATTTAAATCTTAAACTTGGTCAACTATGTACTTATTGAACTCTTAAATGTTGCATGCAGGGGAGAATTCAGCCAGGTAGGAAATGTTACACCTCTACCTACAATGATCTTAGGTACAGCTTAGGGAGCGAAAAAATGGACGCAAAATACTTGGAGAACAAGTTGATTGGTACAAGGTACCTATTCACTAGGAGTCTCACAAAGGTCAAATTACTGTAACTTGGAGTCATCAAGGAGAACTTCAAAAAGAGCAGGGATTTTTGAGACAGACCTCTCCAAAGATGGGTAGAATGTGAATAACTACTTTTATGGTTAATGTTTGCATCATGTTTTCAGCTTCTGACCTCAGCATTCCCCATTTCACTTTCTTGTCTTTATGCTTTGGTGGTAAACGTGAAATGAACATCAATACCATGCTTTTCCACATGCAGATGTTCACAAGCGCTAAGTCACCAACATCACCCAGTTAAGAGGCAAAAGGGATAGGATCTCAGTGCAGCTATATCTAACGCCATAATCAGGCATCAGCTTCTTGTTAACTGGGAAATCCTCAAAAAATTGATTGGAGCAGAGTGAGGGAAACACTTTTTTCAAGCAGAAGGTTCCTAGTTATATGTGGATGCATTGATATGTGGATGGATGTGAGCAAAATTTATTGAGAGAAGCCCCAGAACTGAGTGAGACTCAAAAAGAATGCCTGCAGGCATGGCTGGGTGTCAACCAACTGCCCTGAGAGAATAAGGTCAAGAATATAGAATCAGCTTTATCTTTTCTCTCAATACCCTCTTTCACAGACAAAACAGATGGCTGATTTGGCCAAGCCTACAGCAAGCAGAGAGTACCATTTTTGAAAGCCTAACTCTACAGTCTTAGAAGATTTAGAAATTTCCTAACTGTAGTGACATAGTCCTCACTAAGCAGGATTGGCATGGACCGACCTTCTCACAGCCTGCATTCGTCATTAGCTAATTGTTTCTATGCTACATTCTAAGAATCATTTTCTAGTGAAAATGGGAAGGGGAGCCCACATTGTGCACAAATATATTTCTGGATATGGTGCAATTTCCTTTGCTATAGCCCTGGAAATGACACGTATTTAGCTCTCTGGCCTACCTCATGGCACTTCTTAATTTCGGACTGCCTTTGGAAATGAGAAACTAAACATGTGGAGAGGGCTAGTATATTTTAATGATCTAAGAAGATCTGAAAACTTTACCTGCAATATCCAGTTTAATCCTCAGACTAACCCTGAAAAGTAGTTGCTCTGATTATCCCCATTTGCACAGTTGGGAAAATTAAAGTTGAGAGTTTAAATAACCTTCGCATGGTCATTATGGCCAGTAAGTGCTGGAGCTTAAGTGGAACTCGGATGACCTTAGTCCATTAGATCACAGCACCATCCTGTCTCATAATATAAAAGAAAAGAAAAGTGCCATTTGAACAAAGCAACCTGAACCCAGTCCGGCATCTTTGAGTTAACTCATGGTCAAAAGGAGAATTCACTCCTTTGTTATAAAGAGAACCACATGCTTTTATTTCTGCGATACAGAAATAGCCAGTTAATCTCCTCACTCTCCTTTGTTCCTCCTTGCTCTGAAATATGCTACATACAGCTATCAGGGAAGGATATGTTATCTCATGAAAAAAAAAATGTGTGTGTGTGTAAATATGTATACATGTATAAACAAATATGGACATATCTATGTTATAGCATATATGCATATTTGTTATTTTTCTAAGTATATACATATGCATACATGTAATTATTTTTTATGGTATATTTTATAAAATAGACTCGAAGTAATCAATTTAATAGTCTTTTTTTTTTGTTTTTAATGGCTGTACCTGTGGAAGATGGAAGTTCTCAGGCCAGGGCTTAAATCCAAGCCACAGCTGTAACCTACATCACAGCTGTGGCAACACCTGATCACCAGATGCTTTAAGCCACTGGCCAGCCCAAGGATTGAATCTACACCTCTGCAGCAGCCTGAGCTGCTGCAGTGGGATGCTTAACCTACTGTACCACATTGGGAACTCCTAGATAATCCATTTTCGGGCTCATTCTGAAGATGCCCTTGATCTGATTCTTCTCAGAGGAATAAACTGTGGTGACCATATTGTGCTTGAATGGTGAATAATGGGTAGCAAGGGCGCATTGTGTAGCTTCTTGAGATTTTTTTATCTGTATGAAACTTCTGGAGAATTTAGAGGATGGTAAAATAATGTATAAGACAGACCTGTGGTCCAATCCAGTTTCAGTAGCTTCAGGATTCAGGACCTCTTATTTGTCAAGTTAGAATATCAACCTCATAGGTTTCCCATGTGGATAAAATGAGAAAATGTTGCCACAGCACCTCAAAACGATATCCTGTCCATTCATTCATTTAAATATATTTTGATGGCTCTTTCTAAATTGAACATTAAGATTAAAATATGGCTTCTGGGCAGTACTAAAACTGGCAAGCATGGGCTTCACCAATACATGTGGGTATGTTTCTGATGCTCATAGTCCAGCATAAGTAGGTTTAAAATAAATTTGCATTCCTTATTCATGGCCTTACCTTCAACCCTCATTTGTGTGCATCTCTGTCCCATGAATATATTTAACTGTGACAGAAAACCCCAAATTCAAGTGACTTAAATGTAATAGACATTTTTTTTTCCTCTTATTCACAAAGATGTCTAGACATAGGTTTTCCACAATAATGAGAACCTTCCGTTTGGTCTTCTGTAATATATAGTCTTTTATTCCAAGGTGCCTCATGATACAATATGGTCTCTATGGCTCCAGCCCTTACTTTCACATTCCATCCAGCAGAGTGGAAGAATGGGCAGTAAAGGGCATCTGGCCCCTTTTAAAGGCATTTTTCATAAATAGCACATTTATATACAAAGGAAGATGATACATGCAGCATATATTCCAAATTACCCCCCCTTTTTGATGGAAAACCCTAGAAGCAAATAAGTTAGATAATGTGACCAAAGTCAAATATCGAACAATTGGTGGGGTTTACATTGAAATCTGAGCAATCTAGTTCTAAATCCCACTTTCCTAGCCACTAATTCTATACACCGGTCCTCTGCATCTCTAAAATTGGTGACTATTTTTATTAAATTTTGAAATATCAATAAGGAATTAATGGACCAAAAAAATAGAGAAAAGAGCATCTCTGGGCAGGAGGGACAGTATGTACATAAGAAAAAAGTACTCACTGTGCTCATCAGTAAATGGGCAAAGGCATCTCTTTCTTCACAGAGCTGTTCTGAAGAATGAGTAAGATCAAGAGGGTGAGAGCACATGTCCCAATGTCTGGCACTTTGAGAACACTGGATCAAACTGTGTTTAGACCAGAAGCCAAAAGCATGTCTGCAAAAGATGACACAAGAGCCTTGTGAGATATACGAACATTCAGTTAGGGGACAGCATAATTGAGTTTGTGTTAATGATGTAAGTGTTGATTTTACCAAACCATTAGATGTGGTCTCTTGTAAAAATTTAATTGAAGACTTAATTCCAATTATCTTACACATGGATTGAGTGGTGGCCGGAGGAGCCAGTATAGGAAAACTCACACCAGCAATAGAGAAACGTGTCTAAAGGGAGAATGACAATAATTTTTAATTATGTTCATTATTATGAAAAAGTACCTCTGTGACTGGCTCAGTACAATCTTTGAATCACTTAAAACCACCAAGCCTGTTTTTAGGATCATTTTTCATCACCTCTATCATTAACCCATTCGAATGCATGTAATCATATTTACCTTAGGCTTTAGATCCTTTCCCTTCCTTCCTTGCAGCTATCCAAGCCATATATATGAGTATAGAATTCTTGAAATTTATCTGTCTTAGAGATCAGTGTGTTTAGTTCAGTTATTTTATTGATGACCTTACATGAATTCTGGACAAGATAACCAACTTGCCAAACACCACTCGAGATTGTTTTGGTTGAGACAATAAGTCAGTTTTTAGATCTTTGAATTATAGGTAACTCAGTAATTAAGTACAAAAAGTGAAGATATTTTTAATGCAGTTCAGGGCTCTTTCAGTGTTCCAAAATTAAAGAGCCCGAGGAATCTTAAAAGCATGAACCCATGTACACCAAGCAGAAAAAAACATTTTTTTGAGGCGCATATATTTAAATTGTTTTTATCTGTATCACTACAACATTTAAAATAGCCCCTTACTTTCACATGTATCCCAGTACAGGATGGTTACATGCTTATTATTCTTGCTGACCCTTCCCCTCTGTCCTGGTTGTCTCTGATTTGCCCCTCTGGATACACTGTCTAAAAGACCATCTAAAGTGCTGTCTGCCTTTCTCCATTCTGCTCTGATATGCACGTCCCTTATTCTCTGACTTCAGATTGGGTTCAACCAAAGGAAGCTACCCAGTGGAGGTGGGAGGACAGGTGAGGGTGAGGTCACATCACCACGGTTACCTACATCCCACTATGGATGGCCACACATCTATCTGGTAGCTCCCACCTTACGACCACCCTCTCCAGGGTTCAGTTATACTTCCTCAATTTGTTGATTCATGAGTAGTAAGACTGCTTAGGATCGCTAGCCTTGGTACACTGCACTGTCCTTGGCTTGTTTCCTTAAATTCTGTGAATAGTTCTTTCTTAAACCCTCCTAAAATTACACCATGTCCTTCCTCCAGGACCCTGGTTGACACAGCTGATAGCTGGTATACTTACTTGAAACATTAAGATGTCCCTTTCAAAATAAACAATAAACAAAAAGGTTAAATGTATTTAATTTATCTACCTGCAAATTAATTTAGAACAAATCTCATCTCTTTTGGTGTATTTACTTGCAGCTCTTCATACATGTTGGTGCCCCATACTATTTCCTGAATTAAAATTGATGCATTCATTTAAATTATTCTATTTCAGCCTGAACTCCTTCACAGAGTCTTTAAAACATTCCTGAGATAGATACTGTACTTTTTGTTTCATGAAACTGGGGCTTTCTTAGGGAGGATAAGTGACTCTTCTAAGTGTGCAGCTCTAAGAAAGGTACCAACATCATGCCATTAGGCAAATACACAGCCACTGCCGTGAGCCACAGAGAGTGAATGGATTGTGGCACTTCATCAGCAGTGTGGGAAAAAGGGTACTCGGTCTCTTCTCTGTAGCTGGAACTCTCAGGGAGTAGAAGGAACATACCACTGTGCAGGTTGAAACTTCAGCAGGAAAAGTTTCCATTGAACGTTTTAAATGATATGTGTCATCATTTGTACATAAGGAGAAGTTTCACAACGATTTGTGCAGGTTATGGAGGGAGAGCAGCTTATTGATTTAAAAAGAGCCACATATTTGAACTTAAGACACTTGCTGGATGGATTCATTTGGAGAATCTACTAAATTGTTTTTCGGTTCCCATTGTACCACCTCTGCTTGAGATGCCTGCGTTGACTTGCAGCCCGTTAACTCAGGGACAAGGTTACTCTTTTGTTCAATTTAGTATTTGGGTACTTAGCTTGCTGTATATTGAGAGCATGAAATAAGTACCAGAAATTTGGGGAAGGATAGAGAAGAAGGAGGAGACACACACACAGATGTATATCTCACCAACCAGCCTACTGCACCATATTAAAGCCAATGGTTACATTATTTCCACTCTAAAGATCACCTACTACCTGGAAGAATAAACTTCAGGCCTGTTATTCAACTTTCCAATGGAATTTTCTCTTTTTAGATAGAGACTGGTATAACTCTTTTGCCTCATTATAAAAATAAAGAGCAACATGACTAATAATTTGAAGTGGTATGTACATGGATTAAGGACTCAGTCATCTCAAGATAAGGTATTAGGAAAGAAGGAAATTGGAATAATTATTTAAAAGGCAAGGGTTTTTTTTTTTTTTAAAACATTTACAGGCAAGACGGTTGCTAGATATGGATAAATCATACAGTCCTGGATTTAAGTGTGATTGATTTTGGGAGTTTCTCGTCCTCCTTTGCCCTCACCTCATTCCTCTCTTTTAATTTTTAAAATGGAAATAGTAACAATGCTCCTATCCTAGCATTGTGTTGATTAAATGAGTTAATAAATGCAAAGCATATATACTATAGTGTTTAATAGATGGTAAACAGTAAATGTTTATTTTGATTATCATTAAAGTCAGCATTGACAAATTATTCCAGAAATTTTAAGAATAGTAGAGTGACTAGCATTTATGCAAATATACTGTATGCTGGATCTCAAACCAGATATTTTATTTAATGCTCAAATCAGCTGTCTCACAAGCGGCAGTGTAATGAAGCAGAGGATCATGGCTTACAGCCAGAAAAAATATATATATATATATAGAGAGAGAGTCTTTTTAGGGTTGCACATATGGCAGTTCTCAGGCGAGGGGTCCAATTGAAGCTACAATCGGCAGCCTACATCATAGCCACAGCAACACCAGATCTGAGCCACATCTGTGACCTACACTGCAGCTCATGGCAATGATGATCCTTAACCCAGGGAGTGAGGCCAGGGATAGAACCCGCATCCTCTTGGATACTAGTTGGGTAACTAGTTTGAGCCACAACAGGAACACAACACCCAGATTTAGGTCCAGATCCCAGATTGGACATTTCTTAGCTATGTAACTTTTGCAGATTGCTTAGTGTGTTTGAATACTGGCAAAGGCATCTATAAAACTGAAATAATCATTTTAACTTATGATGATGGTATTCAGATTAATACAAGTATCTATTAGCATGTACATGTGAATATATCAAAATTGTGTGTGTATATATATGTGTGTGTGATTTAAGATCCTAAACATCATTTCTAAGTTGCAGTAAGTCATACTACTATCATGACATTCTTGTAACTGTAAATGAGAAAAACTGGGCTTAGACAAATTTAATAGTACATCCATATTCATATAAAGGTGCAGAGTCCAAATTCAAAGTCAGATTTACACAAATAACCAGGCCTTTGTTTTCTCCACTTCACTACAATGGCTCAGGCAGTATCTTGGCAGAGAATCCAATGTGAAATGAAATAGAGGAAAAATGTGTGAGTACCTTTTTTTTTTTTTTACTAACTTAAAACTCACAAATCCAAATTTGTATTAAATTCAAATTGCTTTAAATTGATTATTTCTTTGACACTGTCTTTGAGCCGTCATTTTCTTATGAGACTTCTCTGTGTATAGCCTACTTATTTTGCTGAAGAGACTATCATTTTTTGATAAAAGATAGTAGGAAACAGGGTAGCTCTACAGAGGGAAATTTATAAATAAACAATACATAAATAAGACCCCACATTTCCATTTTAAATGTTATTTCCAGAAATAAGGAAATCCCAGAAAAGTTGGAGGAAGAGGGTTCTGTAAAAGTATGGCATTTACATTGCTCTTACTATGTGCTAACCCTTTACATATATAAATTAATTTAATAGGGGCAGTTTTCATTCTCATCTTAGAGATGAGCCTACTGAGTGATAGAGAGGTCATTACCTTGTTTAGCATCACATACTGTTACTGAACCAGTCATTCACTCACCCAAAATGCAATGAAGCAAGCTAATCTGCTGACACTGGTTTCTGGAAAGGAAATTACTGCATTTCTTTGCAGGCCACCAAGAAAGAAGAATGGGCAATGCTCAAAGGACTTGAACTCCTCAATGGCCTTTGAGCAAGGCTTCTGAAAGGCAACATTAGGAGTGAGGATTTCAGGGTGCATGATTAGCTCATGGACATTCTTCTGATTGGTTGGTTGTGAGAAAACAAGGGGATATTTTAGAATCTTAATCATCAGTCTTCTGATTGTGATCAGTCTGTCTACGTGCTTGTGATCATCATGGAGTCACCATCCTCCACTGGTGGGAGGGTCTTAGTTTCTACAGAACAACTCAAATATATGCATCAGATTGTTATCTGTATCCCTTGAGAAGGAACCAGAGGTCCTGTGACTGTTGTTCAAGTTATTGTCACTTTCCTTGCTTGAATCTGCTTTTCATTTGTTTCTTCATTTTCACATTTCTCTCAGCATTAGCTATTTGAGTCTGCTCTTTGAAATGTAGGAAAGGCCTAGGAGACTAATTTTTTTGTTTGTTTTTCCCTTACAAATAAGAAGTGGGGACATGGAAGGATCTCTCACTAGAAAGTCCTTACAGGGTCCTGCTTTGTTTCATAGCTGGTAAAGGGCAAAGCTGGAACCCGAACCTAGGCGGTTGGACCTCAGAGTTTATGCTCTGCATTTACCATCCTTTGGAATCAATTAAGGAAAATAGTCTTATGACTTTCCTAATTATTTCTAATGTACTTCCATTGCCTGGTTACAGCTGTCATTATTTTAACCCTATTTGAATACATTTTTAGTGGGCACTTGCTAGAAACAAAGCACAGCTTCACACATTAGAATAGAAAAAAATAATAACTTCACTGCTTAAGGATTGGGTAGAGATGGACATATAAACAAAGCGATGAAATTCAAAAGATTCAAAAGGATCAAAGTTGTCAATACCAGGCTTTTCTCTCCTTAGGTATTTTGTACCATTGGAAAAAAAAAATCTAGTTTGAAAAGCTACTTTGCTTTCAATGAATACAAAGCTTGATTGAGGGGCTTTCTTTTCTTTTCTTTTTTTTTTTTTTTTTTGGTAAGATTAGTTTGAGTCAAAATCAATACTCAAAAGAGCTCCAAAGAGAAAAAAGATGTTTTCTGGGTACAGATTTGTGAATGGGTAATTCATTCTGGTGATAGTAGAATAGTCTGAGTGTAGCTTTAAGAAATTCAACTTGTAGGAAACCTCTTCAAAACAGTACGGGTTTTCAGGAGAACCTGGGAGAGGAGGAAAAAAGTCAACATAAGTCACAGACATATTGTGGCCAAATTCTCATTCCCTTTTCCCTGCTAGAACCAGATCAATTGATTTCCAGCCCACAAAATACAGATCATTTCTCCTCTCATCCTCCTAGCCTCAGCTTTGGAAGCTGGGATTTAACCAGGTCACATTATAACATGGGGACGCTGCTGTTACAATTAAGCACCTGGTCTTTGCTTCTGATGGACTTTACCTCTCTGTATATCCCTAGTCTGGTAGCTGGCTGATGTGCGATCTCTTAATGCCAACGGCCTAATGCCGTAGTCATCCTAGATTAATTCTAGATCTTGCTCCTCAAGGTGCACCCTCAAGGTACCACAGTCATGGTTATTCATTCTAGCAATAATTTGTCTATTCATCATCCACTCAATTAAACATTCATTGACTACCTACTATACCCGATGATTGCTGTATTAGGAAAATATAGGATTGAAATGAAATATAGACCCAGTGTCTTAGGAGCTCAAAGTCATGTTGGAAGATGGATTAGTACAAGAAGAAATTTGAGAATTTTGTAAGTTACATGGTAAAGGAGTATGTGGAGAGCCATAGGATAATAGAGAAAGAATGCCTCATACTGTCTTGGGGTTTAGAGAAGGCTTGCTATAGAGGATGGCTCTTGGGATAGATTTTGGACAATTAGTAGAAACTTTGAAAGCAAGAGAAGGAATGAACGGCATTCATGCAGAGGGATAATATGTGGAAAAGCATGGAAGTGCTAAGAAATATGATACTCTCAAGACACACAAGAATTATGTGACAGAGTTAAGGTGTTTTAAGAGAAGAAGCTAATATAAATGTTTAGAAAGGAGACTAGATTTTGGCAGGAACCAAGTCCTGGAGGACTCTATGTTCAAGTATAAGTCTTGGGAACCTAAATTTCAAAGCTACAGGAAAATTAAGCTGAAGAGTGCATGGTCATAACCTGTCTTAGAAATTCACTCCTCCAGAGGCCGCTGCTATGGCTGTAGGCCTCTAAGTGTATACAACAAAAATCAGACAGGAATAACCTGGAGTGTTGACTCTGTCTCTCACTAACTTTGCAAATGTGAGACTCAATTTCCTCATCTGTAAAAACTTGAAAATCTTTGACCTCCTAGAATTGCAATAGTAAGTTAATGGACCTGTTTATTGTTGAATTCCCAGTGCTGTCTGTGTATCTATTTATTCAATTAAATAACATAGTAGGCACCTTGATAGTTAATTTTGTGTCAGTTTGACTGGGCTAAGGATTTCCTCCATAGCTAGTAAAAGTATTTCTGGGTGTGTCTATGAGGATGTTTCTCATAGCATTAGACATTAGCATTTAATCAGTAGACTGAATAAGAAGATTTCCTTCAGCAGTGTGGCTTGCATCAACCCATCAACTGAGGGAATGAATGAGGAAGGGCAAATTTTCTCTGTTTGATCTAAGTCATCAATTTTCTCCTGCCCTTGGACATCTGCACTCCTGGTTCCTGGGCTTTGGGCTTGGACTGATTCTTCAGTTTGCCGATGGTAGATTGTGAGACTTCGCAGCTTCCATAACCACATGAGACAATTCCTATCTCACTTGTACACACACACACACACAGACCCACACGTTATTATATTGGTCCTGTTTCTCTGGAGAATCCTGAATAATACAGCATCTACTCTGCACCAGGTACTGTTCTGGAGGACACAGTCATGAACGTCAAAAGGTATTTATCCTCATGGATTATTCCTGCAGTGATTGGCATGTACAAGGTACCCAGTGAATATGTGACAAAGCAATGAATATACATTATCTAGTTCCCTCCTTCAGCCAGATTCATAGGTATCCCTTTGCCCACATAAAGTAAGGACACAGTGGCTCACTTACAGAGTTTTGCTCTGTTCTGGAGTATTACATTTAGCTTTGATGCGTGACTTGCAAGCTCTGACATCATAAGTTATGTTTGCACTCTTGCTATGGCACAGGCAACATAGTCTGAGGGTTTTGCCTATGTTTTTAGGGAGCTAGTTTTAACTGTAGATCAATTTCCTTTAATTTTTCATAGTGCCTTTGAGTCTCTGAAATCACTGTTTCTTTATTGTCTTACCTTTTAATTATCTGCCTTTTCCATAGTAACTTTCATGAAGTTACATCTTTATCATTTCCCATTGTACTCATAGTGGGATTTGAATTCAGGGACTGGGACTCTAACCCAGCCAAAACCCAGAATGGGACTTGAACTCATTTTTTAAATTAAAATCACACACCTGCTCCCAGGACTTAGAGAAGTTCATGTTCTTTATGTCTCCGCACAGAAGGAATTCAGTGAGAGGAAAGTGACAGGAAAGAAATAGATTTATTGAGAGAGGCAGATGAAGTGTGGGCCATATCAGAAGGCAAAAGCCCCCAAAATATGGGGTGGTGAGTCTTTATGCACTGGATAATTTCATAGGCTAATGAGTGGGAGGATTATTCCAACAGTTTGGGGGCAGGGTTGGGGATTTCCAAGAATAGTACCCCACCCACTCTTTGGCCTTTATGGTTGGCCTCCAAAGTGTCAAGGAGCCTGTGGTCATGTCATTTAGAAGGCTTATGTATTATAATAAGTGTATAATGAGGCTCAGAGTCTACTGGAAGTCAAGTTATCTGCCATCTTGGACCTAGCTGGTTCTAACCAGTTTTTGTCCTATCTTCAATAGTTATGTCATTCTTTTACAGGTTGTGCCCTGCCCGTTTCCTTCCTGTTTCATTCCTAGAACAGTATCTGGCCCATGGTAGATTCTTTCTATGTACTTTTATGTAAATATCTGTTCCCAGGTACAATTCAATTAAAAAACACTATTACAGAAAACAGGCAGCAGATACGTTTTAGGGTTAAAAGGCTTTATAACTCCCCAACGTGAATGCTCTGATTCTAAATAGCCAGCCTCTGAGAAAAGTCCCTTACCTTTTATTTTATTTGTTTTTCTTTTTCTTTTTTAATGGCTGCACCTGCATCATATGAAAATTCCCAGTCTAGGGGTTGAATCAGAGCTTCAGCTGCCAGCCTAAGCCACAGCCACAACCGTAACACCACCCACTCAGACATATCTATGACCTACACTGTAGCTTTAGGCAAAGCAGGATACTTAACCCACTGAGCAAGAGCAGGGATTGAACATGCATTCTTAGCAGACATTATGTCAGGTTCTAAACCTGCTGAGCCACAATGGGAACTCCAAGTTCCTTACCTTTTAGAGAAATGGCACTGCTCTTGATAGTGAAATGTTAGGAGTTAGGATGTAATACCCTATTGTAATTTGGTTATGAAAAAATGGATTTTGGAGAATGAAAGAAGCAGTAGTTAGGTGGTAAATAGCAAAATTAGTAATGCTAGGCCACCTTCTATGTTCCTTCATGAAATCTAATTGGTATGGTTTATATGGAAAGTCTATTTGATATGCTTAACTACTTGTAAACTGTTAATATTTGCATATCACCATGGAATATAGACTCTAGCAAGGTCATTTAACAGTTACAGGGCAGAAAGTTTCCATTTTGCTAATCACTTACAACTCTTAATTTCACACTACATCAGTCCTTTTACTCTGGTCTACAGCCCTCCAAAATCCCATCCTAAAAATCCACAGGAAGACATCTGTTCACTATGTGCTACAAATAATAGCCACAAATTCTCCCCTAAAGTCAGAAAGTTAGGGCCAAAGGAGAACTTTGCCCCATTTTTCTAATCCTCACTTCTATCTACTAGGATCTGACTGTTGCTTCCCTTATTGGCTAGCTCCCATTTGCCAATTCCAAGTTTTCTTTCAATCTGCCTTGTGATGATGTCATTATAGCTATTATTCCCCAGTCTTCAGTCTTTTTTTTTTTGTAACTCTCAGCTACAACTCAAGGGCTCACTGATGCCCCTAGTATCTATCAGTAGTCCATTGAAAACAAACCTTCAGTTATGACTCTCCAACTCTCTGGAACTCCCTCCAGTACAAACCATGGATAAGATGCTTTCCAGATTTATGACCAGTGCATTGCCTGATGGACTTCCCCACAGGTAGAAAAAGTTCAGAGAGAAGGGGCAATCCAGGGGTTATGGGGTCCTTCTCGACACTGTGTCCATTTAACAGATAAAGACATGTTAAGTCTCATTTCCAGCTACTTAAAGGTCTCAAATTATGCAAACTCTCCCCTCAGCCTTAGCCAAGATTTCAAAATGCTGGCTATTTTCTAGATGGGAAGCTTTGATACAGCTTCTTTTATAGAAGGCGAGATGACACAGCAGAGAAAGAGCTAAGGCTAGGAAATCAGAGCAGTTAATCTGACCATAAAGTCAATGAGCATCCCATTTTCATAGCATTTAAGCAAAATAAAACAGCTTTGCACCCTGTTCTGACTCTGACATTGTGCTTCACTGATTTCATTGTCTTGGCTGTATTCATTGTCACGAGGCAGGGTCAGGGAAAGAAGATACATCTGTATCCTGTCAAAGTCCATTTGTTCCCAGTTGCATCATCCTTCTGATTCCACAGTCTTATTCTGATGTCATCAGATTTTTTAGATAAGTATGAATATTATCAGTTACCAATGAAATATGGATTGTGAGATGGCCATCAAATCAAGGCAAATAAGCTCATTCTTTCTTTCCTTCTCCCCTCTGAATTTTCAGTGTTTTTGTATTTTTCTTGGCATGTGGGCTAATTTCCTCCTGGTCACATCACCATCAGTTATTGGTGGTAATGCATTCGCTGAATTCCAACCTCCCGCCAGTATTAAAGATGGTCTTTTTTAAAAAAAATGGGAGCCAGATATGGAAGGGGTTTAGACACCAAAATCATGACCCTGGCAACTAAATGAAAATGCAAAAATCAAATAAATATTTTGCAGCAGTTTTCAAAGCAGGGCTGTGATAGTGGTTTTGTTTCCTAGACACTGATTCATAGACAGTTGTGACAGATGTTCATTACTGCTTCCTCTGTTCTACTCCAGTAGTCTTCACCAATAGTAGGTATTATTAATCCTGTCCATAGCTCCATGTCGAACCTCTTTTTTCTTTGTTTATTTGATTAAACCTTTATTCTTATACACACTAATTACATATGAGCCTCTCATTCACAAGAATTAACTCTTGGGGGTGTTCCTTTGTCTTTCTGAATCCACTCTCCACCTATTTCCATCATCTTTGGCTTTGCAGTTGGATTCCATTAATGAGGAGCAGCATCCAGAGGTGGAAGGGAGTAAAGAGAGGAAGTTCACGGCAGTAATTCCACTGGTTGCTGCCTGTGGGTTGCTGAAAGCTGGCTGATTCCTTCATCACGGCTCCTCTTGGCAGCTCTTTCCTCTGTGGGTTTTAGTAGCAGCTCCCTTCATCCTTCAGTACAGGCTGGTGATGGAATTCTGTGGTTTTTAGCTCTGGGCACTCCTTTATCCCTTGTGATTTCCTTACACCCTTCCCTTGCCTTTATACGCATACTTCTTGTATCAAACCCTCCTGATGATCCTGATGCATGTCATGCATTTCCTGTTTGACCCTGATTAATATATTTCTTCAAGTTATTCGATAATCCTATGACTTGTTTTAAAAAAATATATTTATTGGAGTATGGTTGACTTCATAAAGTTGTGTTAGTTTCACATGTACAGCAGAGTAAATCAATTATACATATAATATCCATTCATTTTCAGATTCTTTCCCCCATAGGTTATTACACAGTATTGCATAGACTACCCTGTGCTTTGTAGTGAGTTCTTGTTACCTGATGAACTTAGAAATTATACTACGTGAAGCAAGTCAAACAGAGCAAGACAAATAGCATATGAAATAACTAATGTGTGGAATCCAATAAAAAATATACAAAAGAAGAAACAGACTCAAAGATTTCGAAGGAAATTTATGGTTACCAAAGGGGAAATACTGGTGGGGTGGGAGGGATAAATTAAGGAGTTGGGATTGACATATACACAAGGTCCTATGACCTTTAATGATGGTCCCTCTGCCTCAACTCCCATATGATCTGTATATCCTCTTATTACAGACACCTCACTTGACACTTCCTCATGATCTCATGGTTAGAACTCAGCACTCCCAAACACTTCAGTTCACAAGGTCATTGATCCTTTAAGTCTCTCCAACTCCTACCCATCACTCCCCCATTCCAATCTCTCTTAACTTGCTCTACCTTAGTTTTCTTTTATCCATAGCACATGCTATATTCTAATGTCATATCTAATTCAAGTATTTATAATTATTATTTCTTTCCAGTATCCCTGTGCTAAAATCTCAGCTCTGCAGGGCATGGATCTTGGTCTTTTGCTCACTGATCCATCTCAAATTGTACCTGGCATATTATAATTATTCAGTTTGCTGAATGAATGAAGTCTCAGCTTGGAAATACTTCTATCAGGTTTTCCCAAATCCCAGTCCTTCACTTTTTCTCTGCTCTCCTCCATTCAGGCGAAATGCCTTTCCCATGTGCTTCCTTAAGCATCCTGTGTTTCTGCAATCAGTGCTTACCAAATTCTATTGTAATTGCCTATTCATTTTTCACATGAGATTCTAAACTCTGTGAAGATAGAAATCATCTGTGTATTTTTTTTTTTTACCATGCCTAGCTTAAGGAGTCCTCAATATATTTTTGATGAATAATAACTTAAAGGATGAGTATCTCTCACAGCCTACTGTTATAACCAGTACCTTCAGTATCTTCGTTGAGTAGGTGTTCTGGTTAGGGGAAGCCTAGAATACTATGGGAACCCCAAGAGGACCCCCCCCCCCCGGTTACTTAAAGCAGGGAGATGGACAGTGATGTTCAGAGAAGGCTTCTTAAAGGAGGTCATGCTTGAGCAGAGACTTGTAGGGTGGTCAGGAGTTATAAAGGCAGGTGAGCTTTGGATTAGGGAGACAGAATTCTGGAGGGTGGCAAAAGCCTTTGCAATCTGAGTGACACTCAGAAGAAAATGGTTGATTGCGTGCAACTGGGTATAAGGGCATACTGACGTGAACCAGGGTGAGGCTGGAGAGGTAAAAGGGTAGCACTTTACTTACATAAGGCTTTGCAATCTCTTCTAAAGCTCTTAGACTTTATCCTAAAAGTTAAAAGGTGAATGGGAGATTTAAAATAATAAAAAATAATCCATGGTCAAAATAAACCATAACCTTCTCTGATCTAAATATGTAAAGCTTGCTGGTTTTCATAATTCAGCAAGGATTTCTTCCTTCCTAATCCTACAGAAATTCTGCCTTTACTAGTGCTAAACAAACAAAAACAAAACAAAAAAAGGATATTAATTGAACTTGTGATTATCATTTCACAATATATTATAAATATATAAATCAAGCCATCATACTGTATGCTTTAAACTTATACAGTGATGTATGCTGACTTTTTTCTCAATAAAACTGGAAAATAATAAACTATTAATTTAAAAAAAATGGATGCAGCGTCTATATGCAGGAAACCCTTTTGCTTCTTTCTCATATGGACGCTGCTCTCATTTTCCAAGGCAGTTTTACGTGTTGCCTTCCCTTTATGCTCCTCTCCTGTGCACCTTTTTTTGTTTGTTTCAGTTGTACATTCCCACATGCATGCCTCTGATCATTCTATTTATCTTTAAGCCCATTTTCTTCATGGAAAACCAGTGCTCACTCACCAAGACTGAATTCTATTGCAAAGCCTTCCCAATACCTGAAGGGCATCATAAATTGCTCTGTCTTCTCTTCCAGCAGTATGTTTCTATCATAAGCCACTGCCAATTTTACGGAAGTTATCTAGAGACATATCAATATGTCCAAAGGAATGCTTACCCATACAGTCCTCTTCTGGGAGATTCAGAGTACCTAGCACAGAGTGGCTGGCAAATGAAAAGAGTGAAATATGAGAGATACAGGTTGTGATCACATGAAGACACCGAAGGTAAATGTCTGAACATTAGGTCAGCACCCACAACTGACAGGAGTATTAAAACAGCACAGCAACCACTTAGGATGCATTTATTGTTGAGGAACCGAATAGTGAGTTTCTCTCTCTTCCATGTCCAGGTTGCACATTTTTCACATAATAAATGGTCAGAGGTAGAGTCTGGAACCAGAAAAAAGCACTTGGGAGTGAGTGAGACCTATTCAATTTTTATTGTATATTGAAAAATGCCTTTAGGCCTCTAGAGACTAAAATAATTTTAAGTAAAATCAATAGAGAAATTAAAAGTGCATTGAGCAGTAGAAGCAATGATGGTCGAAGAAGTATGTATTGGGTAGGGTATGGTAAAATTAAGATGTGGAAAAACGTATGTATGCAAGTTTCATTCAGTATGAAACAACTAGGAGAAAAATAAATGAAAGATAGAATCTCTCACAAAGGCTCCACAGGGTGGCTATAGCATTTGCAGTTTCAGAGAGGACTGTGTCTCCTGGAAAAAAAAAAGTGTAAAAAGGAAAAAAAAAGCATATTTTTGATTTACACTTCACTTGCTGGCTGAGTTTTCCGTCATTGTTATCTCAGAACACCATTTTCTTGATTGGAGTTTAATGGGGAAAGAATGTTACAAAGAGGACATTTAGATTCCAGAAACATTTGTTGAACTTGGTGCACCAGGCCACATGCTGGGTGTTTTCTAATTCATTATTTCATTGAATCCACAGAATGGCACAGTTTGAATGTGTATGGTGGGGAGTGGGGGGATGGATATTATCAGCCCCATTATACCTGTAAGGGAAACAGCCAGAGGAAATGATTGCCCAGGGCCATGGAGCTAGGGACTAGCAGGGAAGGGTTGGGGGTGGGGGGAGGGGCAGGTAAGATCTTCAGGCTCCAAGATCTGGACTTTTTCCTGGAAGACAGCTGCCTCACTTTTCTCAGTCTAGTGGTAAGGTCCCTCTAAATGTCAATTTCTTCATTTGCAAAATGAGGTGAATAGTGTATAATACTTGGAAGCGGTATTATGCTGACTTTATGGGTAGAGAAATCCAAGTACAGAGTCTAGGCTTTGTGCAGGGTTGACACAGCAAGAGTTGAACTGAAAGTCCACTTTAGTCTGTGCTCTTAGCAATTACATTGCTTTTTAGTATTTTATGTTACCTGACATGCAGGACTTTCATGAGGAGAAGGAGTTAACACAATTTTTGGCAGTAACTAAAGGTTAATAAATAGTTATTATTACTATGGCTATTCTCATCTTTATATGGACTCTTGAAGAATATATATGATATATATATAGGATAAGAAAACCATGACTAGAGTTTATTTTATTTTTAAAAATTATTATTACAATTGCTTCCAAAATATCTTCATTGGAACAGTAATGTCTTCATATAAAAAAAAAAGTTTCATGACATGCACTTTAGCATATTAAAACCTCTGTGAAGTCCTGCAGGAAGAAAAGCCATGCAAATTGTTCAACCCAGAGTTTTATGTATGAAAGTATGTGATATCTTCAGCCAGATAGATGCTGATAACCTGCATATTATCAGTTCCCCTCATCCAGGAATTCTCTCACCGTCTCTGTCAGCTGAGGCTTATCTGTGTCCAGGGGGCTAACTATTTTTCACCGAGAGGTGCTGCAGCTTGGATACCAAGGACCAGTCCTGAATTTTCAGTGTTTCTTTCTTCTTGCTGAGATACCTCCTCTGGAAAGTATAAGTCAGGGGGGTCTTGAATAGCAGTTAGAAAGGATCAAGGCAGTGACATTGGCTCTCTTGTAGAACTGCCTTCAGCTCTGCTGGTCTAGAGAAGGGACAGTTCTCTGTAAATAAAGAATACTTGGCTGGCTACCCTTCCTACCTTTGTGATCTGTGGCGATGTACTCAGCCTTTTTTACTGAATCCTGGCATGATCTGGGGTGTTTGGGGGGGGTTAATTAAGACAGTGAAAAATGTTCTTAGCACATATTTAATGCAGGGCAGGTATACAGATAATTTTAGACTCTTTCCCGTTCTACTAAAGGCTACTTCTGAATAAGCTACAAGATCAAGTAGAGAGAAGCAGAAAGACTTGTTACCTGTCTCATATGTATATGAAAAAGAGGTCAGATTTTTAAAGTGGTTGACTTTACACTTGGCTCTGTCATAATGGCCGAGATTAACTGATATGCTGACTGAACTAAATGATTGCAAGGAAGCTGGGTCTTATAAAGGATGAAAATAAAGCCATGCCAAAGAAACACAGCACTTGATCCAGAATTTACATATATCCTTTCTGTTTACTTCTTGATCCCCACCACTGACATCCCACCCCAGCTTTGGTTTGCTCTTAAATTGATTGTTTGCTTCTGAGTTAACTGGATAATACCAGCTACATAGAGAAATCTGAAGTCATGGCAATCCATGAACCACTTCTCAGGAATCTGGACAGTAGTTACCTCTTGAGCCCCTACTGTGTGCCACCGCTAAAGTAGGATCTCCGTGAAAAACTGATGGTGAGATTTTCACAGGAGCCTTTGCAGATCATAAAACTAAAGCTAGGAATGGTCAAGTAGCTTAACCAAAGCTACCAGGCTTTTTTTTTTCTTTTTGCCTTTTTTTCTAGAGCCGGACCCGTGGCATATGGAGGTTCCCAGGCTAGGGGTCTAACAGGAGCTGTAGCTGCCGGCCTTCGCCACAGCCACAGCAACGCAGGATCTGAGCCGCGTCTGCAACCTACACCACAGCTCACGGCAACGCCGGATCCTTAACCCACTGAGCAAGGCCAGGGATCGAACCTGCAACCTCATGGTTCTTAGTCGGATTCGTTAACCACTGAGCCACAAAGGGAACTCCAAAACTACCAGGCTTAAGTTTACTTTTTAGGCTGTGATATTTTCAAACTTTGTAAATAAAAGGTCATGGTGAAGCCACAGGATGCGTCTCTGGCAAAAGAATGTTTATGCCCTGTGTAGATAAAGGTTTTACCCTGTTCATTTTACTGTGTTCATTGCCTATTATGCAACCTAACACAGAGTAGTTGTCAGACGGAAATATGTTAGGCAGCTTGGACAGCAATTAGAAAACATCGCAGGGCAAATATTAGCACTATGACTATCTTTTTTTTTTTTTTCTTATGAAGGACTAAGAGAACAATACATTTCAGAAATACCATATAACAAACAAGTGGGGGTTGAGAACAATCTATACAGAGCCAAGAGTTTTAATCTCCAAATCGAGGAATTCTGTTCTCATCCTAAAGTTTAGTTTCCTCTGGCTTGTCTGTCAGAGACAATAGTCACAGAATATAATCAGGAAAAGTAAAAAGCTTCTCCTGTCCTCTTTCTTGCCCATATGTTTAACATCGTGTATCAACCACCGAAGAATAATACACTTTACAGAATATGACCATGGAGGAAGGTATTTCCTCCTTGACCTTCAACTTCTTTCTGAAAATAGCTTGTCATCTTGTAACCTTCTTTCAGTAATCAGGAGACAGCAGAGAACAGCGTATGAGCTCAGAAAAGGGATGTGGGAGGGTTTAGAGGGAGCCTTTAAACCACACCAAGTTCTTTGGGTTTTTTGGGGTGTTTTTTTTGCTTTTTTTAGGGCTGCACCTGGAGGTTCCCAGGCTAAGGGTCGAATTGGAGCTACAGCTGTTGGCCTACACCACAGCCACAGCAACGTGGGATCTGAGCCGCGTCTGCGACCTACACCACAACTCACAGCAGTGCTGGATCATTAACCCACTGAGCAAGGCCAGGGATCGAATCCGCAACCTCATGGTTCCTAGTCAGATTTGTTAACCGCTGTGCCACGACGGGAACTCCAGTTCTTTGCGTTTTATACTGAGAAATAAGAAATTGGAGAGGTTTGAACAAAGGTGTGATAGGATATGGCCTGTCACAGGGGTTACACAGTTGCTCTATGGAAAATGGGCTTAAAACAACAAGAATTGCAGGGATACTAGCTAGGAGGCTTCTGTAAAGCTCTGGGCAGGAGACGGTGCTGGCTTACTGGATTCCCCATGGGATGGTAACAGAGATGGTAAGAGGGGAGCCTTTCCACTCTTCTCTGGGCTGTAGGAGTTTGGAAAGCCACCTATAGCCATTTCTTTCTTGCATCCTGATTATATGCCTCTGCAGGGCTAATAACCTCATATGAACTAAACGTTTGAATTGAGGCTAGGGTAGGAAAAGGGGGAAATTGTCAGAAGAAAAATCAGCATTTGGAAATTATTTACCCACTACTGAGTAGTATATTCAGTATACTCAAGAAGGCAGGCAACTTGCTTGTTAATGTGTTTATTGTTTCTCCAGTACTTGGCAAGCGGTTGACCTTCAGTAGATACTTACTAAATGAGGTGCCACATGGGAAAAATATATATATTTATCAACAGAAAAGACATAGTCTAAATTCAGGGCTCTTGGCTTCCGAATGATTTTTGTTGTTGTTCAATACTGTTGTATAGCTCATTCAGTCATATTAAAGGTCAGATTAAATTGGCTTTGAACAAGAAAGACATTTCTGAAATTCATGGACTTAGGATATCTGATTAGTTAATGAAAATGATTATTAGAAGTGAGTTTTTGGAGAGGGGGAGTAGTGCCCATCTGGGGTTCTGCTGAAATGCCCTTTCTGTCCATCCTATCACTGTCATAGTTGGAATTTAAATTTTCAGGCAAAAATATTAAGTATCATAATGAATTGTTTTTCTGGGGTAATTCAATGACTGCATAAAGAGAAATCTCTTAAGCATGAGTGTATTTCTCTCTAGGTTCATAGTGGCATTTGAGATTTTAGACAGGTTATTGGTGCTTAATTTAAGATACATTTTTGATGAAGTCCAATGTTTTTATAGTCCATGAAATGTGGCTCAAAAATGAAAGTTAAAGACAATGTGGAAAGATAATTGGATATAAAGATTTATTAAGCAATTTCACTATTTATGGATACTAAATAATTTTTTACAACTTAAATAGATGTCGTTGTTATCTTTTTTATTCTTTATCCTATTTATGATGTGCTAATTCCTCTCCATGAGAGAATGTTAATGTGATTATAACTTAAAATCTCTGGAGAATATTTCTATTTTATTGATCTCTGCTTTAAAATGACTTCATGACTTATGTTCTCTTCTGGGAAATGACCCTTGAGGATTAGACATAATTGGTACACTTCATGTTTATTTTCTCACTTGGTCAGACCTTGTCATTAATTCAAGGGTATCTATCCTTTTTAAAGAACTCATTGTGGAAATCAGTGACCCACATGGAATAAAGACTTTCAATTCAGCGATCAAAGGTAAAGTCCTAACCCTGCCATTTATTAACTAGGTGACTTTGAACAAGCAATTTTTCATCTGAATTTCTCAGTGAGTAATGGTCAAAGACCGCTAACTTGCTTTGCTTTCCTGGTGATAAAAATCATTTAAATAAATAGGGAGAAAAAACCAATCATGCTTGTGACAATGTGAAAGGATCAGGTCAAGTTAAAATGAGATGAAAAGAGAGCAGTATCTGAGCATTTTCAAAGTGTCCTCATTCAGTCATTAATTCATGAAGTCCACAGACCAAAAAAATGCTCAGTACTAAGTCTCAAAAATGTTCATATATAGTCACTGCAAACTTAGAATTCTCAGGTGAAATGGAAAATTCAGTTCTCCTTGGTTTACTTCAGCAAATGAGTATACAACACCAATTAGCTCCTGGGCATGACATTAGTCCTGAGGACTCTCTCCCTACCTTCAGTAAGCTCCATGTGTAGTTAAGGGCACTGGGAGAGAAATCATCTGTTTCAGATATGTATCAAGGTTCTTTAGCTCTGGAGAAGCACAGCGTTTAGGACTGTACTTCTCTACGAGGAGGTGTTGAGAAGGCTAGCAGTGACCGGAACAACAACGACAAACTGTGGACCATGTGCACGTTCTCATCTCATAAGCCAACTCCCTGTGAAACTTGAGGAACCATCATTTTAGGATGGTCACGCCTCCCTTTCCAGTCCCCACAGCCAGGAGGCCAGATTGGCCGGAGCAGAAGGCTCAGCCTTGTCCTTTCTCCTTTAGCCCCACCTCCCTGACGTTCTAGGAGGTGGGGTTTGGAATCTACTGACATATTCTTTGTCTTTTCCTGTGGCTCCTTCATGTACTTGGAACTCATTACTTTGAGCAGAGAATCTTTGGATGGCATTTTAGAACCACACCACCAATTTATATAAAAATTTCACTTTAGAGCCAAGAAGGTATCCTGCATTGTTTGTTGTCCTCTCATATTGGCCCAGACATTGAGACATTTGACTAGTTATGCTTTTTAAGTTTATGATTTAATATTTTATTGTTTCCTTGTTTTATTGAAAATAATGTTGCGGGATTTTCCTCTGTCCATCTTTTGATGTTCTCACAGTGTTTCAGTGGAGGAGAATAGAGTCACAATCCTTGATGCCACCACCATTTTAACCATAAGTCCAAATAGACCTGAATTTAAAGTCTGGTTTTACTTGATAGTATCTGCATTTACCCTGGCATAAGTCATAAGATTCATAAAATCTGAGTTTTAGTTTTCTCATCCATGTTCTGAAGGTAACCAGGTTTATTTTAGCCTTTAATGAAAAGTACAGATGCATATATGCACACATACTTACTTTGATAAACAATGTAGAAGAATTTTCTGAGGCAGAACGTACTGTTTTCAGAGATAAAACTTGCTCTTCATCAAAACACAGCAATTACAGATATTAACAGGTGTCTTTGATCTCATCTACGTAAGGCTGACTTCTAGAAGAACTTTCTTTAATTTTTCTTTAGCATAGCACAGCAGTACAAAGAGCCAAAAAAATTCACCAATATAAAGTCATTTAACACCTAGAAAGATGTTCTACAGGAGACTTATGCTCCATTTTGCAGATGAGAAAACAAAGTTTAGCGAGGCTCATTCACTTGATAAGTGTCAGAAACATGAAAGAGGATATGGAAGAGGAATTTTGGATTTCTTGACTGACCATGATTGTGTTTCCTGTCATGCCATGACTGGATTCACAGTTGGGATTTTACTAAAGCTCTTCCTGGATTCCCTAGTGAGAAAACTTGCACAACTCTAGGGCTAAGAGATGCTAGTTGACAACAGTATTAGGCATTTTGATTGGTTCCCGTAAGGCTGCCAACTCTTGTAAGAAACCATTTACTATAAACCCCCGTATCCCCAGTGACTTCCAGAACTACAGGACCTCAAAAGATTCAGAATAAATATCCTGAAATGCTGATTTTTCAGTTTAATTATATTTCTAGTAGTGTGAAATTTGGACTGTTTTCCTGCTCACCCAGTTGTGAGCGTTTGCTGTCAAGTTTAGAAATTTGAATGAGCTCAGTGATGGTTCTATAATTTAAGCTCCTATTCACAATCTCGATTCATTAGTGTTCAGTCAGCATGGAATATTTATCGAGGTTCCAGGTACAATATACATTATCAATCAAACACAGAAGGAAAACAGGGATTACAATGTGAAAGAAAAAAATCAGTGCCCTCAGAAAATTGACAGAAATCTTTCTTTCTTTTTACATCAGACTCCATCAAGCACATTTACAATACAAGAATCACAACTTTTATTCCTCTCTTCTGAGTTCAAGTGTTGTGTAAGAAAAAACAAACTCATAAAATTACCCAACCTCTAGGAAAACATGCTTTTCAGTTCAGATTTACAACTTTATAACATATTTTATTTCCACTTTATATAATTCAATGCTGTGTTTGCAAGTAATAGTTGCACACAGATAATATCTACTATCTGCCTAGCATTTTAATATTCATAAGGATATTTTTCAGATACTTTTTTCTTTTAATTCAAAAGATTCCTGTGAAGTAGGTGCTATTAGAATTCCAGTGTAAGGTGTTTGAAGCCAGGACTCAGTTGGCTCAAGGTCAAATAAGAGATGAAAAATATGGAGCCATTCAATGGCTGTATTTTCTTTTTCTTACAACCTGTATCTTAGATATAGGTCTTTTCCCACTGAACAAGTAATTCCTGGTTCTATTTATCGCTGGGTTTCCATTTGGAGATTGGCCTCTGTAAATGAAGGGAAAGTATTTAAATTGTTCTTTTTCTTTATTGGCTTATATTTAAGGAATATTTTAAAATTCTAGACATTCTATAAGTCTTTGAGTGTAATCTGCTTTTATCTACATTTTTGAGTTGAGAAAAATAGACAGACAACCTTTCAGGTGCCTGAGGTCCTGCTGCAAAATGAATGGTAAGACAGGGAAACACGCTCGGGCTGCTGACCACCTATGTGTCAGTCTTCCTGCTGCTCTCCACGTGTTTCCTCACATTGACTTCTTCATCACAAGGAAGATGAAGAAAACTGAAAACCTCTCGAAAATGAGGAGATCGAAGTCCAGTGTAAACTGTTAAGATTTTCATATTTCATATGTAGTGCTGCCTTTTTAGTAGGTTTGAATGTAAAACTTCTTAAATCTGAGGAAACTTTTGAAAAAAAAAAAAACCCACTTCCAGCAAAATACCATAGTTATTCCCAAGCTGAGCAATGTACTAAAATGATTTTAGTGCTTTTTAAAATACACATTTCTAGTCTTTATTCTTGATTACCAGCTCTAGATCTGGGGCTTGGGAATCTTTATGTTTAAAAAGCTGCACAAGTGATTTTTCTATAGGGTGACCAACTTTGTAGAGAACCAACAAAGGATGCAGTCATACAAACCCCAAATAATGTTATAATATATGTATATTTATACACACACAAGCAGTATTACTTATATATTATTTACACACAGTATATACTTACATTACTTATATGTATATATTATATATAATATATACTTACATATAGTATGTATTACTTATATATATATTTAAGTGTTTATTTGAAACTCTCTATTAGCAGTTTATCTTCTGGGGACAGATTGAAACCATGTTTAAGCCATTTTGAGTTTATTTTTGTGCATGGTGTGAGGGTGTGTTCCACTTCATTGATTTACATGTCCCGTTTTCCAAGCACCACTTGCTGAAAAGACTTTCTTTTTCCAATTTTATGTTCTTGCCTCCTTTGTCAAAGATTGACTCCAGGTGTCTGGGTTTATTTCTGGGTTCTCTGTTCTGTTCCACTGGCTGTATGTCTGTTCTGGTTCCAGTACCACACTGTCCTGATTACTGTGGCTTTGTAATATTGCCTGAAGTCTGGGAGAGTTATGCCTTTTGCTTGGCTTTTGTTCATAAGGATTGCTTTGGCAATTGTGGGTCATTTGTGGTTCCATATAAATTTTTGAATTATCTGCTCTAGTTCTTTGAAAAATGTCATGTGTAATTTGATAGGGATTGCATTGAATCTGTAGCTTGCTTTGGGTAGTAGGGCCATTTTTACAATATTAATTTTTCTAACCCAGGAGCATGGAATATCTTTCCATTTCTTTGCATCCTCCTTAATTTCCTTTATTAGTTTTTTGTAGTTCTCAGCCTATAAGTCTTTCACCTCCTTGGTCAGGGTTATTCCCAGTATTTGGTTTTTTTTGGGTGCAATTTTTAAAAGGAATCATATTTTTGTATTTCTTTTCTAATATTTCATTGTTAGTATACAGAAATGCAACCAATTTCTGAATGTTAACCTTATATCCTGCTACTTTGCTGAATTTGTTGATCAGTTCGAATAGTTTTTGGGTTTAGTCCTAAGTGTTTTCTATATATAGTGTGATGTCATCTGCATACAGTGACAATTTTACCTCTTCTCCTCTAATTTGGATAGCTTTTATTTCTTTTGTTTGTCTGGTTGCTGTGGCTAGGACTTCCAATACTATGTTGAATAACAGTAGTGAGAGTGGGCTCCTTGTCTTATTCCAAAACAACACTTGGTAGCTGAAAACTTGTGATATCAAAGTTCCCCCGTTGCAACTATGTAACGATTTTGGACTCCAATTCTTGTTTAACAAGTACCCTTACATCTTCTCAGCTTCAGTCATAATTCTTAACAATTTATATAACTAACTTGGTCTTTGCAGTTTTTGCCTTTTTAGTGCCCTCCATTTCGTAGTCTAAAGGAACATAAGTCAGGTGCTTCTTGAATCAGTGTTTCCTGGACTGCAGTCCTAACAAATCCCAAATAAACATCTCTTTTCTCTCAATCAGAACTTCATTTCAGAAATTTTGGTTAACTGCTTTCTATTACATAAATGCTATTAATTAAACAAAACAGCTATAGGATTATAACAGTGGCCATTAGTAGTAAATAATAGTGTGACTGATCAAATAATGTGTATTATGTTTGCATAACATAACGTTATGTTTCCTTCTGTCTTCAGTCTTCAACTATTTTTCACTCTATATTGGAATTTAACAATTTGTAGTCTACATTGCATATTTTTAAATTACATAAATGTACATAAATGTAAAAGTTCTTAAGAAGAAAGCAATCAAAAAGAGCCTGTAAAGTAAATATCATTATAGAACCACAGTCCCTAAGACATCATTCTTTCATTTAAAGTGATGGTGCAACTGAATATGGTCAAATGTAAAATTCACTTTGATGTGCGATTCTCTTTTATCAAAGCCGTATTACAATGACACCAGATATCATTTCATTGTGATGATATCAAAAGAAGTATTCTCTAGAAAAAAAGCATTTGAACATAAGGTGGTTAGGATTTTTCATAACGACAGTAGACTTTTAACTTGTAGAAATTCATTTCTCTGGTTTCCAAAAGTATCCATGTACTTTGTGTAGGCAAACCTCGGAAGTGTTGCCAGTTTGATTTCAGTGCACACAGTAAAGCAAATATCACAGTAAATTGCGTCACACTAATTTTTTTGTTTGTTTCCTAGTGCATATAAAATTTATGTTTTTGGAGTTCCCATTGTGGCTCATCAGTAATGAACCTGATTAGTAACCATGAGGTCACAGGTTCGATCTCAGGCCTTGCTTAGTGGGTTAATGACCCGCTATTGCCATGAGCTGTGGTGTAGCTAGCAGATGTGGCCAGATCCTGTGTTGCTGTGGCTGTGGCTAGGCTGGCAGCTGCAGCTCCAAATCAGCTCCTAGCCTGGGAACCTCCACATGCTGTGGGTGTGGTCCTAAAAAGACAAAAGTAAAATTAAAAAAATAAAATAAAATTTGTTTCCACCATACTATAGTCTAGTAAATGTGTATGAGTTTTAGATTTTGAAAATTAATGTATTGATCTTAATTATACAATACTTTATTGCTAAAAAACACTATCAGCTGAGCCTTAGGTGAGTTGTAATCTTTTTGCTGGTGGAGAGTCCTGCGGTGCTGTTGATGGCTACTGACTGGTTAGGGTGGTGTTTGCTAAAGGTTAGGGTGGCTATAGTGATTTCTTAAAATAAGACATTAATGAGGCATATCACATCAATTAACTATTTTTTCATGAATTATTTCTCTGTAATGTGTAGTGCTATTTGATAGCATTTTATCCACAATAGAACTTCTTTCAGAATTGGAGCTGATACTCTCAAACCCTGCCTTATAACTAAGTTATGTAATATTCTAAATCCTTTGTTTTCAACAATCTTCACAGCATCTTCACCAGTAGTAGATGTCATCTCAAGAAACCACTTCCTCCCTCCTTCTTTCTTTCTTTCTCTTTTCTTTTCTTTCTCCTTCTCTCTCTCTCTTTCTTTCTTTCCTTCCTTCTTTCTTTCTTTCTTTCTTTCTTTCTTTCCCTTTCTTTCTCTCTTTCTTTTTTCTTTCTCTCTTTCTTTCTTTCTTTCTCTTTTTCTCTCTTTCTTTCTCTCTTTCTCTCTTCCTTTCTCTCTCTTTCTCTCTCTCTCTCTTTCTCTCTTTCTTTCTCTCTCTCTCTCTCTTTCTTTCTTTCTTTCTTTCTCGCTCTTTCTCTCTTTCTCTCTCTCTCTTTCTCTTTCTTTCTCTCTCTTTCTTTCTTTCTCTCTCTCTTCTCTCTCTCTCCCTCTCTCTCTCTCTCTCTCTCCCTCCCTCCCTTCCTTCCTTCCTTCCTTTCTTTCTTTCTTTCTTTCTTTCTTTCTTCACTTGCAGCATATGAAAGTTCCTAGGCAGGGATCAAGTCCAGGCCACAGCTGTGACTTACACCACAGCTGCAGCAATGCTGGATCCTTAACCCACTGCACCACAGCAAGAACTGCCTCAAGAAGCTACTCCATTTGCTCATCCATAAAAAGCTTCACTAAAATTTGATCATGAGATTTCAGCAATTCAGTCACCTCTTCAGCCTCTACTTCTAAAGCTACTTCTCTAGCTATTTCTACCACATCTTGAATTATTTCCTTTACTGGAGTCTTGAATCCTCAAAGTCATCCACGAGGGTTGGAATTAACTTCTTCCAAACTCCTGTTAGTGTTGATATTTTGACCTCTTCCCAAGAATTTTGAAAGTTTTTAATGGGATCTGGAACAGAGAATTTTTTCCAGAATTTTTCAATTTCCTTTGCCCAGATCCATTGCAATTTACTTAGTCATCCATCTATGGCAGCTATAACTTTAGGAAATGTATTTCTTAAATGTATTTCCTAAATAATAAGACTCGGTGAAGTTCCTGTTGTGGCTCAGTGGTAATGAACTTGATTAATATCCCCGAAGACATGGGCTCAATCCCTAGCCCTGCTCAGGGGCTTAAGGGTCTGATGTTGCTATGGCTGCGGTGCAGGTCCAAAGCTGAAGCTCCAATTCATTCCCTAGCCTGGGCACTTCCATATGCTGTGAGTGTGCCTCTAAAAAAAATTAATAAGACTGGAAAGCTGAAATTGTTCCTTGGACCATGGACTGCAGAATGGATGTTGTGTTGGGAGGCATGAAAACAACATGAATCTCACTGTCCGTCTCCTTCTGAGCTTTTGGATGACCAGGTGCCTTGTCAATGATCAGTCATATTTTGAAAGGAATCTTTTTTTTTTTTTCCTTCTAGAAGTAGGTGTCAAATATCCAGTGGGCTTGAAATATTCAGTAAATCCTTTTGTAAGCAGTTATGCCCTCTTCCAGGCTTTGTTGTTCCATATGTAGAGCATAGGCAGAATAGATTTATTATAACTCTTAAGGGCCCTAGGCATTTCAGAATGGACAATGAACATTGACTTCAATTTCATGTCACTAGCTGTGTTATCCTCTAATATGGGAATCTACTGGTTCTTTGAAAAACCAGGCATTGACTTCTCTCTAGCTATGAAAATCTTAGATTGCATCTGTTTGCAAGATAAGGCTGTTTCATCGATACAGAAAGTCATTAAGTATTTTAGCTCAGTCTTCTGGATAACTTCTACCCCAGTACTTGCTCTTTCACCTTGTACGTTTATGTTGTGGAGATACTTTCCTTCTTTAAACCTCACGGACCAGCCTCTGCTCCCTGAAAGCCTTTGTTCTGTGGTTTCCCCACCTCTCTCAGCCTTCATAGAATTGGAAGAGTGTTAGGGCCTTGCTCTGGATTAGGATTTGGTTTAAGAGAACGTTATAGCTGATTTGATCTCTTATCCCAACAGCTAAAACTTTCTCCAAACCAGCAATAAGGCTGTTTCACTTTCTTATCGTTTGTGTGTTGACTGGAGTAGCACTTTTAATTTCCTTGAAGAATTTTCCCATTGCATTCACAACTTGGCTAACTATTTGGCACAGGAAGCCTAGTTTTGGCCAGTCTAGGCTTTCAGCATGCCTTCACCATTTCCAGCTTTTGATTTAAAGTGAGAGACATGTGACCCTTTATTTGAACATTTAGAGGTCACTGTAGTGTTATTAATTGGCCTAATTTCAGTACCATTGTGTCTCAGGGAATAGTGAGGCCCAAGGAGAGGCAAAGAGAAGAGTGGAACAGTCAGAACACACACATTTATTGGTAATATTTGTCATCGTTATGTGAGTGGTTCATGATACCCCAAAAGAGTTACAGTAATATCAGAGATGACTAATCACAGATGACTGTAACAAATGACATGACAATTAAAATGTTTGAAATGCTGTGAGAATAACAAAGCTATGACAAATAGACCTGATGGAAACAAATACCACTGGAAAAAATGTTGTTGGTAGACTTAATTGAAACAGGGTTGCCACCAACATTCAATTTGTTAAAAAAAAAAAAAAGCAAAATAAAATAGTATCCGCAAAGATAAAGCAACACTTAATGAGGCCTACCTGTGTTTAAAGGCTTATTGTGATAAGCCATGAGTTTATCAGTCAGATGCTTTGCTTTGCTTACTTTCATCCTAGAGACTGTCCACATCTAAATATACCCATTATTTTTAAACACTCAGAAGCACGTTGAATGTCATCCTAAGCTAAACCTCTTAGAGGAAATGGTTTTAGGCACAGAGGTAATCTGAACTTCTGAAAGTGCTATTGAGTTCCAAATAAGTTATAGTTTTCATAAAGAAAATGAGAAACATCTGTTTAACTCGGCTGCCCTTTTCTGGTGAGGGTGTTTTTTGTTTTTGGTTTTGGTTTTTTTCCCCCTAGTTCCAAAGCAGTCATATTTCCAAATTATGAGTCTTTATTTTTTCTTTCACTCTATGAGTTCTTGTTGCAACCTAAATATGATATCAAACAACTTGTGTACAATCAGTTTATACTTTTCTCTTTTTCTGGGGGGGGGAGGCTGCACTCAGCATATGGAGGTTCCCAGGCTAGGCATTGAGGATCAGAGCTGTAACTGCCAGCCTCCACCACAGCCATAGCAACACCAAATCCCAGCCATGTCTGCCACCTACACCATAGCTCACGGCAACACAGGATCCTTAACCCACCGAGCAGGGCCAGGGATCAAACCCTTGTCCTCATGGATACTAGTCGGGTTCGTTACCACTGAGCCACGATGGGAAATCCAGTTTTTATTTTGTAAGCTATGTATGACCTCTTTAGAGATCATCACACAGCTTTGGAGAAATAATATGTACATTTCTGTTTTACTCTGATCCTTTCTCCACTTTTATCCTCAATGCACACACATGATAGAGAAGGATTTTCGTGTCCCGAACTTTGAAAATAATGGCAGACTAGCACTTTAATGTATTTTCTATGGCAGGCAACAATAGCCATCTCGTAGGCACATGTCCACAGAAGTTATTTCCTTCCATTTCTATAAAGTCAAATATTTTATTACGTATTCCTGCATGATCTTGTGAGGACTGACAAGTGACCATAAACCGTTATGAGTGTCTCCATTTCTCAGGTAAACCAATCACATCCCTTCTTATCAATGGACACAAAGGGTAAAGGACATTTAGCAGAGCCTTTGTTTTCTCTGATAAGAAGTCTACAAACGTTAGGGCATCTGCCGAAAGTTGCCTTTGTTCTTTTCCTTTTTGTTAAGGGCCTTACATGAAGCATATGGAAGTTTCCAGGCTAGGGGTTGAATCAGAGCTGTAGCTGCTGACCTACGCCACAGCCACAGCAAGGCCAGATCTGAGCCACATCTGTGACCTACACCATAGTTTGTGGCATTGCTGGATCCTTAACCCACTGAGAGAGGCCAGAGATGGAACCCACATCCTCATGGATACTAGTGGTGTTCTTAACCTGCTGAGCCACAATGTACTGTCTTTTAATATGCAGATTGAGAAGGAAATTCTCATTTGTATTCTGACAAGATGTTAATAATCTTGTGTTTTATGTGTTCTGCCATGTCATTAAACATTTCAAACAGATCAAGAAGGTAAATTGAAACTACACTTTTCAAATCAGAGCGTTTCAGAACTAGGAAGGTCTTGGTTTGTATTGCTGTGATTCACTGTTTCTCTCACCATCCTCAGTAGGAAACATGACCGTTGTAAGATTTCACAGAAAAACCTCGGCTCTGGGAGGGCCGACTTACCTGTTATCACAAGGTCCCCTTTGACCTTTCATGGGATAATTGAGTTGTAATCTCTGAATCAGGAAATATAACTTTACTAAGTTTCCTATAGTAATCAAGGCAACGACAAGATTAATGCATGTTCACTTTTGTGCTATTCCCAAGCTAATTCAGCAGCTGTTATTTTCTGCTAAGCATCCATGTCTTTTTGGGGAGATGAGAAAAAACCACAGCAATGACGACAACAACAACAAAAAACGTTTGATTATTGGGAATTCCCACAGTGGCTCAGGTAATGAACCTGACTAGAGACCATGAGGATGCAGGTTTGATCCCTGGCCCTGCTCAGTGGATTAAGGATCCTGCATTACTGTGAGCTGCGGTGTAGGTTGAAGATGCAGCTTGGATCCAGAGTTGCTGTGGCTGTGTTTTAGGCCAGCCACTGCAGCTGTGATGGGACCCCTGCCTGGGAACTTCCATATGATGTGGGTGTGGCCCTAAAAACCAAATAAGAGACAAAAATTTTTGATTACTTAGGATGTATTTGTCTAACTTGTCTTAATTTTTGAAATTCATCTCACAAATTCACATTTCTATTCTCAAATCCCAAATTCCCATGTATTGTGTATATCATTTAAATATTTCTTTCTCTCTGTTGTGCCCTCTGCTTCCTTTGGGTCACTTTTTTCCCTAATCCATCTTGGACGTGTTCTTCCAGCAGTCATGAAAGAACAAGGTTGTTTAATTTTCTTTGTTGGTGCATGGGTCCTGCTGGCATTTATATTGTCAGTCGTTTTCCTTTGCATTACCTGACCTCTTAGAAAACATGCTAACAGTATTCAAATGGTAAAAATTCAGCTGCCCGTATCTCAGTACAGAGCACAGCAGTCATTCCACAGGCAAAGCCAGAGATGGACTGTTAACACTCATGACTAAATGCACTTGAGCTGCACGCTTAATTAGGTACTCGGAGTATTTTAACAACATGAACTGCGAATCATAGCTACCGACATCAGTGGTCAAGTGAAAAATTAGTGACAGCAATTATGAAAGACCATCTATTGGCTTTCCATTTGACACTAACAGATATCTTGCCTTTACCCCACTTTTTTTATACCGGCATAGGGGTTTTGTACTTTTTCCCTTGACCTCTTTCGCCCACCCCTGAATACCATGGCTTTTTGCTTCCTGGAAAAGGGCTTCTGGGGATGTGAGACTTTCAGTACTAAAACTGGAATACTCCTGGGCATCCAGGATGTTGGTCACCCTGCTTTTTGGTCAGTGTGATACTAGAGCCCAGTTAGAATGTGTGTCACTAAACTTCCACTCCACCATAAGTAGCTCATTGCTCAACTCCTTGTCTGACGATTCTTACTATGGTCTAAGTCTCTAGTGTCAAAGGGACACTGGACTTGTCAGGAGGAAGCTGCTGTTGGTTGTGAGGCTTGTGAGTTGAATCTGGCTGCTTCAAACCAAGGTTTTCTAGGAGATGGTAATGGCACTCATGATATTTCATTCCTTTGACATTGTGAAGCCTCAAAAGGTCAAAAATGATTAAGAGGTGGCAATAAAGACCAAACATCTCAGCAAGACACCACACCAATATTGCTTTGAGTTAGCCTCCAACTCTAGGCTTTTTAAACAAGCCATCACAAACTCAGTGTAGTTTCATTTCCCACCTGTGCCATGCTGCCCCACTCCCGTGTCCCGGGGCTTGCTATACCCCACCTCCACAACAGCTTTTCTCCACCTCTCTGCTGCTTGGTTACCATCTGCTCATCCTTTCATTTGTAGGTCATATGTTACTTTCTCTAAGTCCCTCCTCACCTCCAGTCTGGGAGGATAGCTCTTTGACTCACCTTGAATCCATGCTTTTTCTCATCCTGGAGCTTGTAACACCCGATGACAGTTGTATGTCTCTATTAGGAGGGC
The DNA here is from genome assembly GCA_004024745.2 of Catagonus wagneri. Lineage (NCBI taxonomy): Eukaryota > Metazoa > Chordata > Mammalia > Artiodactyla > Tayassuidae > Catagonus > Catagonus wagneri. Next base: position 2,028,761 of record PVHT020000037.1, read on the forward strand.
GACCATTGTAGTTCTCACCTTTGTACCACTAGCACCTGGGATTACTTGTGGCATGTTGTTAGGTCTTAATAAATGCTTGATGACAGTCTTGAATGAATAAATGATTAATAGGTTGAATAAATGCATGAATGCTTGTCAGATATTATTACCCGCTACCATAGTGATGGGAGATACTTTTGTTTCCTGAATACACTTGAGCTCTCTAGGAACCTACACATAACTTATTCCTTAGAACCTTCCAATCATTATGATGAATCTTTTTTAAAAATTAAAAGCCTGCATAAATAATCTTTTCATTAGGCTTAGTTATATGAATATTATTTTGGTATTTCAAAGAATGGTTGAATATCAGCAATTGGATCTTACATCATCTAGTAGATACCATTCAGGAAAAAATGCCTTTAACAAACATGAAAAGTCACCATCCATATTTAAAATTTCCCAGACCTTTCAAGGTGGAATATTGCAAACCCAGCTGTTACCCTAAGATAATCACTAGTACCAAATACTTGTCCTCTACACAGTGTGTGCTGGATAACCTTGGAGATGGAACCTTTTGTTTTTATATTATAATCAATCAGGAAAGACTTGTCTAAAAGCTTAAAATGACAAAGAAACTGAGGATAACATACCACACAGCGTGCACTAAATGGTGGGGCTGGAGGCATCAGGCATTGTTAGTTTCCAGATATCACCTACAAAAAGCACACTTGAGACTTTCCTGAGTTTGAAAATCTAGGCCACAAAGAGAGCACGAGTTTGTTCTTCCACTTAACTATTTTATCATATCTCATTGGATGATTAACAAAGGAAACAACCATCCCTTTTAAGAAAACGTAATTTTTTCTTACAGAATATATATGTTCTCTATTACTGCATACCAAATTGCCCCACACTTAGTGGCTTAAAATAACACCCATGTATTAGTTCTTAGTTCTGTAGCATAGAATTTTGAGCAGGCTCAACTGAGTTCTCTGCTCACAGTACCACAGGATTGAAACTCAAGATCCTTTTCCAAACTCATTCAGGTTTTTAGAATTCACCTCCTTGTGGCTGTGGGACTGAGGTCCTTTTCCCTTATTGGCTGTCACCCAGTGTTGCTCTGTTCATTCTTATCATATGAGTGGAGGCCGCCCACTTTCCTTCTCACATGGCCCACTCTGTTTTAAAATCAACAAAAGCACGTGTCTGCCTTCAAAAGCAACTTCTCCTGTATTGAATCTCTCTGACTTCCCCTTCTGTAACTGGCCATAGAAAGACATCATGCTTTTAAAGGGTTTATGTGATTAGTTGAGATATAACTAAAATGATCTTCTGATTAACTCAAAGTTTATCAATTATTAATTTAATTTGGTCTCCAAGATCCTTTTGGCCATATAACAGCCATAATCAGTGCAATATCTCATGATATGCTCAATCCCAGGGATTTGGGTGGGGATGTGGGGGGTATTTTATAATTACGGAAGGCAGTATAGGATCCTGAGACCCAAGATAGACAGAACAAAAGAGTAGTGCTTTTCAGAGAATGGGGACAGAGCAGAGGTGCCCTGTTTGAGTGGATCTTGTCAACGACACTGATAAGATGAGAAAGAGGTGGCAATTTCAGTAACCACACGGTACAGGAGAGGATGGAAGGCAATGGAATAGATGGAAAATATAGTACTAGTACCAGGCATGGGTCAAGATGCATTGGTGACGTGACCAACTCATTATAGGTAAAAGTTATCTGTTTCTATCTGTTCCATATCTGTTTCTCTGTTTCTTGTCTTTAAGCTTCTTGAATGTCAGCAATAATTTATTTGTCCTGTGTCTCCCTCACGGAGCATAGTGTCGGGCACCAATGGATAAATGGATAAATGAAAGTAGTAATGCATGATTTGATGAATTACTGGATCACATGGATCCACAAAAAGCTATTACCAGAGAAAAGTACCAGGATGAGCTCAAGACAAGTGTGAAATATACCCCTCTTTAAAAGTACCACTGTATAAGTCTGCCTGACATCTCTGTTCCTAAGAATTTGAAAGGTCTTTTTTTTAGGCTATTAGTTTCCCAAATATAGGGAGACATATGTTACCTCTACCCAGGAACCCTTTATATCTAACAAAGGAGTGAATGCAATGTCATCAGAGCAAATCTCTTTCTCCTTTTGTGGACTCAACCCACTCCCCTGCTTGGGTGTGACCATGCTGTAGGTTCCTAAACCTTTCTTGGTGGGAATCACTTTGGGGACCCCTCTGTATTAGTTTCCTGTTGCTGGAATAACTAATCACTACATTCTTAGTGGCTTAAAGCGACACAAACTAATTATCGCATAGTTTTCATGGGTTGGCATCTGAATGAGGTCCTACCCTCCAGTTCTAAAAAGGCCAAAATCAAGGTGTTAGCCAGGCTGGGCTCTTACTGGAGGCTTCAGAGGGAATTTTGTTTCTAGGAGGATGCAGGTTGTTCCTTGAAGACTGAGGTCCCATATCTTTGCTGTCTGGTGGCGATTGACCTTAGATTCTAGAGACGTCTTTCTAGTCTTTGAACACGGATTTTGGAGTTCCCTGGTGGCTCAGCAGGTTAAAAATCCAGCGTTGTCCCTCCTGTGGCTCAGGTCACCTCAGAGGCCTTGGAACTTCTGCACGCCTGTGGGCACAGCCCCCCCAAAAAATGAACATGGGCTTCAACAACTAGGATGGCAAATATTTGGCTGGTTTTTCTTACACTTGAAATGTCGACAGCACCCCTTTCTGCCACAACTCTCTTGCTCCCAGCCTGAGAAAGTTTTTGGTTTGTGAGGCTCATGTCATTCAATCGGGCCCATGTATATAATCGAGGGTGTTCTGTTAACCACAACCTTAATTAAATTGGCTAAGTCCCCTTTTTCTGCAACATAAAATACAGATGATCTTCTTGGGGAAGTCATCCTCTGTACCATACCCTCCATCATTCGGAGCAGGGATACTGGGGAGCAGGTGGAAAGGATGCTGGTGGGGCACCTCTGATCTAGATCTCAGTACAGGCTATAATCTGTTCCTCCTCTCTATTGGTATTATCCAATGATGAAATCTTTGTGTAATGTCTTCCTAGGGTCCTGTGATAAAGTTTTCACATTCAGTGTGAAGTTACTTCATGTTATTACTGTCGTTCATTGACTTGGTCAATACTTGAATACCTACCATGTGCCAGATATCTTAATAAACTCTTTAGATAGAAACTCTTCCATCAGTGAATTTTATAATTCAGTAGAGAAACATAACTATGTGTGACATGGCATATTAATTGATGCACTAGAGTTCAAACCTGGTGGACCACGGGGACACACAGCAATGACAGATAAGCCAGGAAAGTGTTGTATTGAGTGCCAATCATCAAGTGTGTGTGTCAAAAATATTTTTGTTTTGGCAGAAAGTTGGCTATGCTAGAATGCAGCTGATTAAGAGAGGAACCTAACAGATTGTAAAGGAACGATCAACCAAATATTCTATGCAGTGTCAAAGGCACAGAAAAGTGATAAGCACATAGAAGGCAAAGTTTCTGCTCAGAGAAAAAGGCAAACGCGTTTGAACATATGATATTGCTCTTCTTTGACAGAGTGTGTACTTATGTATCCCTGTCACAGAAAGCCCTGATTAAAAGGGTGACTTTATGAAGATTTGTTTATGCCATAGGTGGTTCTTCAGATCAAGTCCTTCCAGTTTTTCTTTTCAATTCAATTTTCCCCAAATTATTTTTTGTTCCCTCTATGCAGAATGTCCCTGTATTTTTATGTACATATCCAGTAGTTTCGTATGGTTGGTGATGCTTACTAACAACATATGTGATAGGTTACCATTTTTAGTTTAGTTTTTTGGATAGTCTTTAAGCATTTTTTGCAATTGATTATCTGACAATTCCTAGAGAAGTGTCTGCTTGAGATGATACCTTGAGAAAGTTGATTAATTTTTATAAATCTTCACATCCTCATCGGTGTTAGGACAACCCTAGCCATATTTCAGGGCTTTTATTATATTGAATATTTTAAGTATGATAATTATTGAAAGAAGTATTTCTTGATAAAATATTTAATGACATTTTACTGGCACAAAGAATTTTGGTAGTATGCACAAAAATGCAAAACAAAATGTGTCATAAAAAATGCTTGTAAGTTTATATGCACATAAATATGTAAGAGTTTATTGTGGCAGACAAGTCTGTTATGATACACACTCCCTCCCAATCCTTCTGGCAAACTTTTCAGTTATGTTAGCACTCACCTATTCTGGGCATAGAATTTCAGAAGAACAGATTTCTTTTTTTAATTTGAAAAAAAGTCCCAGTGGCTCTGATGTTGTAGATACAGTTGAATGAAATGTTTACTGAATCTTTCCTATATACACCAGAGTCTCCTGGGCGCTGCAGAGACAAAGCTGAATGAAGCAGGAACCCTGACCGCAGGGGAAGCTGCGGGCTGGAACAGAGGTTCTCTGTGCGCACCCGCAAACACCCACACTGAGTTTGTTCACAAGTAATTTGTAACTTAAGGTAGTTGTATGTGAGTCCAGAGTTTGCAAAAGATTTACATATCCCTATTATAAAGGGCATCCAAGGTTTTCCCTTAGACTTTTACTCTCATTCTGTGTTCCATGATGCTTCTGCACAGAAGGAAGTGTTAAAGACCCAGCTGATGGTCCATCAGGTTGTGCAAGGATGACCAGGGCAAGGACATGGACGTTTCTTGACCTATGAACCTAATCTATTCTGCCTGTGTCAAAACTGGGAACTACCTCCTAGTGAGTTCATGTTTTTAAAAGCCTAGGATGACAAAAACAGAGTTCCTTTCCATAGTGTGTTCTTTTTGAATCACCTTTCTAATTGTTATCCCTTCAACCATTATATGCCCCAAATATATGAACTGAGCAGCCATTTTACCCAGTGGTGGCCCCTGTGTATGGCACTGAGTTACCACGATGAATAAGGCAGGTGTGTTTGTGGACTACATGGACCTTTTCGTGCCTTTTAAAAATTGTTCCGTCTGGCTGTTGACCTCTGAAAAATCACATAAAAGGCAAATGCTAAGTTGAAGGTCCCAACTTCACAATGAAGATATATGTAAGGTGAAAATGTAACTTTGTATTCCTGTAATGAATTGTGATGTTTTGATTTCCAACTGTCCAAGCCTGAGGGAAAAACTAAATCTGGTCACTTCCAGATAAATTCAACATAATGCAATGAATTCCTAGGCTATCAGGGACATCATTCAATCACATTCTGTTTAGACTCCCTCTTGGGATAACCTCCCTCCTGCTCCCCTCTGCGATTATTTGCAAGCTCTGGTGGGCTTGCTCTTTTGCTGGCACAGGGATGTTGAGGAGAGCACCTCTTTTCTGGGACTTCATCTGCCTTCTTCTCATCTGCCTTCTTCCACACCCCCAAAAACTCCACTGCACACTCAGTGTAAGGAGCAGAATAACTCCTGGGAAGCCTCCAGGTACCTATAGAGTTCTTGGATATCACCTTCTTGCTGAAATGTCTTGGGGCCCTTACCTGAACCGCAGTGGGATCAAGTCTTTTTGATATTCATTTCCTTGGCTTGATGGCCCTGAGCTTCGGTCTCAATCTCTCCTGCATCATCCAGTCACTCACTTGCTACGGAATAATCCAGACTCACATCAATGACTCCCATCATCCTCACAGCCCTGACTGACACTCTCTAGGCTTCTGCCTCAAACTTCACAGGGAGTTTTTCTCACACTTCTGCACCACTTTCTGCCCACCTGCCCTTCAGTGCCCAGTGGGTGGGGCTAAAAGACAAACCCACCATCCAGCCCTCTTTTTTCCTCTTTATCTTTCCTCACCCAAGCCTAGAAGGGTTCTCTAGCCTGGCATGGTGGGTGAGGGGAACTATGGTTTTGTTGGCTCATCTTCCCTGGCCCACCTTTTCTTTCTGACATCACAAAACTCCTCGAAGAGAACACAGGCAAAACATTCTCTAAAATCAACCCTACAAATGTTTTCTTATGTCAGTCTCCCAAGGCAACAGAAATAAAAGCAGAAATAACCAATGGGACCTAATCAAACTTATAAGCTTTGACACAGCAAAGAAAACCATTAAAAAACCAAAAATACAATCTTTGGAGAAAATAGTTTCCAATGATGCAACCAGCAAGGGCTTGATCTCTAAAATATGCAAACAACTTATACAACTCCATAGCAAAAAATACCAACAACACAAATGGAAAATGGGCAAAAGACCTCAATACACGTTTCTCCAAAGAAGACATATGTATCGCCAACAGGCACATGAAAAAAAATGCCCAACATCACTAATTATTAGAGAAATGCAAGTCAAAATTGCAATGAGGTACCACCTCACACTGGTCAGAACGGCCATCATTAACAAGTCAACAAATAAATCCTGGAGAGGGTGTAGAGAAAAGGATACCTTCCTTCACTGATGGTGGGAATGTAAATTGGTACAACCATTATGGAAAACAGTATGGAGGTACCTCAGAAAACTAAATATAGAGCTACCATATGATTCTGCAGTCGCACTCTTGGGCATCTATCTGGACAAAACTTTCCTTGAAAAAGATACATGTACCCCATGTTCACTGCAACACTATTTACAATAGCCAAGACATGGAAACAACCTAAAATGTCCATCAAGAGATGAATGGTTTAAGAAGATGTAATACATATACACAGTGAAATACCACTCAGCCATAAAAAAGATCGAAATAATGCCATTTGCAGCAACATGGATGGAACTAGAGACTCTCATACTAGATGAAGTCAGTCAGAAAGAGAAAGACAAATACAATATGATATCACTTATATCTGGAATCTAACATATGGCACAAATGAACCTGCCTACAAAAAAGAAACTCATGAACATGGAGAATAGACCAGTGATTGCCAAGGGGGAGAAGGAAGGAGTGGGATAGACCAGGAGTTTGGGGTTAGTAGATGCAAACTATTGCATTTGGAGTGGATAAGCAATGATATTCTGCTGTTTAGCAAAGGGTACTCTGTCTAGTTACTTGTGATGGAACATGGTGGAGAATAATGTGAGAAAAAGAATGTGTGTGTGTACATGTATGTATGTATATATATATATATATATATATATATATATATGTACATGTTTATATACGTATGACTGGGTCACTTTGCTATAAAGCAGAAATTGACAGAACATTGTAAATCAACTATCATAAAAAAATCTTAAAAGATGAAACTCCCTTACAGAGACTCTCACACAGAGATTTGTCCAGACTCGAGCTGTTTTCCCTGTGCTTGCAAAGTGCCTGTCTCATACTGCATCTCACTGCACTTGGCCCAGGCTCACCTCCACAGGATGGCCAAAGGCAGGTGTACAGGGACCCTGAAATACACTACAGCTTCTGCCAATGAATTTCAGGCTCCTCATTCACTCCCTGGTGTTTGCATGAGCCTTTGCTCTACCATGATACAACCAAAATGTTAACCCTGTGTGTCTCATGAATAAGGAATTACACATCAGTTTATTGAAAGCAGCCATCAATTATTAGGGTAATAGTATTTTAAGACCAAAATTTTATTTTGCCTAAGCAAAACTGTCATCTCATCTTTGAAAAATTCCCTGTTCTTTCTGAGAATGTGGTGTAAGGGGCAGGCTTTTGATAAGTATCTATAACTAAGAGACAATATATATAAGTGGTACTCCTTAGTCCATTGCCAGACCCTGGATCAGAAGCTTCTATTCACATGTCAAGGGAGTCTTAAATAGGACCAAAACCAAACTTTCATTAATCTTAACTGATTTTTCCATATAATTGTAAATTATATGATGTTATTAATAGTATAGTAGCCTAGTTGCTACCCCACTAGTTCCTAAATCCTATTGACCTGAGAATTCCCCAGGCACAAGAAACAGACACACGTTATAAATTAAAATACCTAGTGTTAGTAGGACAGTAATATTTGTCGGACAAAGGGCCACAGCTGTAAACCAAAGGAGCAAGGAGGCATTTTGAGTTCAAAAAGTTATGAACAAAAGTGTTAAGGGTTAAGAGTCCTACCGTGGAAGGCAACTTGTAAATAATACTTAGGGCAAGAAAACGGCCCCTGGTTTCTAAACTTACAGTATGCTCTTTTTTTTTTTTTTTCTGTCTGTTGTATTTACAATAGGAGAAACTATTTCGAAGATCCAGAAATAAAGGGGTCCTGTGTGATAATCATTTTTACAGTATCAGTGGAGCGAAGGAGATAGGAAGAATGCAAATTTCAAACAGCAGGTGGAACAGGGAGTAAGGAGGAGACTTCTAAAATAAGATGAGGGGGGGTCTCTGGAAACATCCTACAAAAAGTACGATGTTTTATTTATCTTAACTTCTTCATTTACGATATTCCCCTGCCATGTTGGAGGAGCAAGAGAGAGAGAGGTGAAAGGGAGACTGGCAGAAGGAAACAGCACCGGCATGCTGCTTCCTTGGCATCCCAGCTTTCTCAAAATGAAGAAGGGATACATAAATTCTTAAAGTGTGATTCCTTTTTGCTTCTTCCCTCATCCCCAGTAGTTACTTTCCTTTGAGAACAAGTATCTTTCAAAGACTGTTGTGCAGAGCCAATTTCAACCACAGTAGGAAGGCTGAGGACAGCTCATGCAGGAATGCTTATAAATGGGAAAGCAGCATTAGAGAATTTGGGTTTAGGAGAACTGGTTTCAAGTGTCCCCTCTTCCAGCCTGAGAGTCATGTGACTGGAGTGGCTTGCTCTGCCTTGATTGTATAGAAGGCCATTATGAGAAGGAGTCATATGAAACTTGCTATGGAATTTATTGCATAGATATTATTAAACAGAGTTTGCAATATCAGCATCTTCTTTATAGAAATCCATGTAAGAAATAGGTTGGTATGAAAAGAATAGGAAGATAGCAGTGACCTCAATGGCCAGCTGAAAGCACAAGCCTCAGGCAGATTTGACCTTTGTTGAGTTATTTAGACATTTTGAGACCAATTTTCTCTTACATGAGTGTATTAATAAAGATGGCATAGGATTGTTGTGGGGAATAAATGAGATTTCTTATATGTGATGTTTAACAATGCCTGGCATAGAGCAACTGCACCAGAAATAATAGCTGAAATAATACTAGTTATCATTATTCAGCTATAATTTACTACAGAAAAAGGATACAAAACAATATTATCAAAAGAAAAAAGGTGCATGGAGTGAAAGCTGGGGAAATCAGATGTAAGCTTTCAAGAGTCCTCTCTCAGTGGAATCACACAGGACTGAATTCCTCCAGCAATGACTTGTGACTAGGGTGGCTTGTTGTCTATCAGGGAAGCTCATTAAAGACTCAATCAATACCCAAGGTTTTCATTGGGTGCTAGTTTCACAGTCACACCGTATCTACCAAATGTCCAAATTGCAGATACCCAGAAAGAAAACAAATGTTTAGAATAAACCACAGTTTTTATACACATAGTTGAAGCACTCTTCTCAATTTGGAAACCCTTCTTCTGAAATCCAAGTTCCCAGAAGTCAGCCACAGGCCAACCTTAAATAGGCCTTTCTAAGGATTAAGCTTCAAGCTGGCTATGTTAGTTCTTTTCTGTAAACCTTCACTAGAAAGTATTTACAATGAGTTAAATATATGCTGGGTACCGGTTTTTGTTTTGGTGTAATCTTAATTTTTAAGTTGCTTCTATTTTCTCATTTATGTTAGTTTTATATCTTACTTTGCATGTACCCCCAAGCTATTTCTCCTCCTTCTTCTCCTTCTTCCTCTTCTTCTCCTTTTCCTTCTCCTTCTTCTTCTTCCTCTTCTTCCTCTTCCTCCTCTTCTTCTTCTTCTTTTGTAATAGATAGGTAGTAGATCTTGTTGATTGGATATATAGAATAAAACTATATTCTATTAAATAGTAGTTAGATGTGTGGCTTTGGCCACTAATAACCTCTTTTAAATTCTCTCATGTATGTTCAGGTCCAGAATATCTCTTTCATCATTTCATAGGTTAATAATAATAGTGAATGTACTGAAGATGGTGCTCTTTTTTTTTCTTTTTAAAATAATCTATAGGATTGTTCAAATATCAAATTGAGAAAAGTAAAAATGTGTTTTATACTTACATCCATAAACATAACTTTTTTTTTTTTTATACCACAGTCACAGCAACAAGGGATCCAAGCCACATCTACAACCAACATCACAGCTCTTGGCAATGCCAGATCCTTAACACACTGAGCAAGGCCAGGGATCAAACCCACAACCTCATGGTTCCTAGTCAGATTTGTTTCTGCTGCCCATGATGGGAACTTCAGTAAACATAACATTATTTGTAATGTGATGACCTTGGATGGGTGACCTAAGAAAGCAGAGCAGCAGATCTGATGAGGGATGGACTCACCTGAAAATTAGAGGAATGAGGGTCCAATTTAGCAGATGCAGGTTCAAAGCCCCGTTCTCTCATTTATTTGCTGGGTTAACTTGGGAACTTTTTTTGACCTCTCATGTCTCAGTTTCATATCTGAAAAATGGGGATAATACTTGTCTACCAGGATGACTTTAAGGAATAAATGAAATGACATAAAACCCCAAGTTCAGTGCCTGACATAAAGCAAGAACTCAGCTAATCAGGTTGTTTTTATTCGATGTCTGCTTTTGTCACCCACTTTAACTGTTTGGTTCACCTATTATAACCCAGGCCTCAACTGCCTGGCTATTGTATCTGCGTGGATGCACACTAAGGGGCCTTCTGACTTTTACATATTAACTGGATGTAACAGAGATTTCAGGCAGCAGCCCTTCTCTCAGGTTCAAGAATCTTGCTTTCCAAGACTGAATCCTGAAACCACTTCCTGCTTGACTAATATACTTCCTCTCACTAAACCCATGTTCCAGTCTCTACAATGAAGATGGTCCCTCATTGACTTAATTACAAGGAGAAGTGAGAAAATGCATGTGTTTTAGATATTCACCCAACAGCTATTGATAAATAATTGCTGTATTTGATCTTATCTTTTCCTACTGAGACTAAAACACTTTGAGATCTTTCCTTTCCATTATCAGCTTATAATTTTTAGAAAGCAGTGCCTTCCTTTCAAAATGAGCATCCCTACCCCAAATATAGGAAAACCGTTTTTAGAGGGAGCTTTGGTTTATTAAATTGCTTTCCCAAGTACATTTTTGACAAAGGAAAACATAGATCAAGAAAATACTTCCTGTGGGAAGATCAGGGAAGTTGCAGAGGATCAAAACTCATCCTGTGAATCAGATATAAGTTTGAGAAGTCAACAGCTGTGGGTTTTTTTTGATTGGCCAAATGCCTATTTAAAATTTGAGCAGAAATTACATTAACATTAGAAATAATATTTGTCTTTCGATACAAATATCTTCCTTGTTTCAAACAGTGGCTCAAGAGGCAAATCCCTTAAGCCTCATCCCACCCTCATCTCTGACTCCCCACTTCGCATTCATACCAGCCTTTGATCAGTCTTCCACGAAGCATGGTCCAAAATCTGTTGTTATTCCCACTGGCCTAGGATAGAAAAACTGGTACTTTTAAAAACTGGAGGTTGGAAATTCTCTGCCATTTACTACCAATAACCTAAAACAAGTTCCCAACCTCCCAGCCTCAGTTACCTTGTTTGTAAAAAGGAGATAGTTATAATGCTGGTTTTTAAGTGTCCTTTTTGGAATTAAGTAAATGTGTGCAGCAAATACTGTTGATCTATGACTAATAACTCTAAATCTCAGGGATAAAACTTACTTAACAGTCTTCAACATCTTGACGATATCCACCAGCAAACATTTTGCATGTGGGATCCAGTCAGGAAATAACATCTCCTTTCTTTGGTCTGCCTCATTTCTAGAAGACTGTGGACACTTGGACAGTTGGGATTGTCTTTCATTTCTGCATCCCCACCCGATCCTCCTATGAATCCTGCTGTGGGCTGAATTATGCCCCCACCAAAATTCATCTGTTGAAGCCTTAACCCCTGAATGTGACTCTATTCGGAGACTGGGTCTTAGGGGGTAATTGAGGTTAAATGAGGTCATGAGAGTAGGGCTCTAGTCCAATTGGACTGGAATCCTATAAGAAGAAGTGTGTCCACACCCATGTGAGGACAGTGTAGCCTCGCAAGCTAGGAAAAAAAGCTCTCAACCAGAAACCTGTCCAGCTAAACCTTGATCTGGGACTTGCTAGCCTCCAGAGCTCTAGCAAATGAATTTCTGTTGTTTTAGCCACCCAGTCTGTGGTATTTCGTTTTGCCAGCCCAAGGTAACTAAAGCAAACACATTAGAGGAGGAATAAATGAATGCATGATTAGTGGAGGATAAAGCCAGGGCTAAGACAAATCTTAGATTTTCTAGAAAGATGACAGGTGTACAGTGCATTTAGTGTCAAGCCTTCATCCACTCATTGAGGAATCATTCTTGGCACAATAGCTAACCAGCTTCTATTGCTGGCTGCTTAAAAATTTAAGGTCCTATAGCAAGTGCTTTATATGCATTATCTCCTTAAATCTTCTGCTTAATATTTGAAGTTACTTATAAATAGAACCATTTTATGGGAAGAGTAAACAGTCACTCTGAGGTATTCTATATCCTGCCCGATGCCACACAGGAGATAACAGAATGGGAGTCTTAATCCAAGTCAGTGTATCTCTGAAATTCTTAATCATTATGCTAAGCTGCCTATCCTAGAATCAAATCATTATCATCATCATCAGCAGCATCACCAACATTATCATTGCCACTGTTTTTGTAACCTCTGTACAAAAGAAGCTGATTCATAACAATCAAAAGAGACTCATTCGCATTTTCTGTCATCCTTATGAAGATATTCACTGGGAATTATTTCCTCCCCATGGTCAGATAAAAATTAAGTATGCCCCATAGCCTTTCCAGTCATAATCAGATTTTAGAAAATCATAAATTCATTTTAAATCGCAAACACAGTGTCAGCCTAGTCCGATATTTTTAACAAAATTCACACTTAATTCAGCATTAAATTTTGACTTAAAAACTTACTTTAGGTGAAAGAAAGGGGGAGTTGGAAGTAGCAATAAAGCTGGCTTCTTTATTTCAACACCCAGCTTGCTAGCCAGTTTCTGAGTATCAAAGGTGATGGAGAAGAGTTTTACTTAAACTTATTTCTTAAATTGACTTTAAGCTCTTCAGACTTGCGAATGTTTACAAGAGAAGCTTGCTCTCATGGGCACTTGTGTGATTCTTCAGAGTTTTCCTTTGCCGAGGATTTCTCTCCTACAAGTTAACCCAGGCCAAAACCATTCCTGTTCCTGAGGGTCACCTGGGACTTTTTCACTCATCACTAATAAGCCAGGCTGGAGTGCAGTGCCTGGAGCTGAAGTCTCTTCTGCCCTCTGGGTGACCCTATTAGACAGACCTCAGGACAACTCTCATTTGAGGATTTCCTCATCTGTGACCCACATCTGGACCACAGGACACTCCTAAACATCCTCTGTCCTGATGGATTTGGGGCTTGCAAGATAAGCCCAATGCAGCTGTCATCTTCTGCATCCACTCTAAGGCAGGGAGTCAGGCAGGTCCTAGCTCATTAGATGTGCCTGGAGACATACCCCTCATTTAGGACACAGATAGCAAGGTCTTTGAGTCGCCCTATCCATTGCTATTCTCTAGGCTTGAAGTAGAGGAGATGGAAAACACCCCCCCACCCCACTGCCGTCACACACACACACACACACCCAAGACCAGTTCAACACTCTCTTCCATACCCTCATTCTTTTTCATATTTTCCAACCAAGTAAAATTATTCAAGTGCCATTGAACAGATTTTGATCTTTTTTTTGTTCAAATTTACATATGGTGATGTCTCTCAGATATTTTAATATCTAATATTGACCATATTAATACTTTAATTGAAACCATAGTATTTCATCATTAATTGCACACTTAGCATAGCTTATGTGCTAAATATTGGAATACAAGAGTGGAGTCTGATTTCAAGACATAATAACTGTATGACTTTGGGTAAATTATAGAATGTGTTAATTTTTCTCATCAGGTTGGTAAAGATAATGTAAGTTTCTTGCTTATATATAGTTGTGAATATTTAATAAGTTAATGTAGATAAACTAATTAAAGTAATATACAGGAATTCCTGTTGTAGCTCAGCAGAAATGAGCCAGTCTAATATCCATGAGGATGAAGGTTGGATTCCTGGCCTCGCTCCGTGGGTTAAGGATCTGGCATTGCTGTGAGCTGTGGTGTAGGTTGCAGACATGGCTTGGATTTGGTATTGTTGTGGCTGTGGGTTGTGGTGTAGGCTGGCAGCTGTAGCGCTGACTTGACCCCTAGCCTGGGAACTTCCATATGCTGTGGGGGAAGCCATCAAAAAAAAAAAAAAGTATGTAATATGTAATAAGTCTGAAACATATGTTCTAGGGGAAAGTGCATAATTCTTCCATTGTACAGAGAAGGAAAAATGACTATAACCTCTATGAGTCAATAAGGTTGTCCTAGAGCAGGGGTCTTATTCTCAAATGCTTACACATGCTATGGTAAAGACAAAAATGAGTGAAGTGGGTCAAACATAAACAAGTAAGGAGCTTTGAAGCCTCTGGTGCACTGAAGCACGGATCTCCTCTGAAGTGGGTGGCTTCTTCTCAGCCCCAGAGAACTGCTTATTCAGAGGACAGCCAACTCCTTACAGTCTGATATCTTCTTTTCCTGTTTTTTTTTTTTTCAAGAGAAACGGAAAATCTAGGTTTTTACCTAAAATCTTCACGCTTTAAATCCTTGGTATGTTTTTCCTGTTTAAAATATTTAATGTGTTTCCTTGTCGTCACCCCCACCCCCAACCCTGGGTTGAGGTCCCAGATGTGGAGGAATGAGACAACACTCTTGGGAGAAAGCAGAAGAAATAGCATATAATCAATTGCATTTGTGTTTTGTTCTATTTGTTAGTTTCTGAATTAAGAATAGGACTTTGTCAAGTGGCAAGACCTTTCTTCAAAGATCTTCCCACTCATACTTAGAGTTCAAAAATCTTTGAACCAGGATTAAAGTCATGGTGAGATGAGAGAGCAGAGTTTGTTCAGAGATTGCTGAAAGTTGGAGTGAGTTATATTTAGATTTCTGACATACAAAAGCCATCAGATATCCTTAGTTCTTCCATTTAGCTGAATACAGGTCCTTAATTATTGTTTTGGGAACAAATGCGGAATGGAATGGCAGAATCAGAATTCCTGAGATAGGAGAGGCGGCAAGATGGCGGAGGAGTAAGAGGTCGCGCTCACCCTCTCCCACAAATACATCAAAAAACGCATCTAAATATAAAACAAGTTGGACAAATCATCATCTGAATGCTGATCAATTTAAACCTCCAAAAACTGCAAGAAACCCCTGAAATAACTGGGTAGAACAAGTGAAGAAAAAAAAAAAGGTGAGAGAG
>PVHT020000037.1:2045149-2086093 GCA_004024745.2 Catagonus wagneri
ATGGAATTAGAGACCCTCATACTGAGTGAAGCAAGTCAGAAGGAGAAAGACAGATGTCATATGAAATCTCTTATAACTGGAGAATAAAACACTACACAAATGAACATCTCAACAGAAAAGAAAATCACGAACTTGGGGAACAGACTTGTGGTTGCCAAGGGGGCGGGGGAGGGGTGGGGGAGGGGTGGGAGGGAGTGGGTATAGCTACTGCTTTAATGATGGAATAGCAAGGAGCTCCAACTGTAATGCACGGGGAACTATATCTAATTACATGTGACAAATCCATATATGTACATGTAATCAGGTCACCACATGGTGCAGTTGGAAAATCTGACAGAAATCTGTAAACCAGCTATAATGCAAAAATAAAAAAAAAAAGAATTCCTGAGATAAAATAAAACAGTAGTCTACTTTGTTTAAACAAACAAGCCTGTTATACAAGTACTCAGTTATCATTTCTATAGGAAAATATTTAATTTTGCTCCCCTATTTGCTCTTAGCAAACATTAATTCTAATACTCATAATGTGAAAAAGAGATGGTACAGGCATTAGGAAAATACTGTAGTTTATTTACTCAAATTACACATTATTAAAAATCTTTCAGAGAATTAAAAGGACTCTTTAGTTATTAAAAATAATTCCATATTCTGATTATCTTGGTAGATCTAGCCTGTTGCTTAGCACTTATGGGCCTTTATACTATTGTGGGTTCTCAAAGTTCTTATTAGCTGCTAATGGACAGTATATGCCATTTACCTTTATAAGTCTCACTAAAATATGGTAAAATGCTACTCAACATAAGTAAAGGAAGAACAGTCATTTATCATTTTAGCATCAAAGCTTTCTTGTTTGTTGTAAAGAAGGACTTACACAAGACACCTATTTTAATTCACGTTTTACTTGCGTTTCATATTCTGAAATTCCCACTGTCTTGTATGGGAAAGATGTATGAGTAGCAATTAAAGAAAAAAGGCTTCAGTCAGGCCTGTCTGGGTTTCAGTGTTTATTTCACCACTTAATTTGCTGTGTGACATAAGGAGAATCCCTGAAACTTTCTGAGCTTCACTTACCTCTTGCCTTAAGGTGGGGTTCATGATAATAGCTTTCCCATGAGTTTGCTAAAATGAGCAAATTAGATTACATTTATACAGTATTGAATAGGCTGCTTAGACTATAAGAAGCCATAATGGAATATTAATTTCTGGGATGATAATAATGATGATGAACACTAAGGAGGAGGAGGAGTAAAAGGAACCTTTGACCTTGAAAATAAATGCACCATAAAGAGTAGAAGAGGTGGATGGGTTGTCCACAGGAGGTGGAATACAGTCTTGACTAGTTTCATGTTTATAACAAAAGGAGAAGCAGTGATGAAAAGAATGTCCTGTTTCCTGCAGTAGTCAGTGGCCATACGAAAGCTTTGTAGCCTTCTTTTCTAATGAACCAAGGCAATTTGGATATTCAGTACTGAGAAACTGGTAATCACAAACTCAGAGATTAACTGAGTTAACCTTTATATTCGGGACAACAAAAACAAAAAAACAAATCTCGGAAGAATGGAGCTACTCACCTAGCATCACTCAGATGAACAGTGGTGGATTTTGGAACTGTCTGGGCCCCCTCCATTCCCTCTCTGTGACTCTGTAGCCACGTATTTTGTGTGTAGTTAATTCACTAATTCATCTATTCATTAACTCTTACATGTACTTTATCCAGGTACTATTCTTGGTCCTGGGAAAATAGTTATTAATGAAACAGATAGGGTCACTATTATTGCAGACTTATAAATTGGCATTCCAAATCCATAGGTTTCTCATCCATGGATTCAATCAACAAAAGAACAAACATATTTGGGAAAAAAATTCCAGAAAGTTCCAAAAAACAAAAATTGATTTTGTTGCATGCCAGCAACTCTGTACAGTGGACTCTTTTACAGCATGCGTTTCAACTTTGTGGGTCCACAGATTTTTTTTTACTACATATGTTGTATAGCACCACACAAACCATTACTTGTTGAATCTGAGAATGTGGAACTATAGGTACGAAGGAATGACTATAAAGTTATAAGCAGATTTTCGAATTAATTGGGGGGGTCATTGCCCCTAACCTCCACATTGTTCAAAGGTCAACTGTACATAGAATGTACATTGTATTATGTATTATATGTAATCTAGAGATGATTTAAAGTGTATGGGAAGATATGAGTAGGCTGTGTACAAATACTGCCTCATTTTATAGGATCCTTGTGCATCCATGGATTTTGGAGTTTAAGGGAGATCCTAGAACCAATTCCTCCAGGATATTGAGGAATGACTACAGTCTAGGGGAGGAAACACCTGATAAAAATACATTTTAATGTAATTGTTAATAGTTAAGTTTGATGCTGTATGGAAACTAAAGGGTATAAATCCCAACCTGAGTTTCCCTTTTTATTGTCTCTGTAGCTTGAACAAGCCATTTGAAGTAATGAGCCTCAGTTTTCTGATCTACAGAAGAGGAATTATAATATTTCTTTTTTCATGGCTGCTCTATGGATTTTTAGACAATGTATGTTTATTAAGTGCATGTGTGAATGCATCATAGTTATTAATATTATTATTACAGGCACACTTTAGAAATACTGTGGATTTGTTCCGTTGCCAAAATTTGGCCTCTGTCTGCTGGTGCCAAAAAGAAACACAGAGACAGAGTTTTGGGTGAAGGAGAAAAGGATAGCTTTATTGCTTTGCCAGGCAAAGGGGGCTACAGCAGGCTAATGCCTTAAAGACCATGACCCTCCCCCCATTAGGAAGAATGACAGGGAGTGTTACTGTTTCAGGAGAAAAAGAGATTTTCAGACAAGAATCAGGATTGAGGGAGACATTCATTCTTCTTTCTTTGGGGGAATCTTAGTCATCAAAGCTGACGTCAAGAGATCTCAGCATGATCATGATGGTCGTCTTGTGGGTTATTGCCTAGAATAACAGTACTTGTGAAAAGAGAGTATGATCAGAGAATAGAACAGACTAGGGAAGTTCCTGAAAAACATCATGTGCTAATAATCTTTAACCCAGAGGCCATTGTGCTCAGAATGCCTCATTCTTTAGTTGTGTTCACAGTGCAATTAAGTCAGGGAGAAGGCTAAGAAAGGACCCTAAGCTGTTCAGTTATAAACTGGTCATTTCTCAACGAAGCATAAGGAATATAACTTTTCCCTTAGGTGTATAAGATGCCTATATTATTATGTGTACCCCTTGAGAGGGAACCAGGATTTTGCCCTAAGATTATACTATTTTTTTCTACTGTTTCTCTTCTGTCCTTTTTTTTTCCTGATCAGCAACTGCCTGAACCTGTCCCTTGGCACTCAGGGGAAGATCATGGAGGTGGAATGAGGCCCCTTTCCTAGAGCAGGAAATGGGGGACAGAGAAAGGCTTTTGTGCCCAGAAGCCCCACAGAGCCCTGCTTGGTTGCAGTTCCAGACCACTGCAATGAAGTGAATATCATGATAGGCTACTCACGTGAATTTTTTGGTTTTTCAATGTATATAATAGTTGTATTTACACTGAACTACAGTCTATTAAGTGTGCAGTAGCATTATGTCTAAAAAATAGTGTACAGACCTTAGTTAAAAACTATTGCTAAAAATACTCTCCTCACAAGAACCCTATGGGATAGGAAGCTGGGTATTATTATCAGCTCAGTTTTCCAAATGTGGAAACTGAGGCTCAGGAAGGTTAGTTTACTTGCCCAACGCCACACAGCTAGTAAACGGTGCAATCAGGATTTATGTCGAGGTGATCCAACTCCAGAACTCCTTTTTTTTTTTTTATTTGCTTAAAGAATTTTATTACAATTACAGGTGTACAAAAATCATCACAACTCAGTTTGATAGCATTTGCATCCCAAACCCTCAGTGCATCCCCCCATCCCCCAGATTGTCTTATTTGGAAACCAAAGGTTTTCCAAAGTCTGTGAGTCATTGTCTGTTCTGCCAAGAAGTTCATTGTGTCTTTTTAGTTTCCGCATGTAAGCGGTAGCATTGGATGTTGCTGTCTAATTGTCTGACTGGTTTCACTTCCCATGATAATTTCTAGGTCCATCCATGTTGCTATAAATGTTGTTATTTAGTTCCTTTTAATAGCTGAGTAATATTCCATTGTGTGTATGTACCATATCTTCCCTATCCACTCCT
Organism: Catagonus wagneri; assembly: GCA_004024745.2. Taxonomy (NCBI): domain Eukaryota; kingdom Metazoa; phylum Chordata; class Mammalia; order Artiodactyla; family Tayassuidae; genus Catagonus; species Catagonus wagneri. The sequence goes on from PVHT020000037.1 coordinate 2,049,323, forward strand.
CTGTCGAGGGGCATTTAGTTTGTTTCCATGACCTGGCTATTGCATAGAGTGCTGCAATGAACACTGGAGCACATGTATCTTTTCGAGTTATGGTTTCCTCTGGATAGATGCCCAGGAGTGGGATTGCTGGATCAAATGGTAATTCTATTTTGAGTTTTCTGAGGAATCTCCATACTGTTTTCCACAGTGGTTGCACCAATTTGCATTCCCACCAAGAGTGTAATAGGGATCCTTTTTCTCCACTCCCTCTCCAGCACTTATTGTTTGTAGACTTTTTGATGATGGCCATTCTGGCCAGTGTAAGGTGGTACCACGTGAGGCAACTCCAGAACTCCCAAGGAGAGCATGAAACTGTTTCCTGGACATGACCCCATGGGGACATGCATGGTGGGGAGCAGTCTGTTTCCTGACAGCAGGGATTGTTGAGGCCTAAAGCTTTATAGGGTGGTTTTGTTAGGCCCCCCAAGTCATCGTTATTGATAAAATAGGATTAAATAGTCACTTTGGTGTTAGTGAAGTTGAAGTGCTATGAGGTAAATAAACTTCAAGCACATCGTTCAGCAAATAGTAAGGGCTGGATGTATAATCCTGTCCCTTTTCCTGCCTTTCCTTTCTGACTTCCCATGTTTTTCATCATTTGGGGGAAATCCTTCAGTTAAATCATTAAGCATTGCTTACAAAGTCAAAAGCAAAATGAGGTGCCATCTCTTACTGGTCTGAATGGCTATCATCAAAAAGTTTACAAATAAATACTAGAGTGGGCTTGGAGAAAAGGGAATTCTTCTGTACTGTTGGTGTGAATGTAAATTGCGGGAGCCACTGTGGAAAACAGTATGGAGTTTCTTTAAAAAACTAAAAGTAGAGCTACTGTAGGATTTTGCAATCCCATTCCTGGGCGTATATCTGGAAAAAATAAAAACTCTAATTTGAAAAGATACATGCACCCCAGTGTCCACAGCAGCACTATTTACAATAGCCAAGACATGGAAGTAACCTAAGTGTCCATTAACAGGTAAATGGATATATATATATATGTATATGTATATATATATCTTACACACACACATGTATGTGTATATAACTCAGCTATAAAAAGGAATGATGTAATGCAGCAACATGGGCAGGCCTAGAGAATATTTAGTAAAGTAAGTCAGACAGGAAGACAAATACTGTATGTGGAATCTAAAAAAAAATTCAAATTATTCTACATGTGAAACAGAAATAAAATCACAGACATAAAAAACAAACTTATGGTTACCAAAGAGAAGGAGGGAAGAAGGGACAAATTAGGAGTGTGGGATTAACAGATATACACTATCATATATAGAATAGATAAGCAACATGGATTTACTACATAGCACAAAAAATCATATACAATCTCATAAGAAACTATAATGACATATCAGCAGATGCAACTGGAACTTCCAAATCGGTCACAATTACAGTCAGTGCACACTGTGGGGCAGGGAAAAGCTGGAAACAGCTATGATTCCAAAGGAACAAACCATCCCAAAGCCGGTGGTGTTTGACACCTCATTCACTCCCATCGTGAATCTTTCCCACTTATGTGGCAAGTTCAGCTCTGTGCATGAAACAAAGACAGGCAGTATAGAATCAAAGGCCATATGTGGGAAAGTGGATTGATGAACTGTGGGTTTCTCTGCATCTTTCCTTAGCCTTTTACTGCTGCTTGAGACACAGGTGAGACGCAGGGTTCCCTGGGATAAGTGAGCGATAGACCAGTCCTCCTCCTGCTCTCACACCCAACAAGTCAAACTGAAAAATACTAGCTCTTCTATCACTTGTCACCTCTCCAGTTTATGTGGTGAAAAAACCCTGGGCCCTGAGAATTTCAAAAGCTAAGACAGAGGTAGGATCGTCCAGTGGTTTGGTATATAGCCAGGCTGCCCAGGGCTCCACTTGCCAGTTGAACAGGCTTAGACAAATTCCTTCAAAGCTTGTTTCCTACTCCAGATCTTGGGTGAACATAAGAGTAATCTCATAGGAGATAGAAATAGAATAATGCCAGTTAAGTGTTGGCATTTAACAAGCAACTAATGGATGTTATACCAACCCTAATATTAACATTGTTATTGAGCTTCACTAACAGTTACAAACCTTCACCCTAAACAAAATAGTCTGCCCATCTTCCTCTCTCCTTGGAAAACAGGACCTGACAAAATAGAATGAAATCTGGAAATTTCCCTTTATCTTTCTTAACTGAGATTAGATTATAGCACCACTCAAACCTCGATCTGGAGCTTAACTCTGCCACTGGTGTAACCCTGGGCAAGTTATCTATCCTCTTCAGGCATCATTTATAAAGGGATCAAATATGAGGCTTACAATTCTGTTCTGAGGATTTGCAAGTATCATAGATGAACTGCTCGTGCAGTTTGGAAGATGACAGTCCTGTCCCACTTCCCAGGCGAAGACCCCTGCGTTTTGTGCTCTCATTCTTTTCTTGCTAGAAGTTACACGACTCAATCCCATCATCTAACTAAAAAGGCAGGTGGGATTGTCTACACTTGGGATGCAGGCAGGTGTCAGGACCCACATTATTTATTTGAACAGAGAGGACTTAACTAGGTATAAAACTGTTGATGAGATAACCGAAGGGCAGAGGAAAACCTCTAGGTATCTTGGAGGTGCTGGCAACTACAAAAAGGGAGGGAGAGTTTAAGAGATCAGAATTCTTACCACTTAGAAGCTGGAGCGGGGGGCGGGCAGCAATAAAGAGCGCAAGTTCAGACTTCTGAGGAGAGGGCACTGCCCTACTGGTGAGGTGTTTATCAGTACAGGTGCACTGTGGGGCTGTGACCCGGACTCCCAGGAAAGGATTCTGGTCTGCTAATGGTGCTGATTCTGAAAGGGGTATGACTAAGCTGCAAGGGTTTGCTGCAGAAGTTGAACAAACTACAAATGGGACTGAGCTGCTGCTCTAGGCAAAGAAGCACTGCTGAAAGTGTAAGAATGTGTACCTAGTGTGTGCGCGCTGGAGCAAGAAGCAAGCGGGAAGCCCCTCAGAAGGGGAAGGCGTGAGAAGTCCCTTCTTCCTTCCCCAACCTTGTGGTCTCCTTCTAGCACCCCCTACTGGCGGCCTTAACAGGAAGCAGCTGGCAACATAGTTAAGTGGGAACGTAGTCTAAGGAAAGAGGAAGGTTCCTTGTTTGATGTGCAGATTCCTTTGTGAGGAGTTTTATCCGCCTTCTCCTGAATGACTTTTCTACCCCAACTTGCAATCCTGTTCTAAAAACATTCCCTAGATCCCCTTGCTGAGGGGCTTGGCATAAACAAGGACAAAAGCAAGATTTACACTCCGGGTACATTTTTATTCATGATGGTCTTGAGAGTGAGGAATTGCCCTTCAGCTATCTACCCAAGGGCAGCTCCAGTTTGGTAACTATATGAAGTAAAAAGGGGAGGAAATAATGGAACCCTGGGGACAGAACTTTTCTGTATCCTGGGGAGGGAGGTTGAAGATAGTGTTGCTGTTAAAATGACAGCTGTGAAGTATGTCTTGCAAAGGATAAAAACAGGTTAGTCAAGAATTACGTACCATATTGCAGCAAATAATCAATATTTTTATGTAGCTTATACACACGTAATACTGTGCTAGTTAATACAAGTTAATACTAACAATTATATAGATGAGGAAACAGAGATTTAGAGAGTTTATGTGACCTCAGCATGATTACTCATACAGAATAGGAGTGGGGATATAGACTGACTTAGGAAAAAGAACATAAATTTGAAGTCAGACCATCCAGGTGTGAATCTTGGTTCTGTCATTTACCGCTTGAGAGCCCTAGGTCATAATACTATTGCCTGAGACTCAATGTTTGCCCTAAAAAAGACCATATATTACTTTTAATATTTTAAAATGTAAGCAATGTAAGACATTTAAAATGGCTAGTGCAGTCTTGGGCACAAAGAGGGTAGCTGTTGTTTGTTCTTTTAGTGTTTGTTGTAGTAATTGTTTTTGATGAGGAGGAAAATGACGATGGCTTGCCTATCTAAAATTTGAACGCAGGACCTTTTTTTAGACATTATATTCTCATAAACATACTGCTTCCTTCGCCTCCCCCAGCATGTCTCTCTCTCTAGCTTTAAGTAGAAAAGTTTAAATTTGATTTTTATCTACTTTTAAATATAATCAAAGTCTACACATTCATATCAGTTACAACATTTGGACCAGCAACACCATCAAGCAGTCTTATTTTAGTGTTTGTGTGTGTAAAGAAAGACTGAGGGCTAACTAGCTACATTGCATATGAAATAAAACCCAAACAGCTTTCCCTTCTTGCAAGGTAAGCAGAGGAAACCCCATTAGCAACAACATTCAGTCAAGCAGGCAGGCCTCCCACATCAGGGTGTGTAATCAAAAGACCTGCTGGTATGCAAACCAAGAAGGCATGTGAGTTTTGTTACTAGCTTCCTGACTGCTAAGCATGAAACAACAGTGATCACCTGGGAGGTACAGAAGTAGGCATGGAGCTCTTTAGAGCCATAACAAAGAACTTCACTTCAGCACTAAGGAAAGGATGTATGCTTGCAGTTCAAGCCAAATCTGTTTTCTTTTAGGGCTGTGAACTGATAATGCATTGTGAAGATCTTTGTCCCAAACACAATTAGAAGTCAAGTTAGTGATACTCCAGGCAGCTCACACTAATAATTACCTCTCTTACGGTAATGATTTTTTTTTAGTGCCAGAACTTTCACTTTCCATTTGCTCATTAGAGGTTTCAGAAGGTGATGTGTGTTGTTTCACTTTTTAGAAGTTGAGATGGTACTGAGCTATTTAAATGTTTGTGTCATTGAGGCTACCGTTCGTAAAATATTTAATCACCACCTACAGTCATACATAGTAATAGCTGCCATTAGTTGAACATCAGAGGCATCAGGGTCTGTGGGGACACGCTGTACCTATTTTCTATTATCCTGAGAAAGACGTTTCTAAATATTGTGGTCCTTATTTTGTAGAGAAGGAAACTGAGCATTGGTGTTAATGAACTTGCCTAAAGTTACACAGCTACTACTAAATGGCAACAGCAGGAGTCAAGCCTATGTCTCTGATCCCCCACTCTCTCTTCTCTACACCCTGTTCTGTTATCCCTAGGCACATAGCGTCATCCATAAAGTAAAAGCAAATCCAATAATATTGTTATATCTGTGTTGTGAGAAAGTGTCTCTAAGTTCCACTTTTTCCTCCTCAAAAATGAGCTTTGTATCTCTTCAAATTCTTGCCTCACCACTTACCAGCTTGGAGACCATGGACACTTTCCTTCCCCTAGTGTGGGTGCTGCATTCTCTTTCGGAGTGGACTGCACTGGACGTTGAGTGGGAAAGACCTCCAGCATGCGGCTAGCCTTCACCACGTGTGCTGTGTGTGTGTTCATTCATCCCTTAACAAGCTTTCAGTGAACGCCTGAGAGCTGCCTGCTGTGAGGCCCATATTGAATGATTAATAAATGCTCTTTCCCTTTGTATTTCCATCTCAGCAAGTTTTCATCGTGTCAGAAAGGTCGTATTATTCAATTTGGCGCTAAAGCCCCAAAATCTAAGATCAAAGAAAGAGTTTTGATGGGCAGACTTTTGAGAAAGGGAGAATAGTTCTTTAAATATTTTCCCCTTCCCTGAATAAAAAGCTCGTTCGCTTTGTATTGTGGATATAGGTGGTTAATTATACTAAAAAGAAAAAAAAAAGCGTGAGGGGAAGGACTTTAGCTTTTTTCCACCAACCTGAAAGCTGAGCCACGTTTTGTAACAACAGTTACAGTTTTGTCATACATTAAAGCATTTTGAACACTTGTACTAGTTTAATTGTGAGATAAAAATGTTCTAATGAATGTTCAGCTATTGTGTCTGGCGTGGTATTATATCTTGTGTGTTTAATGTCTTATTAGTCACTAGTTTATAAATACGCCACAGCATTTCTCATCTGGTCATTTGGACACCACTGAGAGCTACTGATGAGAAATCCACACCTGTGACTTGCTGAATATGGAGCAAAACTTTTTCTCCTACTTAGATCCTCGCAAGTCAGGGCTCTAAAGGGGGTAGGTTTTGAGGAAAAGAAATTCTCTTTCATAACATCAAGAAGGCTCAAAGGGTGGTTTGAAGCCATCTGTTTCAACACTTCATTTCATAAATGAGAAATCTGGAGCCCAGAGGGGCTAATTGACTTATCCAGTCCTGCCCCACATTGCCAAACATTTGCAATTTGGGTGACAAGAGTGAACAGATTGAAAAACAGAGTCTTGCCGGTGAAGCGGGTGGGAGGGGCAGAAGGAGAGGAAAAAGAAGAGAGAGAGGGTGTTCCCCTGGAGTTCTGCCATCTCCCCCATCGCCACGTGACTGTGTAGGGTGAGGGTGGGCTGAGACATCATCCGGTGCTCAGGCTCTTCCCAGTATACCTCCGTGTCTATCCATATGGGAAAACTCCAGGCCCTAATTGCTTTATTTAAGATCTAAATGCAGTCTCTCATCCAACTCCATATGCCCACTTTTGACTCTGTTAAATATCCGTGGAAAGTCTGCATGGCAAAGAGGCACATCTTGTATTTCTCAAGAATTTATGTGGTTGAGGCTCAGTAGCTATCTCTCACTGCTGCTCTCCTCAGCGTGTTTATAAGAGAAGACATGTGGCACTGGCACTTGCACAGCAAAGTCTGATCTTCAGGTCAGGCTAGACCACTGACCTGAAATCCTTTCCTTTCCTCTGGGGGTGGCTTGGACCAGACTTGAGGCCGTGGAAATACTTGTTACTATATAGATGTCATGTAGGGAACATACTTGCATTAAAGATCTGGGTATAATTGCTCCAAGTATTATTAACCCCAAGGACTAAGAAAGCCAGGACTCTCCCCACAACTTTTGTTCATCCTAGGAGCTTACAGTTTTAGGTATCACTTTGACCACCAACATTTTTGTCCATTTGGGTTGTCTGTATTTAGCGAGGCATCAGCCCATGCAGAGCTGAAAGCATTTGCTGATTTTTCATAAGAGATCTACATGTACCAAACACCTTGGGAGCTTAATCCAGCCTCCAAAATTTGGGGAGGCCATGGAAAGGATTCACATTCTTCCTCATAAAATTTCTTACCTCTTGCTGTCTTCCTTCCTCCCTTCCCTGTTCATTTCTCTCTGCCTCCTTCACTGTCCCTGAGCTCCACCTTCTCTTTTCCCTCTGGCATTCTGAGCAATCCTGTTCTCCCTCATTCTCACAAACCTGAATCCAGCAAGAAATCCAAGGAGACTGCGACTCTGAGAGAAAAAATCATCCAGTAAATATTACCGACCCTTCCTAATCTGGGTGATATAAAATGACCTCTGGGGCATCCACATGAAGAACAAATAAAGAGCCTTGCACTCCACTTTCACCTCTGGGCAAGTGATTTTTGATTAGTAAAATGTAGCCAACCCTAGGCAGGGAGGACTGCTCTCTGGTTAGCTTCTGGTGAGGAATAATGGAGCACAGAATATTCAATATGTTCCAATCTCCTGAAAGTCGTGTTTGAGAATACTGAGATCAGAGGGAGCAAATGTGCAACCATCCATCCTTCATTCTCTGCAGACAAAGGGACAACATCCAGAGGCAGTGAACTCCCAAAAATACCAACTCTGTAAAAATGGTACTCCTTAGGTTGTCCCTTATTAAGTGTCTCAGCAGTCTCCCAAGGCAGGAAAAATCGAATGACAGAATTTTGTTTCAGTGGTATTACTGTTACCAAGTCCAAGCTCTTAGTGCACACTGCATGACAGGCCAATAAATTGAGAGATGAGTTGTTGGAGCAAGGAATAGTGACTTTATTGAGAAAGACAGCAGACTGAGAAATGGTAGGCTTGTGTGCCAAAGAACCATTTTACCACCATTGGAACTGAGTCTTCTTTTATACTAAACAAGGAGAAGGTGTGGTTGGTTGTTGCAAAATTCTGAAGGTGTCAGAATTCTTTGTTCTTGCTGCTGACCGTGTAGGTATAGTTATAATATTCCTATAAACCTGCAACTAGACAAACGTTATTCTTCAGTGTGCAAATTTTTGTCTCTATATGAATGGCAAAATGTTACCCTTTTCAATGTTAGAGCTTTGATAATGGGCTGTCCTGTATATCTCAGGCTGTAGACAACGTTCTTTTACAGAAGGTGGAGAGTCAGCATGACTAAGCACAGGCACCTGAGCACAAAGGTTAGAGCTAAAGGAACAGGTTCAGCATGGAGTCAGGTTTGTAATTCTCTGTGACATTACTTGTGGCCTAAAGGGTCTCTCATTCAGGACATCTGCAAAACACCCCTGATGTGCGTTGTCTGGATATCCTGCATCCCCTGTATTGGGTTCCATTTTACAAATGCTTATGAAATGCCCTCCCATCCTCACTCCCCTTATTAAAGTCCTCATTAGACCCAGTTTCAGTATCCAGTCCCCCCTTTTTTCTTGTCACATTGCTTTTTGCAGCCGTATTTTGTCTTTGCAATCTTTTTTCTCCTGATGTTGCAAGAAGAAAATGAAATGAACCTGTAATCGGCTTTATGTCTGTTTTCACTGCTGCCTCTGATTTCTAGGACCGTGTAACTCAGTTGTGGCCCCTAAAGGGCTTGATAATTGTCGTCTCTGGCAAGAGCCCCACTTTCGCAGTGGTGCATGGTACCTTAGAGGAGAAAAGGAGGGCAGGATGCTTGGGCGGTAGAGTGTAGCTATTAAATACGCTGTTGCTCTTTCACTGCCAGAAAAGGGAGGCAATTAGGATGAAGGATATTTAGTATCAAGGGATAAATATCAGAGTAACACCTGTACGCTCTTAAAGAACAAACCTGTCCTGACTGCAGGTAGCTCCACCTCAAGTCTTGGGTTCAGAGATATGTCTGAAATCCTGCTCTGGGCCCAACAAAGTGTCTTTCAGGAATTCAAAGCTTGGTTTTTGTTCCCAAGCATCTGAGTTTGGTATTTCCTGAGATTTGAAACAGGAATAGCAAGTTAATATTGAAAATAAAATAAACTACACAAGGTGATAATTTTAATTTGTATCACTGTTTCCAAAGGCAAGAAGTATGAAGCAGCATGGTATGTTTTGGGAAATAACAGCTGGCACAATTATAGGAAATGTTGGAGAGAGAAGAGAGAAGATAGTATCAATTGCCAAGAAAAAAAAAAAGATCAGATCATGATGTCCTTGGAAACTGTTCAGAAACTTAGACAACATCAAAGATCAGTTGGAATTTGTATTGGTTTTCAATCAAGAGGTTTAGAGGATCAGATGTGTATTTTTAAAGATGAATCTGGAGCAAAGTGGAGAATGCGTTGCAATGTAGTAGGAAAAGGGGTAATTTAAAGATCAGATTGAGAAGGCTTTGGAGTGATCGAGGCAAAATATGATGAAGAAATAGACTTAGGGTGAGGGTCTGAGGCTGGTGAGAAGGGTTTGACTCTAGGATGTTAAGTGGATGGGGTTTGATGTGTTGTGGCTAAGAAGAGGAGGGAAGAGACTATCTGAGACTTCAGGTTTGGGAATGTATCAGCTTGTAACAAATAACAAAGTGCTGGACCACTAACAGCAGGGTTTTGGCTGAGCAATTGACTTAGTCCCTGGGACCATGTCATTCTTTTGAAACCTGAGAGAGTAAAGGGTCCCAAATTTTAAGCCACTTGTCCTTACCTAGAAATATCACTCATTCACCAAAGAGGTAAACTACCAATCAGCTATCTCAGGGAAGGATTTGACCGAGAGTTGAAGAGTATTCATTCCAAACTTGACAGTAGAAGATACTTCTATACCCTGAGCTTCCTGTAGTCATCTTCATTTGTTACTGAAAACTCCCTTTCCAATCTATGTATTCACACGGACATTTTTCCTCCTTTTCCATTCATTTATACTTTGTCGCATGTTTCCATTTTTGCTCCTCCTCTGCCCTCTAATTTTAGGGCTAATTCCCACAGAAGGCACCAGAACTTTTTTTTTTTTAATATACTAATGTTTTCAGAGCAGTGATAATGTGAGCTTTGACTTTATTCGCAGAACAACGTGAAGTCAGGGTAAAGTTTTGGTGGGTACATACCTAAATGAACAGCACTGATACCTAGGAGTCTAACTCTTTCTTTCATCACATTCCAGAGCCTGTCAAGTGAATGAAATTTATAATATCTCCTTTCTAAGTATGATCATGGGCTTTGGAACTAAAGGGATCTCTAAGTAATGCATTCTGCATTAGAGGTGACCTCTGGACTCAGATGACCTGGGTTCACATTCTGGTTTACTATGTAGTTATTGAGTGAGCTTAGGGAAATGCTGGAAAAATGTGAAACCTCATTTTTCTCACGTGTTAAAAGAAGATGAAAATGCTAATATCTTCTTAATAAGGTTTTTAGGAATATTAAATGGATATTTAACGTTAAATGAGATAGATAAAACACTTAGAAGAATGCCAATCACATATGTAAATACAGTTTCGGTATCTGCCTGGAATTAGTTCCAAGAGGCCCTATCTATATATCAAAAATCCATAGATGCTCAAGTTGCATACTCAGCCCCCTGTATTTGCAGTTTTGCATCAACAGATTCAACCAACCACAGACCATGTGGTACCACAGACATTTATTGAAAAAAAAAAATCCATGTGTAAGTTATTCCACACAGTTCAAACCTGTGTTGTTCCAGGCTCAACTATATATAATATAGATATAATCATGCTTTATTACTTTAATATTATAGCTATTATATAGATTTAGAACCTGTGGTAATTAATCTCATTTACGAATGAAAGCTAACATACCCACCTCCCAGATTTGTTGCAAGAAGTACATAGAAGTAGTGAACGAATTTGAAGTCCAGCTAGCTCATTCCATTAAAATGCAATATGCCTGAGGAATAATATTTTTCATTGTTCTATAATTTGTCTAGAAAATTACTGACACATAGTATATATTCAATAAATATTTGTTGAATGAATGAATGATGGGCACAAAAGCCCTTAATTTCCCTGTATGCCCCCTACCATTGGTCTAATTCAGATGTGAAACAACACTGTCTTCCCTCATTAAATCAGTCAGTTGCTCTCAGACCTACGCTGTTAATGTATATGTCTGCCAGTTTTTACCGAAAAATTTAACAAAGCAGAATAAAACCCGGTGTCAGGTGGCTTCATGGTTTGATTCCAGTTCACTCCCGAAATCGCTTTCAGTCATTTATCTTCATGTTACTTGTATAAGATGCAAAATTTACTCTTCCACAGATATACTACTCAATTTCTTATCCTTGAATTTTTTTTTCATGCTCTTCTTCCTAAATCAGCCCTGTTCAGTGGAACATTCTGTGATAAAAAACATATTCTCTATCTATACTTTTAAATAGGAGAGCCACAGACACATGCAGCAACTATTTGAGCACTAGAAATGAGGCTAGGTCAGGTAAGGAACTGAATTTAAAATTTTCTATTTTAATCGTTTTAAATGTGACAACTTCCAAGTGGAAAAGGATATTGTATCAAACAGTTGAGGAATATACTGCCTCCCTTCATGACCCAACCCTCCACAGCTCTGTTCAAAGACACTGTCTTCCCATGAGTTTGAAATCTTCGAAATGGTCACAGACCTTTATCTATAAACTGCTTATGATGTAGACTTTTATATATTTAATTTCAGTTGTATAGCTTATCTCCAATGCTAAATTATATGGACTTGAAAAGGAGGGACCCTGTCTTCTGTACTTTAGTGCCTACTTAGTGCATGGTGTAGGGCACTTCCCCAGAGTTTGAGCTAATAAATATTGTTGATGGACTGACTCATTTATTGATCAGCTAAATGAGAAGGCTGTTCTGTTAATTAATTAATTCAGGGAAAGAAGTTTGACTTTTCATGCTACTTCTGCTAGATACCACTCTTTCAACTGGAAGAAAACTGATTCATCACTTAGCAGTCATTCATTTATCCTCATTAAGGTGATGCCCATGGAATCTTCTTACTGCTAGTCTGTCAGAGTAAAAAGTGAGACCTCCTTCTACCTTTACAAGATAATTCAAAAGTTAACCATACCTAAAAAAAAAAAAAAATTCAGTGTTACTAAATGAAATTTGTGGAACGAAACCTTTGGAATTTCTTTAGCAAGAGATCATTAGAGTCTTCAAAGCTACTTAATGAATAAACCATCCTCCTCATGATAAACTTTTTTTGAAAGAGAAGTTTATTATTTATCAACTACTCAGATAATATGTATCCTCCAATACATATATTAAAGATATATTTCCAACTAATAATTTTAGAGCTACTTAACAGTCAAGGAAGTTCCTAATAATCTATAATGATGAGTATTCTACCTGCAAAAGCACACTATACAATAACATTGATACTCAGTATGTCTAGGTGAGAGCTTATAGATTAATCAGAGGCAGGAAACTGCCATAGTTCTTCACAGTTAGCCATTTCTTATCATACAATTTACTAATGTTCTTTTCTTATAAACATATATAAATAATTTATAAAATAACCCTTATTAATCCTTTAAAATTGGATTATCCTTAGAACATATTAGATATGCAATAAGTAAATTTTCACTTAATGGTTTTTAAAATGAGAAGATATATTTGATATATATATATATATACACACATATATATACACACACACACTCATACCCAAAATATATTAGGACTGTACCCCTACAAATCAGTAAGAAAATTTATATAACTCAGTAGAAAACTGGACAAAAGTCTTGAACAAACACTTTACAAGCAAGATAAACCAGTGACCAGTAGGCATGTAATATGGTATTCACAGTCATCATTCATCAAAGAAATGAAAGTAAAAACCGCAAGGAATTACAGCTGTACACCCATTTCTGTGGCTAACATTTGAAGATTAAACAATACAAGGCACTAGAGTTACAATGGTAAATAATAAAAAGGAATGCCTTCCCTCATGATGCCTAACGTACATAGGAAGCTTCTGAAAATAAAAAGGCACTAAAATTACTGTGGGATCAGTTTTATGATAGGGAAGTAACAATTTCTTTGAAAAGCAGAGAGTAACATTATTTTTCTTGGCTACAAAACTGTGTAATAGACAATTAAGGACTGGGGTAGACAATTGCCAAAAGCGGATGGATCGAAGCAGAATATTAAAAACTCTTTTTTGCAAGAATGCCACCTTGGAATCCTCAAACCATGAAAATTCAAATGCAATTCTCTAGTATTATTCCAGTAAGAGAGCCCTGGTCATTTTAGCCCTACACCAGGTTTTGTTTTTTTTTTTTTAACTCTGGTGCTGCAAAATGTGTTCAAGGAAATTCAGTGGCAGGCTAATTACAGCAGTCCCCATCATGGTAATTAGCTTGCATTCATGCTTCCCTGGTGCTTCCACCATGTTTCTGGGTCTCCTTTGAATCCCAACTTGTTTTATATTCATCTCAGAATCTTATTAGTATGAACCTTGATGCCATTTAGGTAATGAGCGTTGTACAGAGAATGGAGAAAATTTCCTTTTGTACTTTTAGAAATTTTTAAATGAATTTTTTAATTGGATTAAGTTTGAATCCATTCTTTTTTGGGGGAAAAATGTCTGCATACCAAGAAAATGTTTCTCAGAATTTGTAAAAGCTAGAGGCCTAGTGAATGACATTCTCAGACCCAGGAATGCTTGGTCATGAGACCTAGAAAGCAATGTGCAAGTCACTCATCTGACCATAGGATCACCTGTACACCTTCCCAAAGCCATTGATCTCTTCTACTGTCCAACCTGGCCAGGAGGGGTTCTCCAAGTAAAGTTGCCACGTCAGTGATGAATCCTTTTCCACGTTGCTCCTTTCTCCACGAGGTTTTGAAGGGGACTCAACGTTTTTTATTGCATGCCTGTCACCTGTGCTAGTTCATTTAATTGTCACATCCATCTTACAAAATGAAGGCATTAGCCTTATGATGAAGATTAGAAAAAATGAAGCTCACAGGCTCAACAGCTGTGCCCAAGATCACAAGAGCTAGTTCATGGTAAAGCTGTGATTAGAAGCTGTCTGATCCCAGACTAATATAACCATTACTACATGCTGCTCCTAGAGAGATTGTCCCTTGAAAACTGTTGGCCACTTGCTCCACAATTAGAAAGTCCCCTGAGATATTTTCCTGTACCATTGGTTTGAAGAACGAGTGTATAGAGACTGGACTTCAAGGCACACAGAAGCCAGATTATTTCTCTATGAACTTTGACCCTAGATTATTATGGTACACCACCCAAACTATACAGCTGGGATGTTTAGGCTTCCTCAAGAAAGTATAAATGAATTATTGATTTATATGAGATTTGCCTAGGGCGTATTGAACATTACTTGATTAAGCATATTTTAGGCAATTAAATAATTACTTTTAAACAATGACCTCCATGCTTGGAAAAAAAAAAGTAGCACAGCTTTGCTTTTCAAACAAAATGCTATGCAAATTCTCAATACTTAAAACAAATTAAAGCAGGGCTACTCTGAGGGACCAGGGTGCCCTCTCTGTCCCTAGCCACTCCTTTCCTCAGTCCTAGCTCTTTCTGATATACTTTTTCTGAACCTTTAAAGTCTGTTTGAACAAGGGTTTGAAAAGTACCTGCTGCAATCAAGTATAGCCTGAATTAAAATGCCATAGAAGGACCTACTGTATCAATAATAGCCACTGTATCAATGTGATTTTCAAAGACTCACTCACTCTAAGGATTTATTGTTACATGAATATGTTAGTAATCACAGATACTTCTTTTATAACACTTCTTTTTCTCTCTCTGCGTATAAGCATGTGTGTATGCAGGGAGGGAAGTGCATTTAAACTCACTTTTCTCAGGCTCAGAATGCCAGAGCATAGAGAGGTTGATCAGTTGCCGAAATCTTTCATTCTCATATTCTCCTATTTCAGATTTTAAGGCATTATGCAATGAACATTCTCTTTTCTTGCACTCTGGTATTTCTCTCTCCTAAAACTAAGACTGGGAGAGCGTAACCCACACAGAGTCAGTCGACGCTGCTCCCGGTTACCTCAGGCCAGTACCCTGGACATTCACCAGTGCTTGGTTGAGGAGTGTATCCTCTCACCCCAGCTGACAGTCCAGACCCTCCAGCTCAGGACAAAGATATTCATGAACCAGGCTGCCCTTCTGTAAATCCTGCCTAAGCTTTTTGTTAACTGTCTTTAACATGGTCATCTTAAGCAAATACAGCCAGTACATTTTCGATCAATCTGATGAATCTCTTCTCCTAAGAAAAGACTGTAAAGAAACTACTATCTTCCTAGGAAGAATACCTCTCCATATGCAGTTATGGAGTTTCTTGGGGCAAGTCTAAATTGTTCTAGTCCTCAGTTTCCCTGTCTTAATCAGACGTTGTTTATGTCCAATCTGCACCTAGATTGTCTTCTAAAGGCTGCAGGGTGAGGGAATTTGTCCAGATGGAGAGCTGTTAATCTGGTCTGCAGTCACCGAAGTATGCATAGAAGGACGGTCGGAACACTGTGAGCCCTCTGAAATTATATGTCAAGTT
Organism: Catagonus wagneri; assembly: GCA_004024745.2. NCBI lineage: Eukaryota > Metazoa > Chordata > Mammalia > Artiodactyla > Tayassuidae > Catagonus > Catagonus wagneri. The sequence goes on from PVHT020000037.1 coordinate 2,064,815, forward strand.
TAAATTTTACACAAGTATTTGTACATTAATGGGAGAGGATCCAAAACTTTCATCATTTTTCTGAAAAGTAATATGTATTGATATAGAGAGTGGATCCTTAAATGACACATCAGGATTACCTACGAAGAAAAAATAAAGTTCTGTGAATCCAGACTTACTGATTCAAAAATCTTTGGGCAGAAACGTGGAACAGAAATCTGTAATTTTAATACATTGCCCAAGAGATTCTGCTCTATTTTCACTAGTTCATAGACCAGTGATTTATGACCCAATGATCACAAACCACTGATTTCACAGTTAACATATTAAGATTCAGAATCCGTGTTCAGAGGCTGGAGTAATTGGCATTGTATATTTCTTGGTGAAGTCTCAGATGAGGTGGTTTTTGATTCCTGAACACCAGGTGGAACAAAAGGGCGGAGGAGCACGAATCCTCGTCTGTAAGACACTTCTGAGTGTTCCATATCTTTATTCATGGTCTTTGAATCAACTGCGTTAAATGTAATTGATGCTCAATAAATATTTATTCAATAAATGAATGAATGAGTGACATGTGAGGAGAAACAAAACCCAAATTATATTACTGCTGTGATTAAAATTAATAGTCTGTCCTTTAAAAGACCCTCCTAGAGGACAGATTTCCTATGCAGATGAATTAATGAATAAACAGCATAAGCATTTGTGGCTCATATCTGAGATAATGAATGAGTACTGGATATAAAATGTGGAACGGCAATGATGAAAATCCTTTGTTGATGCCCCAAGCAAATAACAAATTCCTCAGCTTGGTCAAGTTGACCCGTCTTGGCTTCAGAGGCTGGGTGGTATTTATCTCCCTCTCATCAAAAAGAAGCAACATGTTGGCATAGTGTCACAATACTGTAATTAAATCACATGTTTACCATTTGTTGCCATTTTTTTCTCCTCCTGTGGAGTCAGTCTGTATCATTAGTTAATATAACTTAGGTTATCACAGAGAAGGAAAATATGTTGTGGACAAGTATGTGCCCTTGGGCAAGTTATTTAAACAACTCAAGCATCAGTTTCTTCATCTGGAGAGTGGGGACTATTTCAACCATCTCTTAGTTTGGCACAGATGATAATATATATAAAACAAGCCAGCTCAGTGCCCTGAATAGGAATATTTATATTATCATAATTGATAAATTTGTTACAAATGGTAGTATTGTAGATTAATTATATATTTTCATAAAAATACTGTTAACAGAGATAAGCATTTGTCACCTATTTTGTCTTCACTAAAAATCTATGATAATGAGCAGATGTGCTGATCCACTTTATACTAATAAACTGTAGCTCAGAGCAGTTAATCGGTTTCTCAAGTGGTTTTTGCACACAGAAACTAGCAGCCTAACATGATTTTTAACCTAGTTCAGACCAGTATATTTAATGTTTTGCCCTGTAACAGTCTAGGGGACCAGATATCTGTCTGGGAACAAAATTGGAAATAATATAATGCAATTGTTATTCCAGGAAGGATTCAGAAAAAGAGAACCATGCTAAACTGAAGATAAGAAAGCAGGTGAACAGATTATTTTGTGTTAAGATGACAGTATGGCCACTTAACCTAGATACAGGGGCCAAAGTATACAGAATGTGTGCTTTGCCACTAGATAGACCTGTGTTCAAATCCAAGTTTACAGCATTCCTTGTCTGATTTTAAGAAAATCTCTTCACTTTCTCAGGTTTAGTTTCTTTCATCAAAGGAAAAGCATTACTTTCTTGATTGGCTTGTTATGCAGTTTTAAATTAAGTAATATATGTAGCATATATCGGAGGACCAATAAGTGTTAGCAATCTTTTTCATTATTTGAGTGAATAGTTAATTTCACTTAGAAGAAATAAGCCTGAGTTTAAGATCATGCTTTACCTTTTTATACTTTTGTGATTTTGGATAATTAAAGCTTTTGACACCTTGATTCCTGAAAAAAAAAACACCAAAATAAGAACAAAGCAACCATAATAATGCCTGCCTTGACTATGCTAAATGATAATGGTATATTTAACACAAGTTAATACATGGAAAATTGCCTTTGAACAGATGAATCGTGGTACATACATAAGTAGTTATAAAATGTGCCCTAGCATAGAAATATTTTGTATTTTTATTTTTCAGTTCTTCCTGGCTCTAGGCTGTTAGGCTTCTAAAAATCAGGGTGTGACTAATCTGATTTGTGTTAAATGGTAACCTTTTGCCTTTCACATAGATCCATGTAACATATAAATGAAAGCGTCCTTTGGAGAAACAATTATCCTTATCAAGCCTGAACACACCGGGCCACTGAAATGGGAGCACAAATCACCTGTGCTGGGAAAAGCTTTGCTAATTATTTTCACTAATACTTATGGTTTCTTTATGATTGCAAAAATAATACATGTTCTCTTAGGAAAACTAAAGAAAAAATGTATATGCCATAAAAATCAACTGACCCCCCCCGCCCCAAACCTGAAGAATATCTGCTTTGCTCTAAATCTCCCCCATCATTATGAGAACACTTGGGCTTAGAGATTTAAAAGGTTTACCTTAGTTCCCAAGGGAAAATGAACAGTGAAGCTACCTCTTGATGGAGTATAACATTTTGCAGTTCGCATATCACGTGTCCCAAATAATCCAGCTGTAGAACAGTTGGGCCTCTCAATAACTCTAACGTCATTGAGAGAGAAATCCTACATGTTGCCTCCATGGTACAGAAGAGAATGAAAGCTCAAACGGGTTCAGAGGCTTATCTGAAATCATACAGCCAGTAGTGGAATGATCTGAATACACGTCTAGATCATTTGACTCCACGTTCCAGGCCTCTCTACTCAGTCATCTTTGGAACTAGGTATGAGGGATCAAATACAGAAGCAATTTTTTTTTTTTTTCGTCTGCCCCATGGCATATAGAGTTCCCAGGCCAGGGATCAGATCTAAGTCACACCTGTCACCTATGCCACAGTCGCGTCAATGCCAGATCCTTTAACCCACTGTGCCAGCCTGGGAATTGAAACTGCGACCTGGTGCTGCAGAGACACTGCTTATCCTGTTGCACCGTAGCGGGAGCTCCTGAAAGTGATTTTAATTATGACCAGGTTCAGAATTTGACAGTCATGTCTGAGGAAGACCTATTTCCATTTATTGAACTAGCAAACTCTACCTGCTATCGAGCTAACACATTTGTGGGCTTAGTTCCAACTCTGTAACCTTAGGCATTTCCCAGAAAATGGCCTCCATTTAAACATCTGGAAGGTGGACATAAACTAAATGAATCCCCTGTCATTTTTGGATGTCTTTGGCTACACACGTGAATAAACAGCAATTGCAATAATCCAACCAGTAAAAACTTGGCTTGTCCCATTACCACATTAGGTCGGATGTAGGGTAGTTCCAGGGCTTAGCCGTGTCCTCAAAGACCCTCTCAGCTTTATGCTCTGTCCAGCCAGGATAATGTTCCTCTCAATCTCACAGTAGCTGCACAGGAATCACTTCAAAACATTCCAGACACTGTCAGGAGTGCCCATTGCCTCTCTGTAAGTCCCTTCTTGCATAAAGGGAATTATTTCTAGATACTTTTCAACAGGTTTTTCTCTCAGGTCTTGTTGACCAGGATTCAGTCTCATCCTATTCCAAAAGTAATTACTGGTATGGCAAATAGTTGTCCTAGAATATGCGCACATTGAGTTTCCAAAAGTTCTGTGATTTTGCTCTCTAAAATGCCTGCATCTTTTTCTAGCAGATTATACTTTTTCTATCAGAATATAAGAGCTTTTTTCTCACATTCGTATCATACAATTTTCTAATTCTTATCCACCTAATGACTTTATAGTGGTAACTTTATAGTGGTAACTAGTACCTGTATGTGTATGTGTGTGTGTGTGTGTGTCTATGTGTATGCATCTGTACGTATTTGTAAATTTTATGTATATGTATTTTATACATATTTTCTAATGCATCACAAAACTATTGAAATTAAAGCACCATGTGAGCAAAGTTATAAGGAAAGAACAGTCTCATCATTGCTGGTGGTAGTTAAGACAACCTGTATGGAAGCAGATGGGCAATAACCTTCAAAACTCCAGTTCTAGACCCAGCCATTTTAACTGTAGAATTCATTCTCCAGGTAAACTTGTGTATTGTGAATTGTGGTCAGTATAGGAATATTTATTTAAAAATGTGTGTTCAGAGTCTATCATTGTCCATGTCATTGGGGAGATATTAAGAACAAAATGGAAAAATATTTATTCCCTATGGAACTTCTATTTAGGGGCAGCATTCTCTGTGACAATAAAGCATTGAAAGGTACCAGAGATAGAGACCACCACTCATGCGTAGTACACGAAGCTCCTTGCTAAGGAAGAGAGACCGTCTCTATGGAAAGAACTCTTGTTTTATATTTAATAATTTCAGAGCATTTTGTTACATAACTATACCATGATTGAATCAGCCAGTTCTTCATTGAGGGAAAAAAAAAGTGCTGTCTGGGATGGATTCCGCTGTATAGTGACCATTTCAGCAAGTAGCAACTAGAACCAGTTTTTAAATACAAGATGAAGAAGCTTTATGAGTACCAATATGGAATGATCTTCAAGAAAAACTAAAATTCAAAAAAAAACAATATTTGTTTTTGCTTATATAATGCATAACATGTTTCTGGAAGGAAATTTAAGAAATTAGCAACCACTGGGTAAGGAGGTCGAGGTAGGGAAACTGTGTAGTGGTGGGAATGGAGGGGACTGGTATTTCACTATCAACATCTCTGTAACTTTATGATATATAAAAATGTATATTTATTAAAGTTTTGCATTTTATTTTATTTCTTTTTGGCTTTTGTCTTTTTGGAGCGGCACCCATAGCATATGGAGGGTCCTAGGCTAGGGGTCTAATTGGAGCTGTAGTTACTGGCCTATGCCACAGCCACATCAAGGTGGGATCTGAGCATGTCTGCGACCTATACCACAGCTCATAGCAAATGCCAGATCCTTAACCCATTGAGCGAGGCCAGGGTTCAAGCCCACAACCTCATGGTTCCTAGTCGGATTCATTTCTGCTGCACCATGATGGAAACTCCTAAAGTTTTACATTTTAAATTAAAAAAAATAAAATAGGGATCATTGTGTGGTTGTCACTGTAAAAGATACGAATTTACTCTTTACAATTACTGTTCCTAAAATCTCAACTTATACTTATTGCACATGGTTTTTCCCAATTCATAGGAGGTACTTTATTTTCTGAGTATTATTTCTATGGTCTGGTTAATTGAAATATTTTGAGCCATTTCTTATTTATCTGTGGTATAATATTTGTCTATGATACTCTTTGCCCAATAGGAAAATTTACTTTTAATCAAATCCAAAACTTTTCCTTTGTGTGTGTGTGTGTGTGTGTGTGTGTGTGTGTGTGTGTGTGTTTTAGTCGATTTGAGAACTCCTTCCAGGGGGTGGGGAGGATGGGCTGGGGGTTTGGGATGGAAATGCTTTAAAATTGGATTGTGATGATCATTGTACAAGTGTAATAAAATTCACTAAGTAAAAAGTAAGTAAAAAAATTAAAATCACGACCTAACAATAAATGTAAATAAAAGATTTGACATGAAAAATAATAACTAAATAAAATTACTTTGTGGAAAAAAAAAAGGAGAACTCCTTGCAAACCCCAGTGCCTTAAAGACAATCAGGTATTTTTATGAATCTTACATTACTTTAAATCTTTTTGAAGTTTATTATCATAAGTGGTTTAAGAATTGGTTCTGTGAGTTCCTGTCGTGGCTTGGCGAAAACAAATCTAAGAAGTATCCATGAGGACACGAGTTTGAGCCCTAGTGTCACTCAGTGTGTTAAAGATCCGGCATTGCCGTGAACTGTGGTGTAGGTCACAGGCTTGGCTTAGATCTGGCATTGTTATGGCTGTGGTGTAGGCCAGCGGCTATAGCTCTGATTCGACCCCTAGCCTGGAAACCTCCATATGCTGCAAGTGTGGCTCTAAAAAGACACAAAAAAAAGAGTTCCAATTTCATTTTTCCAAACATATTACAGCAAACAACTGATTATGGACTCTCTAATGTGAGATGTCTGTTCTTGGTCTTGTGAGAGCCCCAGGATGGTGGATAATTCATGGCTAGACCATCACTGTCACCATTAAGCCCCAGAAAGGTCTGGTCTTCCTTGGTGGTTCTTTCCCAGCCTTCTGTAGTTTCCTTATAGGCATTTTATCACCAAAACTCAGCTGAAAACTCCAGGGGACCCTCTGCAGAAACCTGCTGGGAGGCTCTCTCCTCTCTAGGAGTGTGTACTGAAGGCTCTAGTCACGGGTACCCCAGAATCTTAGCTTTGGCTCCTCAACGCAGGGATCCACCTGGTTTATCCTTCACAGTGCGGTGGTCTGCACACACTCTACAGGAGGAATGAGGAGGCAAACACTGCGCTGTTTTTTTTTTTTTTTTCGTAACTACCAGAGATACTGGCCTTGTACTGCCTGATGGCCAAAGTCTGAAAACTCTTACTTGATATTTTCTCTCTCTCTTTGGTCACTGATTTCACTCAGGATAATAAGGTCAATCCCTGATGTTTTGTCTTGGTGGGAAGCATAAGTGTCCTATAATATTCCTTAATATGTGACTACTCCCAAATTTTACCCCGTTTTTCAGAATCATCTTAAAATTTGCTATACTTTTAAGACATTTTCCATGGCCTGGTGTTTTGAACAAAATTTGCTTTGAAATGATACATTAAATTGAGGAGGTTACATCTTCACAAGGTTAAGCATATCCTCACATATAGTAAAAATATTTATTTACTTAGGTTTTATTGAAACCCTTTTATTAGAAATATCTGTTATCTTTTTAAAGTGATTATCTATGCTATGCTATTTTAATCCTTAGGTACATTAACATATTTTTGTCATATAAATTGTTTTCTGCATTTTATGGTTGGTTATTGGTATAGAGAGTTACTACTGATTGCATATATAGGCATGCTTAGCAATATTGTAGGTTCAGTTGCAGACCACCACAGCCAAGTGAATATCACAATCAAGCGAGTGACACAATTTTTTTTTTGGTTTTCCGTTGCATATCCTTTATGTTTACACTATCCTATAATCTATTAAGTGTGTGATAGTATTATATTAAAAAAGTAATGCACATACCTTAATTATAAAGTATTTTATTGCTAAAAAGTGATAACCATTATCTGAGCCTTCAGTAAGTCATCATATTTTGCTGGTGGAGGGTCCTCCCTCAATGCTGATGGCTGCTGACTGATCAAGTTGATGGTTGCTGAAGGTTGGGGTGGCTGTGGTAATTTCTTAAAATAAGGCAATAATGAGGTTTGCCACATCACTTGACTCTCTCTTTCATGAGTTATGTGTCTGTAATGTACAATGATGTTTGATAGCATCTTACCCACTATAAAACTTTCTTAAAAAATGAAGTCAATCCTCTCAAACCACTGCTTTATCAATTAGTTTTATGTAATAGGATAAATCCTTTATTTTCATTTTGACAATCTTCACAGCATCTTCACCAGGAGGAGATTTCATATTAGAAATCATTTTCTTTGTTCATCCATAAGATCTGCATCTTTAAAATTTGATCATGAAGTTGTAGCAATTCAGTCACATCTTCAGGCTCTACTTCTAATTCTACGTCTCTTGCTATTTCTACCACATTTGCAGTTCCTTACTCCACTGATGTCAAACCCCTCAAAGTCATCCATAAGGGCTGGAATAAACTTCTTCCAAATTTCTGTTTATGTCGCTATTTTGACAATTTTCCCACTAATCATGTATGTTTTTAGTGACATATAGAACGGTGAATCCTTTCTAGAAGATTTTCAGTTTACTTTGCCCAGATCCATCAGAGGAATCACTGTCTATGGCAGCTATAGCTTTGTGAAATGTATTTCTTAAATTACAAGACCGAAAAGCTGAAATTGTTCTTTGTCCATGGACTGCAGAATGGATGCTGTGTTAGGAGGCATGTAAACAGCATTCATCTTACTGTACATCTCCATCAGAGCCCTTGAGTGACCAGGTGCATTGTCAGTAAGCAGTCATATTTTGAAAAAAAAATGTTTTTTTTCTTGGCAATAGTTCTCAGGAGTGGGCTTAAACCATGTTATAATCTGTTGTCTGGTGTCTGCTGTTCCACTTACAAAGGATGGGCAGAGTAGATTTACTATAATACTTAAGGGTTCTAGTATTTTTGGAATGGTAAATGAGAGTATTGGCATCAACTTCAAGTCACGAGCTGCATTAGCCCCTAATAAGAGAGTCAGACTGTCCTTTGACATTTTTAAGCCAAACATTAACGTCTCTTTTGCTATGAAAGACTTATATGCTAACCATTAATGGTTATATGCTAACCATTGGCATCTTATCTCAATATAAGGCTGTTTGATGTACATTAAAAATCTATTGTTTAGTGTAGCCACCTTCATTAATTACCTCAGCTAGATCTTCTAGATAACTTGCTGCACATTCTACATCAGCACTTGCTGTTTCATCTTGCTCTTTTATGTTGTGGAGATGGCTTATTTCCTTAAACCTTATGGGGCAGCCTTTGCCAACTTTCTCACTTCTCTCAGCCTTCACAGAATTAAAGAAAGTCAGAGTATAGCTCTATATTACGCTTTGGCTTAAGGGAATGTTGTAGCTGGTCTGATCTTCTATCTAGACCACTCAAACTTTCTCCCTAACAACAGTAGACTATTTCCTCTTCTTATCGTCTGTATGTCCACTGAAAGAGCACTTCTCATTTCCTTCAATAACTTTTTCTTTGCATTCTAACTTAGTTAACTCTTTAACACAAGAAGTTTCCCTTTTGATCTGTCTTGGCTTTCAATGTGGCTTCCTTGTTAAACGTAATCATTTCTAGCTTTTGATTTAAAGTGAGAGATGTGGCAATTTTTCTTTTCACTTGAATGATTACATGAAGGCCACTGTAGGGTTATTGATTAGCCTAATTTCAATATTGATTAGCCTAATTTCAATATTGTTGTGTCTCTGGGATTGGCAAGTCCCAAGGAAAGGGAGATGAATGGCAGAGTGGGGACTGAATGTCTGCTTGGTAGAGCAGTCAGAGCACCACAACTTTTACTATTAGGTTTGCTGTCTTACACTGTTGAAAGAAATCAAAGACACAAACAAATTGAAAGATATACCATGTTCTTGGAAAAATCAATAGTATCGAAATGACTACAATCCAAGGCAATCTACAGATTCAGTACAATCTGTTTCAAATCACCAATATCATTTTATTTTACAAAACTCGAACAGAAGTTTTTAAAAATTTTATGGAAACACAAAAGACCACAAATAGCCATAGCAATCTTGAGAAAGGAAAACAGAGCTGGAAGAATCAGACTCCCTGACTTCAGGCTATACTAGAAAGCTACAGTCATCAAAACAGTATGTTACTGATACAAAAAAAGACATATAGATCAGTAAAACAGGATAGAAAACCCAGAAATAAATCCATGCACTTATGGTCAATTAATCTATGAAAAAGGAAGCAAGAATATACAATGGAGAAAAGACAGTCTCTTCAATGAGTGGTGCTGAGAAAACTGGACAGCTACACATAAAAGTGAAATTAGAACACTCACTAACACCATGCACAAAAATAAGTTCAAAATGGATTAAAGACCAAATGTTAAACCAGTTAGTATAAAACTCCTAGACGAAAACATAGGCAGAATACACTTTAACATAAATCACAGCAACATCTTCTTTGATTCATACCCTAGAATAATGAAAATAAAAACAATAATAAACAAATGGGACTTAAACTTTAAAAGCTTTTGCATAGCAAAGGAAACCATTAATGAAGTAATACAACCCACAGAATTGGAAAAAATCTTTCCAAATGAAAAGACTGACAAGGGATTAATTTCCAAAATATATAAACGTCCCAATTAAAACATGGTCATAAGATCTAAACAGACATTTCTCCAAAGAATACAGATGGCCAAAAAACACATGAAAGATGCTCAAAGTCACTATTATAGAAATTCACATCACATCCGCAATGTGAAACTGCCTAACACAAGTCAGAATGGCCATCATCAGAAAGTCTGCAAATAACAAGTACCGGAGATGGTGGGAGCAAAGTGAATCCTCTTACACTGCTCATGGGAATGTAAGCTGGTACAACCACTATGGAGAACAGTATGGAGGTTCCTCAGAAAACTAAATGTAGAACTACCATATGGTCCAGCAATCCCACTTCTGAGCATATATCCAGACAAAACTTTCGTTCAAAAATATACATGCACCCCTATGTTCATTGCATCACTATTCAAAATAGTTAAGACATGGAAACAACCTAAATGCCCATTGACAGATGAATGGATTAAGAAGATGTACGTATATACAATGGAATACTACTCTTCCGTAAAAAGAACACATTAATGTCATTTGCAGCAACATGGATGAACTAGAGATTCTCATACTAAGTGAAGTCAGACAGAGAAAGTCAAATATTTTATGAGATCACTAATATGTGGAATATAATAGAAACACTACAATAGAACTTACAATACAGAAAAGACTCAAAGATTTTGAAACCCAACTTATGTTTACCAAAGGGGAAGTGTAAGAGAGGGGAGGGATAAAGTAGGGGATTGGGGTAATGTATACACACTACATACATGGTATGGATGGGTCAGGTGGACCTACTGTATAGCACAGGCAAATTTACTTAGTACTGTGTGGTACCTGTATGGGAAAAGAATCTGAAAGGGAATGGATGTATGTGTACATAAAGCTGATTTACTTGGCTCTACGCCTGAGATTAACACAAATTTGTAAGTCAACCATATTCCAATAATTTTTTTAAAATTTGCTGTCTTATATGGATATGATTTATGGTGTCCCAAAACAATTACAATACTAACAACAAAGATGACTTATCACACAACACCATAACTAATACCATAATAATGAAAAAGTTTTAATATTCAAAAAATTACTAAAATGTGACAGACAGTATATGAACATATGCTGTTGAAAAAATTATGCCAGTAGACTTACTTTATGCAGGGATTGCCACAAGCCGTCAGGTTGTCAACAATACAAAATCTGTATAGCACAGTAAAGCAAAGTGCATAAATAGGGTTAGGCCTGTATTAAATGTGTAGCCAGAAATTTTGTTTCCATTTTAAAATTGGTTTCAGTAGTTGTTCTGATGATTCTTTTTGATATCCTGTATACATTATTCTATCATCTGCATCTAATGATACTTTTGACTCTTTTCAGTCTTTAATTTTCTAATTTATTTTGTGTTTATTACTGTATTGTGCATTGTTCAAAGAGCACTGAACAATATTAGTGATAGATAGAATATGTATCATGTTTCTAACCTTAAAGTAAGTGTCCTACATCTTCATATTTAAGTATGATGTTTATTTTCATTATTAGTAGGTAGCTGTCAGAAAGTAAAGGAAGTTCCATACTATATTTTTCTGGAGATGTTTTATTATTTAATCAGGTAGTGATGTTGAATGTTGTCATTTTTAAAAAATCTACTGAGCTGCTCATTTTCTAATGTAGTGAATTACATTAATTTTCTGACACTGAAATATTCTTACTAAGCATTGGGTGTGGTCACTTCTCTATTTCATTTTTATTTTATTAGTATTTGCAATATGTAATTTGAGAAATCATATTTTTTTCTTTTTTAATTTACATCAAAAGGGGAAGAAGGCTATTGTGATAGTGCAAATTTAATCATCTGTCACTCAAATGTATGCTGCTCATCTTCAGCCCCAGCAACCGTATGCCTGAATGAGTGTTTTAAGATCTTTGGACATTGTCCACTTCTACAAAAATCAGAATAATGATGAGAGTCAGGAATAAAATTCTTTGATATCTTGTCAGCTCTTGAGAAGATTACATAAGATATTCAATCAGAATTTTTCTTCTGGCCTTTCCATCTTTGTTTCCCAGTCAATTCTATTCCTACATCCTCACCTCTTTCCTCAAACCACATCCTCCAAATACACTTTCAGGTTCTTTCATGCCTCCAGGGTTTGCATATATATACCTACTGTGTTACACAATCTTCATGTTTCAGTACGTTATTTGACCAACAGTGACTGATTTTACTTCTTGTTATCTTGAAGATAGTTGAAATTTATTGGAAAGGTATTGCAATAGCTATAGCTCTTGGTATAGTTAAAAGTGGAGGAGTGCTGTAAGTTTGGACAGATGGCAACTCTTGACTATCTTTCTGTCTTATCCAGGTTACACATCAAAAAATCTATCCCAGTGCCCACTTCAGCATCACATATATTAAAGTTGAAATAATACAAAGAAGATTAGCATGATCCCTGGCAGAGATAATATGCAAAGCTGTGATGTCCCCTCTTTTTCTGTACTATATACTTCAAAATATCTAATAAGCTAGATCTTTAATATTATCACTACAAAAAAATTGTGTGATATGATAGACATATTAGCTAACATTTTGTGTAGTAATCATATTGCAATATATAAATGCATCAGATCAGCACATTGCACACCTTAAATTTATGTTATATATCAATTATGTCTGACTATAATTTTTTAGTTAAAAAAAATCTACTCCAAATGATTCATCCATCACTTTGTTACTCTGCATATGTTTCAGAATCCCTACAGAGGGATTGCAGTTGACCTTGCTTATATCATGTCCTTCACTACCCCTTAATAGCATCTGGTCACCTTGACTTGTCATCCCGCTCAGACTGTTCCCAGTGGTGGAGATTCCATTTTCTAAAGAAAAATGCTTCATTGTCAATGAAGGAATGAGTTCTGGCAACTCCCCTCACCCGTTAATAATTCCTACTGCATTTCCCCTCATCATTGTTTGATTAACCCATATTTTTGGGGAAACAAGTAGTTAGAGTCTCCCAGAAGAATGGATTGAATGTCCTGTTTCTATATTCCCTCAGTACCTTGTTTCTTCTCTGTGTCAACAGGTACACACTCCAGTATTGTATTTTCTGTTATCACCACAAAGGGTAAGATACTTGAGAGCAACTTAAACCTGAATCCTGATCTTAAGGATGACTACCTAGATTTTAGTACATGAAAATAGTACACTGGGCCTTCTTATTAATTTTGTAAAGAAAGGACAAGAAGGAAGGACAGAAGGAAGGAAGGAAAATAAAATGGAAAGGGGATAAAGAAAAGAGAGGACGAAGGAAGGGAGGAGAAAGGAGTCTAGAAGTGAACATGTGACAACTCTGTATGATAGAGAATGCTCTGAATGACCACCTGCAGAACTAGGCTTCCCTGAAGTTGATAAATTCGTAATCACGGAAGGTTCTTAGTTACCAGCCAGATGAACATGTGACCCATAGTCTATAGAAGAAATTGAAGCTCTTCTAGGAGATTATATGACTTTTAAGTCCCCTTTCAGCCATGAGTTTCTATGATGCCTTGATACAAGATCCTAAAAGATGAGGACTTGGGGCGGGGTGGGGGGGTGGTCCCGGGGTGGGGGGGTGGTCCCAGCACTAGATGCAAGGGAACAACGAGATCCTTATGTAGCTGAGAACTGTGGTTAAAGCAGGTGTATCCCCAGGCTTGTCTGAGCCCTCCCTGATTTGGCCAATACCTGTGAGGGAACAACCATACTTCCTTCCAGTGATTGCCTTGAAAGCAATTTTTCTCTTATTTCTATTCATCAGTGTACTAAAGATATTAGGAAGCTTCTGCAATAAGATAGCCTTGTGGTTTTTGGATGTGTAGCTCAAGCCTTAAGAAGAAAAGAGAATATGCATGTCTAACTCAAAGTCCCTCAGACCTCCTGGGATCTTCGTTTTCAGCATCATCAAACCTTTGATATTTCAGTTTGTTTTGCCATTGGCAAAACATTACTTTTATTTCTAAAGGGAGACTGGGAACTTCAGATGGCCTTTCTCAAAGCAAGGAGATTTTTAAAACATTTTTGTTTGTTTTTTAATGTAAATAAGTTAGGACTTTGCAGATTTGTTATTTTCTTTTGAAGCAGACATGAATATAATACTCGTATAGATCCATTTCAAATAGCATTTTAGTTTGCTTTAAATGCAAAACTTTTAAAATCAAGAATTGAAGTGTTTCTTCAAATATCAAATTGCTAGAACTTGCCATCCTTTGGCTTGCTCTTATACGTAAAAACCTTGTCATATATGACAGAAAGACGTATTGTCAAGTATTAAAAAAAAAAAAAAGCTGTCCACCCATTGTAAAATAAGAGAATCACTACAAAGTGACTGTGTGAATTTGAAAACATTAAGAACAAAGTCCCACAAGATACCAGGATACAAATTATAATTCTAACCTTTTCTCTTTGTTAGGTAACACATCCTAGTTAACATTCCCACTTACTTGGAATGTAATCAGTGTTCTAAGCATGAGTATTTTAGTTGTATCTATGTTTCCAAAAGATAGGCAAACAGTCAAAAACTGAGATGTAGAGATGTGAAGCCACAGCTTATAGCAGGGTTGGAATATGGAATTTCTAATTAGGAAGAGCATTGAATAAGCTGCGTCCGAAAGGCACAGAGCTTTGTATTAACACTTTCTTTGGCATGGCTTGAAGAGGGAATGGCAGGATTCTGGCAAAGGCTAAAGTCATGGTCCCCACTCCCAAATCACTTCTTGGTTAGCTATTGTCAAAAATATTAAATATATTTCTGTAAGTTACAAGGTGAGTTAGTGTTCAAGTGTCTGTGTGTGTAGTATAGGGGGGAGGTGTGACTATATCTAGATAGCGTTTTTACAGTCATTTCATGCTTATTCTCATCTAATTGTGAAAGTTACCCTGGGAAGTCAGGAAGATCTATTTGATAGATACAGAGAAACATTTTGGATGTGGCGAAGAGACATAGCCAAGGTTGATCTACCTAGTTTTTTTAGCACAGATCAAACTGAAAACCACATTCTCTGACCACAAACTTATTACTGAACCTCAGTCTTCCATGTCTATATTAATTTACAGAATTGCTAAAAGATTAAATGAGAACACATATGTAAATACATGACAATTTAAAAAAATATTTTATTGAAGTATAGTTGATTCACAATGTTGTATTTCTTCTGTAAGCAAAAGTTTACATATATTTTCCATATTCTTTTCCATTATGGTTTATCACAATATATTGAATATAGTTCCCTGTGCTATAGAGTAGGACCTTGTTGTTTACCCATTCCATATATAATAGTTTACATCTGCTAATCCCAAAATTATGAATTCATTCCTCCCCACCCTTTTCCCCTTGGCAACCACAAGACTGCTATGTCTGTGAGTCTGTTTCTGATTTGGTAGATAAGTTCATTTGTGTTGTATTTTAGATTCCACCTTAATGATATCATATGGTATTTGTCTTTCTGTTTCTGAATTACTTAACCTAGTACAGTGATCTCTAGGTCCACCCATTTTGCCACAAATGGCATTATTTCATTCTTTTTATGGTCGAGCAATATTCCCGTGTATGTGTGTGTGCGCGCATGTGTGCGTGCATATTTACATATATATATATACCACATCTTCTTTATCCATTCATTTGTTGGTGGACATTTAGGTTGTTTCTACATCTTGGCTATTGTAAATAGTGTTGCAATGAGTACTGGGCTGCACATATCTTTTTGAATTAGCGTTTTCTCTGGCTTATATGCCCAGGACTTGGATTGCTGGATTATATGGGTACATACTATGTGCTCAAAATGTGGCTGTTAAACTTTTCTTCTTTGTAGAGACTCTCCAATATGCCAGGTTACATTTTCTAGAATGAATGAGGTTCTTGTGCTTTGTCATTTATCAGATCCTTGTAGACAGTTAACTTTGAAATAAACCTACTTGGTGCTTGACACAATGGGTACCACATTCATTAAATCTTTGTCCATGGTTGCCATGTCCTGCTGCCACCACTGCCATAGTACAGCTCAGCTATTCTGCTTGCAGAGGGAAAAATACCCCCACAAATACATTCTTTTTTTTTTTTTTTTTGTCTTTTTGCCTTTATCTAGAGCCGCACCCGCGGCATATGGAGGTTCCCAGGCTAGGGGTCTAACAGGAGCTGTAGCTGCCGGCCTTCGCCACAGCCACAGCAACGCGGGATCCAAGCCACGTCTGCAACCTACACCACAGCTCACGGCAACGCCGGATCCTTAACCCACTGAGCAAGGCCAGGGATCGAACCTGCAACCTCACGGTTCTTAGTCGGATTCGTTAACCACTGAGCCACGAAGGGAACTCCCACAAATACATTCTGCCTATGGACAAACGAACTATGGAGAAAAAGTGAGGAAAAGTACCCAGAAGGTAGACAATCACTGTCCTTTTGTCACTTTTCACTGCCTGACCCTGACCGAGGTGGGATTAGATTTGACCACTAAGTGATTGTGGCTAGTTCTTTTAGAAGTGAACAAAGGCACAAGGTGGGGGAGGGGAGTCAAATGTCTATTGCAGATTTGCATGGTTAGGTTTGGTATTTCACCTA
Source organism: Catagonus wagneri (assembly GCA_004024745.2). NCBI lineage: Eukaryota > Metazoa > Chordata > Mammalia > Artiodactyla > Tayassuidae > Catagonus > Catagonus wagneri. The sequence continues at coordinate 2,081,281 of PVHT020000037.1, forward strand.
CTGCTGCATGTAAATCTCACTAGAATGACCACACATACTGGTTTTTCAGTGCTGAGGGGGTTCCAAGGATGTGGAATTTTCAATGATAAAAACAGAAAAGTCCCAGGCAATCTGGGACTAGTGTTCATCCTATGCCTGTCCCAGTTTGTTGAATCCTATAACCTGATGCTTCAGGCCCCATTGGGAAGCTCTTTGGCTGTATCTACTGGCCAGCCTCAGCCCAGCCTTCTGGAAGCCCAACACAGGACTCATCTGCATAAGATGATTGGTTCCCCAGGTTACATTCTTCTTATACCCCCACATAATTTGCAAGAAAAAAAAAGGAGTTAATGAGTAGATATTTATAATCCCATTTAAATTTTTCTCCCATATTTTCCCTTAAACTTTGGCACCTGCTACCACTTGTCTTCTAGCAGAAAACAAAAGGAATCAAAAAGAGCAAACAAATGTTAATGAGAAAACTCAGAAACAGCTGAGATGCTTAGTTTTCAATAGCTTTCTTTTCCCGCAAATATGTGGACACAGAGTTTTGATTTTCTCCCGCATATTTTATAATATGGTTTTATTTTTCTGATAATAAACTTGTTTCCACTCCTTAAAGTAGATTGAAAAGTAAAAGCTGAAAATAATGCTAATGGTGATGACTGACTGAGTACCTACTATGTGCTAGGCATTAGCCTGTGTATTTTAATCAGATTAATTTGTTTACTCTTTTACAGAAACTTTATGAACTAGATATTACAGTCATTTTATTACTTGAGAAAAATGGAACCCAGAGAGGTGAAATAACTTACTCAGGTTTGATCAAATAGCTGATAAAAAAGAAAGAGCTATGCTTGATCCTAGGAATCCCGTGGTCTATCTTGAGAGCCCAGGCTGCAGTATATTTCCTAGATGGTCACTTTAACTTCCTCATCTTCAGGGCCTTAGTATCCTGCTCAATCATGGGGATTCATGGTCTGGAAAACACTGCCTCTAACTCTTCCAAACCTTCAGCTTTTGAAAACTGAGCATTTTTCCCTGTGTGCCTGGAAACTCTCAAAACAGACATCATGTGAAAAAGATAAAGTTTCTATGTCATTTTACTCTCCATATTTCTTGGAAAAATGAAAGTTTTAAGGAAGCCTAAAATATGCAATGAGAGTCAAATTAAAAAATATCTCTCTTCTGGGACATTGCCTGTACCTCTGCTGAAGGAACCAATATAAAAGGAATATAGTTATCAGAATAGAGAGCTCTAGGCTTAAATCTATAGTGATGACTCTTTTCAGGTCATCTCAACCTAGAACCTTAATTAATCTGTTTTCTCTTTTTTTATTTTTTTAAATTGAGGACACAATTTGTACCACTGCCTCTCTCCTGATGTTGGGGCCTCCATTTTTCATCTCCTGGTTTTGCACCCTAATTTGTTACTACTCTGTTTATAATCAGGATTGGTACAGATTTTGCCCTACTCCTGGGCAGGGCTTCTGTTCTGAGTCTTTGTGTATGTTCTCTATCCTTTGAAGAAAATGGAAGAGGGCCTGACATTTGGTAAGAGTATGATATATGTATAACTTATACATATATATGTATATGTGTGTGTATGTATATATATATATATATATATATATATACACACACACATATATATATAAAAGATGCTACAAGAACTCTATTATTTCATAAGGTCCTTCTTTCACTCACAATACACGTTTAGTTTTATGTAATAGAGGCCCAACTACAGTGGTTTAACAGGTAGCAATTTTAATTGTCTCGTGTAACAGGAAGTGTTCGGGGCTGGTATGTTGGCTTCATGCCTCACTGGAGCTGTGGCCGCTCAGTCTCTGTCATTGCCTCCATGTTCCAGACAAGAAGAAAGAGAAGATCAAGAACAAAGTGTGAATGCTCACTAAGCCTGTGTGCACTTAGAAGTTTTCTCCTAAGCTCCCGGGAGTGACTTTCATTTATGTCTTGTCATTAAAAATTGTGTCATACACTATGAAGCAGGCTGGGGAATTTGGTGGTTTAAGCTAGGCATATTGCCACCCTGAACTTAATTAGGGACCTATCAGCAAGAAAAAAGATGAAAGCGGGTAATGAGTAAGCTACTGAAAATGTTTATAACCGTATGCCCCAAATTCAGTGAGAATACAGTGATGGTAACTGCCTATGTTTACCTGTTTCAGAGAGATGAAAAAGCTAAGCCCAGGTACTACATCCACAGCTCACCTCTGACTACCTCTTCCACTCTGTTACTTCCTTCTTAAGGTTCTTTGCCTTAATGAGGCTCAGCCTTCTTCGTGAGGAATTTGGGATACAGAAGCATCTTAGAGCTTTCTTGCCTGAACATCATGGAGGCTTTAGAAATATTTATTTTTTGGCTGTGCCAACAGCAAATGAAAATTCCCAGGCCAGGGATCGAAACCGTGCCAGAGCAGCTACCCAAGCCACTTCAGTGACAATGCCAAATCCTTAACCTGCTGTGCCACAAAGGAACTCTGGGGAATATAATTTTTATGTGTACCTGATCTGTTCTAGGCATCATTCTAGCTAGTTGTTTGTCCTGGTGAGGATTCTCTGTTCACAAGAGCTAAGCGCTCCTCCCACGGCCCCACAGCTGATAAGCAAGAGAGCTGAGTTCAATGGCAACTGGGTGAAGTCCCTTCTTTTCATCACATAATGTAACCAACCAAGAGTATTTAAAATCCAAGAGAAAAAGCGTCATAGAACCACCTTCAAGATCTGCAAAAGAGGAATTTCAGATAGTGGTCTTGTATCCAGTCCAGTTGTATGTTATTTTCAATGTGGTACTAAATCTGAGCAGAAATGTGAGATAGAGCAAAAGCTTTTCTCTTCCTTTTTTTCACTTTGTAAGGTAGAATAAGCCCAATAATAAAAATATCAATCCTAACATAGGCCTTAATGCGTTTCACGTATATTATCTTCTCTTGGTTATACATTTCATGTATATTATCTCCTCTTGGTTCTTCTAGCAACCCTGAACAGTGGGCTGAGCAGGGACTTAATTCCTCTATCTGAATGAAGAAGTGGCCATCAGAGTGTTTACTGCAAAAATAACAATTGAAATAACAACCTTGAACCTATGCTTTTAAGTATTAACTTCTGTGTTTCTTTTGTAAACTTAGTCTCCCAGATCTTTTATAAAGGAACTTCCAGGTGGAATAGGAACTGAAGGTGCACTTTGTGAAATCTTACTTTTATTAACCAATATCTAAATTAATATCTAATTTCCTTGCCAATCTTGTATCAGGACTTATTCAAAACACTCAGCTTTTTTTTTACAAATAAATTTAGTATTCAACGTATTTAGGAAAAAACAATTATGTACTAATGAGTCACCTGACATGTTTGTAGATTAATCTTTTGCTGAAATGAGTGTCATTATATTAAAATAGATAATTAATAGCTCATTGGGATTCACATCAACTATTTCCTTAAATGTGCAACATAATGAAAAAAAAAAAGTCTAATGCCTCTATCATCATCCTTGACACTAGCATTACTGACAGAGAGTTGTTGAACCCTTACTGTGATCAAGACCTTGGAGCACATTCTGGTTAAAAAAATGTCTATGTCTCTTAGATTGCAGATCTCCTTGACACCCGTGTGGACCACAGTGCCTTATACAGAGAATGAGCTCAAATACTTATTGAACCGACCAAGGAGGAAAGGAGGGAAGGAAGGAAGGGAGGGAGGGAGTAAACTCTTTCATTTGGGGAAGAAGAAAGTCTTACTTTCCTAGCTGTGTTCTTACAGTCTACTGACAGAAAAGATGCCTAGCAAGAGATATGGAGACCCCTTCCTTGTCCTCTAAGCCCAGAAGCGTGTACAGCACTGGAATTATACTCACATTGTTGCTGAATGAATAAATGGAAGATAAACACATGTTTCTGTACCATTAAACATTATAATTAGTCTCCTTCCTGCTCAGGTCCCTTGCATTCAGAACACTTCCGTATTTCGTCATGTGTGATTGGTTAAAAGATTTTGAGATTAGCCCTTCTGAATGAGACTTCCTTCCAAAACTTTAATCTTGCTTTCACCTGCTGTTCTTAGTCCAGCCAGCCCACCAGGGCAAGGGAATTGTAAAGCAGATAGCATCATACAGAAGCACTGTGCTGTACTGTGTTGAAAGGACGGGCATCCCATTCTTCTGCAGACTTGCTGATTCCTCTCTTTTCCTCAATTCACTTCTCTCCCCGCCAAAAAGCTCTTTTGTCCCTTCCTAATTGGTTATGGATAAGAAGAGTAGCTATGCCACTTTTGTGGTCTTCAGTAAATTAATCCCTTGTGAAATCTCTTACTGTGGGATGAAAACAAACGGTTGCAAGGTGATTACTATCTTCATTCTTAGAATCCAGGGATGGGAATAATGGCTTTTTCTGGGATTCCTTTGACTTCTTTGTCCAGGCCTAAATTTCAGAGCAGGAGCCTGTTGGCAGTGTAATATACTTCAGTTCTAAAGGGCATAATAAACAATATCAGGTGGTTAGAACAGGAACTGCAGGTGACAAAAAGGAATTTAGTAGAAATTTTGACTTCTCCTAACTTCAGAAAAGTGAGCTATTTGGCTGTGTTGGAACATTTCAAGTACAATCAAGAATTCCTTAATCTGGGAGTTCCCGTCATGGCGCAGTGGTTAACGAATCCGACTAGGAACCATGAGGTTGCGGGTTCGATCCCTGCCCTTGCTCAGTGGGTTAACGATCCGGCGTTGCCGTGAGCTGTGGTGTAGGTTGCAGACGCGGCTCGGATCCTGCGTTGCTGTGGCTGCGGCGCAGGCCAGTGGCCACAGCTCCGATTAGACCCC
>PVHT020000037.1:2086193-2194179 GCA_004024745.2 Catagonus wagneri
GGCAAAAAAAAAAAAAAAAAAAAAGAATTCCTTAATCTGAGCCTGAAAGCCAACAGAATCCGTAAATCACTATGAATAAATAAAGGCATATGGATTATCCAAAGAGGAATTATCAGAGCCAAAGTAAAAGGAATCTTAGAAACTGCCATGTCATCTTCCTCAGAGACACATTATAAGCCATGCACAGCTAAAATGCACACATAGGCACACACATGTGCAAACATATACTTTGTATGTGTGTGCATATATTTATATACACGTTTGTATATATGTGTATATGTGTGCATATATGTACACAGATATATATATATGTATATATGCACAATCATTAATTTTTACAAGAATCATATGTGAGGGATACTACCATATTTACCATATTTCACCAATTCTAACTGCATGTCTTCACACTTTAATGTCTTTGAATTTGGAATGTATCTTAAAATATATTAAAATCTCTGTGGGTTGCTACTGAAGTTCTTCCAGAGAGATCTGCTTCCACTAGTCACGTGGGAGGCACTGTTGCCGGGACTCAGCCTCTGCTTCCAGGTGCTGAATAGAAATGCAGAGACAGTTTTGGATGAAGGAGGAAAAAAAAAAAAAGAAACAACTTTATTGCTTTGCCAGGAAAGGAGGGCCACAGCAGGCTAATACCTTAAATACTGTGCCCCCCTTAGGAGAGATCGGAAGGTAGTTTTATACTTTTGGGTGTAAAAAATAGAGTCACAGATAAGGGTCAGGGTAGAGGATAGCTTTCATTGTTTCCAAAGCTGGTGTTCAGTGGTCTGGTGATCTTCTTCCAGGAGTAAAGAATGTTTCATTTACATCTTCCACTTGTGGAGGTTTTAGTTCTGTAGAGGAACTCAAGGATATTGTTATCTATATGCCTTTGGGCCAGGACCCTGCCCCAAAGCTGCACTATTGTGTATTGATTGCTCCTCTCAGGTCTCTGCATCCCTTCCCTTCCCTGAGTAGCAACTGCTTAAGCCTGCCGTTTGGAACTCAGGGAAGGTCATGGAGGCTGAGGTGTACTTCCTAAAAACAAGAAACGGGGGACACAGAAAGGCTTGTGTGCCCAGGGCCCACAGAGCCCTGTTTGATTTCAGCATTATCAAACTAAGCCACTGTAAATTTTCTGCTTGACAGTTTTTTTTTTTGCTTTTTGTTGGGGATGAGGGTTCAGAAGGCAAAATGGCCTTTACACTTGTGGTTTCAGTTCTTAAGAAAGATGCCCCCTCCGCCGCTAAGGCTAAGGCATGCACGCTTCCTGGATGTCTCATTATTTCATTTACCCGAGTGCCTCTGATTTATGTGAGGGCCTTCTATCAAACTTCTTATCTAGAACATTCTGCTGCCTTAGGAGAATGACCACATGCCAGAGATTAAGCAGAGCACTCTTAATACCCCCTCAATATTCATAAAAAAACTGGGCTTGGCATAGTTTTTCTCACACTATCTATTGTTCTTTGATTCTTAGATGTCTTTGGTTGGTAAGTTGTTTTCAACATTAATATCAACATTTTAGGCACTGAGGCACATAGCAGAATATGCATATTGATGAAATCATGGTAATAAGCATTCAATACATGGAACTCTTGATCTTATGGTCATTGTTATTAATGTTGGTTCAAGTAATAGAATTTGTCCTTTGGTTTAGACCTCATTCTCTTGCATTGCTTTGAGACGAACACTGCCCACCCGTCATCTCATCACAGATCTTCTGTTTGACTACCGAAATTCACACGTGATGGACTGCTATTTCTTCTTCTAAGAATCTACCCCCAAATTGCTTTAATATGTGAGAGCGATTTCTCAAGAACTGGTCTATTCCCTGAGACATCCCAGCTTTGGGAGTGTTGGTGAAGCATCCTGTTTTCTGGGAATCTGTGTTTCCCCAGATCTGGAAAAAGTCCTTCCTCCTGTGCCCCTCTGTGAAGTCTCCACTGTCTGTAGCCTGTTGGGCAGCTGTCTTTAGAAAGGGACTTGCTGCCTATTTGCACAGAATTGCAAAACCTGTGAACGAGGCTGAAAATGCGTCAGGATTGTGCATTTTAACCCATGTGCTTAAGGGAATTCCAAATGAAAAGCTTTTCAGAGTATTTGCTCTTAAAAAGTGTATTTTAAGATTCATAATATCAACATTATCCATTTCAGAAAATTTACTAAATAGAAAAAAATTTTTAAAAACTCCCCTATATTGTAAAATGCACAAAATAACCCTTGTTGTCATTTTTTAAACTATTTTAATGTCATTTTTCCCAAGAATAACAGTTAAAATTATAATGTACACATCAAATTTTAAAATCTGTTTTTATTGTTTGTTAATATATTATGGACATTTTTCTACACCGTCATGTAGGAGTTCTCTAGGACAACATGTAAGGACCTTTATGTTCTGCTTCCCACTCTTTTCACCTCTCTTGACCCCAGTGTCATCCAATATGGATGGCTATATTGGACAACACGTGGTTATTGGACATTACCCTCTTCGCAACCCTCCTCTCACTCTGCCTTCACCTGCTACAATAGCCAACTTATAGGCGGCAACAAACAGAATCCCCCCATAATTGTTCAACTGAAGATGCTTTTTATGTAAGAACTGCTTACTGGGTATTATGCAGATTTAAGGGAACAAGGAAAGCATGGTGAAGAAGAGAACAGCAGGGGAGTTCCTGTTGTGGCTCTGCAGTAATGAATCCAACTAAGATCCGTGAGGACTTGGTTTCAATCCCTGGCCTTGCTCAGTGGGTTATGGATCCAGTGTTGCCATGAGCTGTGGTATAGGTTGCAGACCCAGCTCAGATCTTGTGTTGCTGTGGCTGTGGTGTAGGCTGGCAGCAGTATCTCTGATTCAACCTCTAGCCTGGGAACTTTCATATGTCATGGGTACAGCCCTAAAAAGAAAAAAAAAAAAAGAATAGTGAGATGCTCAGAAGCTAGCAAGTTTGAAATTTCTTATTCCCTCAGGGCCTAGTAGTCTGGGGCCAGCTGAGGGCCAGCACCTAGAACCCCAAAGAAGGAGCCAACCTTGAGTGCTGTTGTCACAGAGGGACACAAATGACTGAGATGTGATATCTCAGTTGAGGGGGATCAGGAGAAACACCCTATTTCTATCTCCAACAGACCTCTTACTTCCTGTCAGTATTTCCTACTGGCTGAACCTTGAGGAAGCACTGAGATACTGTACTCTGCAGATGTCACCTGGCAGGGCCAGAGCAGCGGGTCAGATAATGGCTAGGGAAGGAGAAGCCAAAGAGGGAATAACAATTCTAATAATTAATTCTGATTTATCCTTCACGGTTTAGCTTAGATGTTACTTTATCAAGGAAGTGAGAATGAGTTAGTTTCCTCTCTATGTTCTCACTGCTTCCAGTGTTCACCTTAAGATATTACATTACATACCTGATTAAAATTACTAATGAGGCAAAATAAAAAAAGGAGAATAGCCCAGTTTTTCAAAACAAAACAGGAAATTCCTACTTGAGCAGTAGGTTAAGTAGGTTAACTGCAGCAGTGGTATTAAGTTCCATCTCTGGCCTGGGAACTTCCACAAGCCCTGAGTGAGGCCAAAAAAAAAAATTGTTAATTAAATATTTATAAACAAAAAATTACTAATGAGGTAAGAATATATCCTGTTGAATATTATTTAACCAGTAGCAAGCAGAGTCCTGCGTATAAAAAGCATCCAGTAATTATTTTCATAATCACCATTCCTAGAGCCTTCATAATATTTGTCCTAGAAGCTAGACCATAGTAGATTTAGCTTTTCTCATTCTATTACATTTTAAAGTTTTTTGTTAATTTATTTATACATATAGTTATTAAAATACGTTTGTCATTATTTCAGTGTTAACATGATTTCTCTGGTTTGATTGTAAACTCTTTGAAGGCCAGAGGCTGTGCACGTCTCTCCGGATTTCTCTACTTCTAACACACACACACACACACACACACACACACCACTTAAAATGAGCCTTGTCTCCAGTTACCCCAAAGCGTCTCCATGTTCTCTTCAAAGATCCTACCCCAATGCCTGTAGTCTCACAAACTGGGAAAACAGGATTCACTAGACCAATCATCCCGAAGCCTTATGCCAATGAAGCAATGAACCAACAAAAATTAATGCAGCTCCACCTGGAGCTGGCTGCCCTCTTTATGGCACTGGGTAATAATGTGTCGCCACCCTTGACCTCCTTCTACGCTTGCTGACTCATTCTCTTTGACTGGACCACAGTAATTCTTATTTCGTGTGCTGCTCTGAAACATTTGGTGAAGAGGGATAGCAGGAAGAAGGTACTGGAAGTTGACAAATCTGCCTTCCTGCTGTTCTTTCTCCAGGGATCTCACTGAGAGGCCCCGGGGACCCTTTGCATCTCTCTGGGTTGCTCCCCTTCTGATATGACACATGATTTCCGTGGTCTGGCCTGGTTCCTCCCAGAGGATAAGGGCTGGGTTCAAATCCTACCTTGCTCACATGTAAACTGAATCTTGTTCCTCATCGTATTTTCTCTCTTGACCTTCCATTCGCTCACCTCTAAACTGAGATCGTGAAACTGAGTTCACAGAATTTGTCCAGGTTAAATAAAAACAGATGATAAAGTAGGTGATCAGAATAGGATAGTGGGATATGGTCATAGACGTAGTTGAAATAGTAAAATGTCTCTGGAAGGCTATGGTGAGCATGGACATGGGAAACACCAGGCTAAGGAAAGGGGATAAAGAGGGAGAAAGGCTGAGGGAAGAGAAGAAAGGGAGGGAAAGAAAGGAAAGAAGGAAAAAAGGAAGGGGAAGGAGGGAAAGGAAAAGAGAATGAAAGGGGGGTGGATGGACAGAGAGGACTTTGGAGAGAATTTATAGATATGTAAGAAAATATAATCTCAGTCAGTGCTTCTCAGTGAGTGCATCCACCCTCCAATTTAGCTGCCTAAACTTGAGGTATGTGACTTAAGCATTTAGTAAAAATGTGCATTATAAATAGACATGTAAATGGCTCAGCATGGGGGCTGAACGTTGGAGGCAGCTTTTGGCAGAGGTAATAATGAAGTGAATCTCATTAGTGACAGAAAGGCAATTAAGGAAAACCTCAATGAAGCTCCAGATCTGAGCATTCAACTCAAAGATTGGGATTTTGGAGGAAAAAAGGTTAAGCACCAGGAGGCTGTTTATAATGACTTTAATTAGATTGAAAATGAATTTTTTTGCTCTTTTTTTTCTCTCTCTCTCTCTTTCAGTTTGCCTTTCAGGTAACAGAGTCTCTGTAACAGCGCTGGTATTTGTCAATTGCAGGGATCATACAGGTGTGCAACGTGTTCAGTGAATGACAGTGATTTCATGATACAGTTATGCTCCCTACGAGAAAGTGAGGATTCCAGCCATTTCGGTCACCGAACCCCAGTGGATAGACTGCATGGTTGTTAATGAGGAGGATTTTTATTTGACTTGACCTTATTACCAGGGCCTTTCCTTCCTAGCAAGACTCACGTAGAAAACTCTCTGTAACTTCTAGAAGCATGTAACATGTCATGGATTTAGGCAACCCGAGTTATTGTTAAACACTGTGATCTGAGAAACAAGGGAGCACGTGTTGGATACTGATATTTAGGAACCTGGTGGAATGAAGGAAAGATACTGTGTACATTACTTTTAAGCTTAAAAATCTATATCACCTTTACTGATATCAACAGAAAGAAGAAATGTCTATTATTATCACCGATATTATTCTAGATACCGTATGACATGATAATTGGGATTTACAAAGTATGATGTCTCGTCTCATTCTATTTTCAAAAGCAAATTTTGGTCGAGGTATGATTATCTCTGTTGTACAGATAAGGAAAGTGAATCAGTAGCAGGTTCAGCGATTTGCCCATTGTCATAACAGCTAATAAAATGGCAGAGACAGTATGCAAACAGGAGCTTTCTATTGTCCACATCCCCCACGACGTAACATGGGAGTAACCCTTAGAGGTGGTTCTATACAGCAAATGAGAAGCAAATGTCCAGTGGCTTTCTGGTGCTGTTTAGTGTATAGCTAGGACCAGAGCCCAACTTAAAAGTCCCCTGAATGTACCTGAATTGGGTCCATATGGAGTAAAAGTAGGTCCAACTACACTTCTTTCATTTTGGCGCTGGATCATAACAGAGTTTTACTATCCCAATGATTGAACAGTATCAGTTATTTTTAGATTGAAAATAACCTGGAGGTTGGACAACCCTCGCCCAGCTGGTGGATAAATTTCCATGGCAACCGATTATTAGGCAGAGATTGATTCCAGAGGCAGACAGTCTACAGAGCACCAATTTTCAGCCCTGGCTGTGCATTAGAATCATTGCGGAGCATTTAAAAAATATCGAGGCCTGGGGTCTGCTCCTAGAGGTTCTTAGGTAATTGACTGGGGATATAGTCATAGCATCAGGATTTTTTAGGTTACTCAAATGATTCTAATGTACCACTTCATTGAGAACTGCTGTTATAAAATTGCGGTTTTTAAATACTGCATAAGTTTATAAAGATTACTCACTAGCTGGGAGTCTTTCACGGGATTTCAGCTAGTTCAGTTCCCTCTTCCTTCCCTCCCTCCTTCCCCCACCTCATCCCTCCCTTCCTCTTTCCTTTCCTTCTTTCCATAAATATTTGCTGAGTGCCCATTTTGATATGTTGCCTAATGCCACCCCTACAGCCATCACTGTAGTTTAAATATCATCTTAACCTGGACTATTTGCTAGCTTTCTAACTGGCCTTCTTGCCTCCTTTTATGGTCCCTACAACCCAGTCCCACTCAGTTCTCTGAATATTTTTTCAAACATGTTTCACTGCTTATAAGTGATTATAATATAGAGTATTTGTCTTTGTCTATTTCACTAAGCGCTCTAGATCTCATCCAGATTTTTGTAGATGGCAGAATTCCATTCTTTTTTATGGCTGAGTAGTAATCCATTGTATATTTACTAGGTATATCTTCTTTATCCATTTATCTGTTGATGGACACTGAGATTGCTTCCATATCTTGGCTGTGGTAAATAATGACGCTATGAGCATTGCATGTATCTTTTTGAATTAGTGCCTTTGTTTTTTTCCAGGAGTGGAAAACAATTCCTTAGGAGTGGAAGTGTCTTATCATTTGGTAGTTCTCTTTTTAGTGTTTAGAGGAACCTCCATACTGTTGTACATAGCAGCTAACAAAACAGAAACAGACTCAGAGAGAACAGACTAATGGTTAACAGTGGGGAGAGGAGAGGGGGGAGGGACAAGAAAAGGGTGTGGGATTAAGATATATAAACTGCTATTATAAAATAAAGCAGCAACAAGGATATATTGCACAGCACAGAGAAATATAGCCATTATTTTGTAATAATTTTAAATGGAGTTCAATCTGTAAAAACATTGTCACCATACCTGAAACCAATGTAATACTTTAAATCAAGTATATTGCTTAAAACGTCTCAGTAAATCTCTTATAATCACTGAGAAGTTAAACATGAGACTTCATAGCATGGCATAAAATGATCTTACAACCATGGCCCTGTTTATCTGTTTATGTCTCACTCCTCAAATAAAAAAGGGACACTGAGTTTGGAGCCCAGGCAGAACAAAGAGCAAGATCTGTTAACATCCATGACCGGACACACACCATTCTGCTCAGCATTTCATGAAACATCGGATTTGGTTTTGAAACTAGCAGTACTAAGAAATAAGTCAATGATTAAAAATGCTTCTGATTGCCCTGAAACCCAGTCATTAGAGGCAAATAAGTAATAGTCATTAATCATCTTTTGGCAGAAGCTGTTTTTCTGAAGGAGTGAAGAAATGGTTGGACCTTTTGATCTTTTCTTTCATTAAAAGGTAAGAGCAATATTGTAAGTGACAATTCTTTGGGATCTGAATTTTTGGCCATTTTTTATTTTAATTTCTCTCTATTCCCTTTGTTAGAACATGCTATAATTGGCTTCCCACATAGCACTGAAAAAACTTTCAGATTGTGTTGTACTCTGGTATTTTAAAAGGGAAAATGTCAAGAGAAGAAAATGAAATCTCTCTCTTTGGGCAACAGCAATGGCGAATGAAAATTATGCTATTTGAGATGAGTCTTGGCCAGGCTTCAGAGAGAAGCCTGTGATGTGCTCAGTCACTGGGAAAGGGTTCATGCTTGACTTGATGGGCACAGGTTAAAGGACACCAGTTTGCATCCAGAGGGATTTGGCAACTTGTGTTTGGTCTGGACAAGCTTTGATATTAAGGGAGTCTGATCTGAGGTGTAGATAATTTTTCTTTTTTAATAGCATTACTCTAAGTGGCAGCATCTGATCTTTAGCTGCCAGTTTTGAAGGTGAGGATTGGGGACTGTGAACACCAGGGAAGAAGGTGAAGTTTAAGTGGAAGGACTCTGATCCTGAAGAAAGAAATTAGAGCAATTGTAGATCAAAAAACAAGCTCAATTGTGTGTCTGGTGTGAACAATAAGGCAGGCACAGAGAGGATGCTTAGTAGATGAGTTCCCTAAACTCATCCCAGAGATGTGTATCGATCACAGGGTGGAAAACTAATTCTAAATCCCATTTTCTTGGGAGCCCGGAAGCTACTAACACACCCCACTCAGTGATTTGTAGTGTTGAGAAAGTTAATTTTCTCTGTGTCCGATGTCTTTGTCTGTAAAACGTGATGGATGAGAATAGCACCTAACTCACACACCTGGGTGCTGGGCAAACAAGGCCAGGCAAGGCTGTTGCTCCTCTTAGTGGCCACACCAAATGACTTGAGCAAGATTGCTTTCATTTGGTCATGTGCGTTTTGATTGCAAAATACTGCTTGGAAACAATAGTATGGTATGACGTGGTATATAGAAACAATAACAGTATAAACTGATCACTCATCACATGAGTTTTTTCTTTCCATATATCCCTTTCTGAAATGCCAAATCCAGCATCAGTTCTTGGGGACAGTGGTATGAGTTCGTTTTCAAAGAGTTTTTGCTTCTTATTTAGGTTGCATGAGTGTCAAGTTTGGGCCTTACTTTTTTGGTTTGCTGTAGGTTGGTTTGGGATCTTTTTATTCTCATCAGCAACTTCCATTCAGAAAAGAAATGCAATCAAGATAGTCTGGATCTGCCATCAGTGAGCTACTATTTATGGCATGTGAAACTAATAGCCCAAGCATATTTCTAAGTATTTGTGCTAACTATATGGCCAACGTGAACAAATACGTGAACATAGTTCTATGAGCTTCTGTGCGTTCTGATCCTTAGAAAGGAGATAAGTATTCTCAAACCACCTTTGAAGGTGAAGGGTATCCTCCTAAAATTCACCCAGGCTGGAGTTGCATTGCTTCTATAAAATATAGGAAAGCCTATAGGTGTCTGGATAATCCACCGAAATGGAGCTGAGCTGATAGGTTCTAGCATCTTGAGAGATGGTGGTGAGTATGAAATGAGAAAGACTATATGGGCACGTTGCAGTGTATGCAAAATATACATGTAAGTTTCAGAGTTGAGGGTGTTGGGGGGGTTAAGTTTCCCTAGGATGGGTAAGTAAGAATCTCCAGGTGAGCACACATAGTCAGGAACCAATGCGGTGTTACGGATTATTGCATTGATTTGCTCTATGGCACAATTTAAGGCATATTTATAAAATACTAAAGGTGGGGATAACACTCTTTAGGTTCATAAAGAGGGAGCATTTGATGAGAAACTGTGGAGTAAGCAGTCCTCCAGAGTCTGCCTGCAACCCTCTCTACTAGGCTTCAGGCACGAGGCCAGGGGAGTGGGTAAACGAATGAAGAGAGAGCATGGACTACCTTCTTTGTCTCAGCCTGCTTCCTGGACCATGGTTCTTTCTCTTTGGCATGTGTCAGAATCACATGGAGGGCTTGGCAGAACCCGGTGTGGCCCTTCACCCTTGAAAGACATACCTAATAGATCTTGGGCCAGGCTTTAAGATTGAGTTTCTAACAGGCCCCCAGGAGATGCTGATGCTGGACCATTGATCTGGGAAATGAATTTTTAATAGTCTTTCTTCTGCCCTTTATCCTAACATGCTGGATATGGGGTAGATGAAAAAAAACTCTCCTAATCAGCTGATGAAACAAACTACTGACAGACTTATAACTGCTATCATTCACTTATAGAAACATTTCAATTCTAGCTGAAACCCCCAAATGGCTAGAGATATAAAAAAAACGAGGCTTATAGAAATGAAGTACGTCATTCAAATTCACACTAGGTGGCAGAGGCAGGATTTAAACCCACATCTTTTGACACTAGATCCAGGATTGTTTCTAAATCACCACTTACTCTATGGGGAGTTCTGGGTTGAGTGACTCCTTATGACCAAGATTACAATGAACACAGGAATTTGCAGTGTAACTCTCCTCTAGTATAAACAGCAGGAAGTGAAATTAAGTTAGAGGGTGCTCATGGCCTTTACTGTCGGTGAGAACACTGACAGATCTATTTCAGAGGTACTCAATCCAAACCTTGGACAGACTTATCTCTCCGTCTTGTCTTCATTTCACCTGGGCCATCTGGCTGCGTTCTGTTTTCCCAGGGACCTCTGGGTATTTTGAGTTATTTTTCTCTCTAAAAAAAAATAATAAACCATAAAAAGTAGATTTTATTGATCAGAGAAAGTACATTTGCAAAAATCATTGAAATCAGTCATGTTCAGATTTACATTTTTATAGCCATCAGTCTACTTGTGACTGTATAAAATACTTTTCTTTTCCCATGTACAGCAAATGTCAATAGCCAAGAGGAATGAGTGGAAGCAAATACCTTTCTTATTGGCTCTCTGTAAACTTCACCTTGGTTCATGTTTTCCCACAGATTCTTCTTCAAGTTACTGTTACTTTTTTAAGTAAGATATTTTTTTTCCAAGATAATTCAATCACCAGGGGAATTCTGGTGCCAGCTGTTCTAATAAAATTTATCTCACATCTACCATCTTGAACTTGCAACAGCAATAGGGTGCAGTAAAAGGGCCTAAGATATAAAAACCTTGGTGTTGAGTCTGAGTCTTTCGCTGACTAGTTTTTGCTAATATGTTATTGCTTGCATCCTTGATCCTTTCATCTTTAAGTTAGACTAATTACCTTGACCCTGACCAGGGTTGGAAGTGTTTGCACTCACGTAAAATGATTTGTGAATTGTAAATGCTATATGAATGGAAGACATTATTAATAGTCCTCAATAAGAAATGAATATGATATTTTCCTTCTCATTAGCTCTTCCATGCTTTCCATCTGGACATTGTTGGCTTATTGTCTTTTCTGTCAAACAATCAGAAAAGCATTGCTAGTTTACTGCCCAGGAGCAGTTAAGATTTTCCAGAGCAGGGAGCTGCTTGATATACATGAACGAGCATTGGCTGCAGGGTGGCACAGATCTCCCACACTGAGGTCCAGCCAGGGGGTGGTGACTCATCTTCTTGAGAATTCTCATGGAGAAAAGCATAAAGTTTTCCCTACTGACTTGAATTGAAGGAAAATGGGATGGACTATAAAGACTTCATGAGTTTATCCACTTGAGGCTCTGCTACTTTAAGTTATCAAGGCAAGTGTAAGTCATAAGTGTAAGCTGACATAAGTCAGCTTCTCCATTAATGCCATGCCACCCACTGCACAAGGGGATGGAAGCTTCATGTCCGTGATTGATTTGAATTATTGCTACAACCCTGCAAATTACATATTGTTATTTTTATATCACGAGTGAAAACTAGATTTTGGAAAGATGAGATAGCCTACATTCAGTCACACAGGCAGTAAATACCCAAGCTTGGCTTTTCCTGCATCTCTGGGGTTCCAGTGGTGAAAAAGCAGTATATTGGAAAGGTTTGAAGTGCATAAACTGGGAGCAAATTGTGTGGGTTTCAGTCCCTACTTCACAACTCAAAAGCAGCTTGTCCTTGAGTGTATTTGAGTTATCTGTGCCTCGGTTCCCTTGGTTGTTGTAAAAAGAGATGGGGTAATATTTTGTAGGGGTAGTAGAGAAAAATTAGTTGAAACCTGCAACATGCCCAGTATAGACAAGCCCCAATCCTAATTAGCTATTATTTAGCATGTATAGTAGTTCTATCCCCTAAATCTGAGTTCTCATGAAGTTAGTGATATATTCAAGAAAGCTTTTTGGAGCGTCTTCTCTTTTGCCAGGTGCTGTGCTAGGAAATAGAGGTCCTTCTCCTTAAAGGTGACGTGACTAGGACTTGATGATGTGATTTCACCTTCTGTCAGTTCAGAGTTATATGAGTGGTCAGAATATATTACCGTGAGTTAAATTCTCCAACAGAGGCATGATCACCAAAAAGTGAGGAGAAAGAGGAAGAGATTAAATAGACTTAGAGGAAATCTGTCAAATCCCCATGGAATTGGTGCTATTCCAAGTTGGAACTTGAAATAGTCATTCAGTGAACTGAAAGATGGAGAATGGATATCCCTAAGAGAGATATTACATCAATGAAGCCACAAAAGCACACAACCACATGGCTCGTTTAGGAGAAAAACAATGAGCAGAAAAATAGATAGAGATGAAGGTAAAAATGTTAGCTGGGGCACATTGCAAACCATGGTAAGGAATTCATCCTAAAAGCCATGGGAAAACTGAATTGCTTTAGGCAGAGAAGTGCCACCACCAGGCTTCCATTTTCCTTTTTAATTGTTCTTACTTTTCCTTTCTCTGCCACATTGCTTCCCCTCTTTCCATCATAAATAAGATTTAAGCATTGATTTATTCCATGAGACTGTCAAGGTCAGTGACATGGCTAGGGTAGAGAAGAATAAGGGGAGATATGGCATTTGAAATAAGTCTACAGAATAGATAGTAGAGCCAGCAGAATTATTTAATTAATTGAATGAAGAGTAAGGAAGAAGATAAAAAATAAATAGCTCTAAGATTTTCATGTTCTTACACATGGTTAGGAAGAGTAAGGAAGAAGATAAAAAATAAATAGCTCTAAGATTTTCATGTTCTTACACATGGGGGTGTCAATTGGTAGAATAAGAAGCATAGGAAAAGAAGTGAATTTAAGAAGGAAAGATCTGTTTTGGATGCATTGCATTTAAGGTACATTCAGGATATCTATCAAACTTCGGGAAATACATTATAAAGCATTTTACTTTAGACAAACTGGAATGGCTAGGTCAGTGTTTTGCACATTTACAAGTAACTAACTGAACAAACATTTGCAATAATGGTTGGAAGAGTGAGTTAATACTTGAATGGATAAACATCTGCATAAGTGGATGACTGAGTGAGAATGAACAAATAAACATCTGAAAGAATTCACGGGCATGCTGTTGCTATTCCTACCAAAAATCCTGAAGCGGATTTGAGAGCTGGTTTGTATATTGGCAAACACCCATGTATTAGGAGGACAGCTTCAGCCTAACCAGAAATAAAAACAAAACAAAAAACCCAAACCAAAAACCTTAAACCCAGTTATTTGTTAGACTTCAAAAGACCTTTGTTGAACATGCCTTTACATGCTAATCATAGCAATCCTGTAACCTGTCAGTCAGAATAGACTGAGACAGAGGACTCCAAAAAGATTCAGAACATTTTCCATCTCCATCAATCAGAATCAACAAGGAAACTATCAAAACAGAACCAGGCATATTCAGGGGTGGCCTCTTCAGCTCCCTGATGACTTCTCTTGTGAAGCGGCTCCTCCGTTGTCTTTCCCTTCTGTGAACTGATAAACGTATACCTGGACTTAAACTTTTCTAGCTCAGGGTCTAGGGACTGCATGTTTTACTCTGCTCTGACATTTCCCTGAGCAATTCAGATCACCTCTGCCGTCCTCAGAGATCTTATCTTTACTAAAAGACAGGTTAAATAGGTCCATTGTAATCAACCCAGAGTTTTGCTAAAATATTAAAATTGCATTTATTAATTCCTTTTTTCCCCATTTTTTTCATTCACTCAAAGTTTTTATTGAGGAGCACCAGTGCTAGGTTTAGGGACTACAGAAGCAAGCAAGTAAGCAAAATCAAGTGTGGTGCTTGTCAGCTAAAAAAAATGCACAATGTGAGAGTTGTGAGTTAAGTTTTATTTGAGGCAAAATAAGCACTATAGTCTGGGAGGGAGAATTTCAGAGAGCTCTGAGAAACTGCTCCCAAGAGGTAGGAGGGAAGGTCAGTGTACATGTGGTTTTGGTGAAGGGGAGGTACATGCAAGCAAGCACACATTTTGCAGAAGGTTGCTACTAGTCTCCTAAAAGTTACCTAGTCAAAAGGAACAGACGTCATGAAGGATTTTAGTGCTTTTCTAGATATGAGCAGATGCAAGAAGTGGTCTCATAAAATCTTCTAAAAATGTCTATCTGAAGACCTGTTCTGCTAGTTTTCCCAGAGCACAGAGTGCCTCACTCCTGTTCTCCACCCTGAACTCCTTACAGGGGGTCTTGAAGGTCAGCAGCTACAGCAGCTCTTGATTTAATCCTTGTAGAGGTGGGTGGCAAGTGCCCGTCTCCACTTGGCATGCCTGTCCTCACACAGTTTATAATTTCATGCTGGGTCCAAGTTCTTTGGAAGGATTTCTGACAGCTAGATGAATGCCATCCATTTAACTATGCCATTCTCATTGACAAATCACTGGCTTTATTGCTTTGGGGCTAAAATTTAATCTACTAGGTAAATTCTGCTCAATTAATCTCATGGTATCTGTAGTTTAAAACCTCTGGTCACCTGCATGTACACATGTGTAGGGGTGAGAAGGAAACAAAAGCGCCCATGGTGTACACTGGGTTTGGATCCCCTGGATTATTTATGTAATTGCTAAGGTCATGGATTCTGCCTGGTGTTTAGGGAACTTGGGCTGCAGTATCAGGATAACATGCCTAGGTTTGAAACCTGGCTCCTTTACTTACTAGTTATTTGGCTCTGAGCAATTCACTTATCCTCAGCAAATAAGTAGATGTTCATGTACCATTTGGTGAGAACAGCCTCCACAAGACTTTCTGACTTGTTTCTCCCAACCACTCTGGGGGAAGGCATTATTACTTCTTGGGACAGGTAAGGAATTGAGATTTAGAGAGGAAAATACCAAAGACTCAGAGCTTGTTAATGTCACAGGAAGGATGCAATCACAGGACTTTGGCTTCCAGCTTCCTCCTTATTGTCATGCTATCTCTGCACCCTTTGGAAACTCATCTCCTCTGCCTTCCCTACTGTGCCAAGTGCAATGTCAAGCACTGGGTCATGCAATTTCTCCCTGGGGAGGATGGGTCTGACCCCTGTCTCACGCTATGCAGGCCACTTTTCCTATCACAGGTGTACTTCAGCAACACCAATTAATCTTTTCTTCTCTGAATTTAGAAACTGCCAAAGTTCCTCCTCATTGTCAGCAGATATCTTAGAAACCTCGTTTTCAAACTGCTCTCCAGAAACAGCTGCAATTATTTTTAATCATTATTTATTCTAATTTGATGCTTCAGCGAGATTATGTATTACGTGTGTCCTTCCTAATTTCTTTCTTTTTATTTTTTTTAACTGTAAGTAAGAATCAATGTTAAGAGATTGACATCAAGCTTTAGGTAGCTATTACCATGACTAGGGTTATCTAACCTTATTACTTTGATTGTAGTTTCTCTTCTGTATCTTCCAGTGAACCCTCAAATTGATTTTAAAATGCTGCTATTGACCTAAAGATTCTTAGCAACAGGAGGTTTAAATGCTTTTCGTTGTCATGCTTCCTGCCTATAATACCAATTCTGCTTCAAAGTTTGCAGTAGGGAACTGCATCTCACTGTAGATTTTAATTCAGATGTCAGGGCTCAGTGTAGAGATGTAGACTGGTAAAAAGAGCCCCCATCACTCAGCTCCAGCTCTCACACCCAGAAGAAATTCCCTTGTCCAGACTCCTGCCAGGCATACATCCAGCTTCCGTTTGATATCTGGAAGTTGCTGGGAGCAGGAGACAACCTGGAACCTGGGGCTCAAAGAATAATTAAAGCCCTTGTTCTGCTATCAACTAATTTTGTAGGTTAGAGCGTAATGCCCCATCTATTGAAGGTTCAGTCTCTCTATTTGCAAAATCAGGATATTGATATCTCAGGAAAAGTAGTATCTATTTCACTAAGTCAGTGCTTCAAAAGGGTCAAATTAAATACCTACTTCACAGCTATGTATATGAGTGTGTGCTTGTGTTTGTGAGTATGCTGTATGAACATACGTCTCCCAAGACCCTAAGCTTATACTTCAGCTTTACAGATCTCTAAGAAGTCATGTATCTCAAATCTTCACACCTTCAAGCTGTGCCTGTCGTATAGCCGGTCCTCTTATAAGAACTCTGACTCTTCCTCCTCCTCCACTTCCTTCTTTTTCTTCTTCTTCTTCCTTTACATACTTATTTATTTATTTTGGCCTTGCCTGCAGCATGCAGGATTTGTCCGGCCAGGGATCAAACCCACACCACAGCAGTGACCTGAGCCCCAGCACTGACAATATCATATGCTTAACCGCTAGTCCACCAGGAAACTCCATTCTTCCTTTGATTTTATAATAGAAGAATGCACTTAGAGTGACTAGAACTCTTTGGTGGAAAGAGGAAGGAACCCACCTTAATCCAGCTTGAACAAAAAAGAGAAATATTCAGACAGTGCATAATCTCAGAGCAGAACCGCACTGTAGGAACTGGGATAGTGGCCCAGCCAATATCACCGTTTTCTCACTTCAGAGTAAATGAGTCATTTATTTTCTTATGCTGCAGATTTGCTTTCTTTACATGATAGAAAGTGTGTGTTCCTAAGTTTTGCACCTTGGAGACTCACTCACCAGGGATATTCTGCATCTGTTTAAATATCAGTTCAAGGCACTCATTGTCCCCAAGAGGAACAGGTACCAATAAGCCACTGCATTAAATGATAGCTGCTCTTGGGGTCACCGTGTTTATGGAGGGGGGCAGGAATGAGGAGACTATTTTCAAAAGAAAGATGAGTGAGAAAAAACCCTATAGAGGGTCACTCTATAACTAAATGGTTATTGAAAGTTCTTACACTGCATTTCAATTTATCATCTCTTTCTACTAGTCTGATTTTGTTTTTTGTTTTCCAATTATGTTATATACAAGTCAACACGACGAGCCTCTTAAAAATCTATTTCTTGGAGTTCTCGTCGTGGCTCAGTGGTTAATGAATCCGACTAGGAACCATGAGGTTGTGGGTTCAGTCGCTGGCCTCGCTCAGTGGGTTAAGGATCCAGTGTTGCTGTGAGCAGTGGTGTAAGTCACAGATGCGGCTCGGATCCCACGTTGCTGTGGCTGTGGCATAGGCCAGCGCCTGTAGCTCTGATTTGACACCTAGCCAGAACCTCCATATGCCACAGGTGCAGCCCTAAAAAGAAAATAATGATGAAATAATGATAATAATAATGATAAATCTATTTCTTTTCAGATTTTGATATGTTTTCAAGCCTGAATACTGCATGTACTTTAATCATGCTACAGACTGAAGTTATTAGGTGGTGAAATTTCATGGTGTTTTTTCTTTTTTTTAATGCTTCTGGCATTGGGCCTGCCTTTGCTGTCCTCTGCTCCAGTGCCCTCACTGGAGAGTATGTGTTGCTCAGAGTTGCTCAGGCCCATCTGTCTGCCTGCTCATTATGAAAATCCTGCTGTCATCATTCCATTCGCCATTGTCCTTACATGATGAGGTCAAGGAAAGGGTCAGAAGTCATGGCCCACAGAGAGCTGTGTGACTCCCTGCAAGTTAAGTAATCTCTTTGTGGCTAGTGCTCACATCTTCAAAATAAGAGAAGGAGGAGACATGTACTTAACTTGTCCCATTTTTTATTTTCAGACATGTTAAGTGCTAGCCTCACTCTAATCCTTCAAAATAGATATTATGTGTTGTAAATGCATTGTACTTAGAAATGGAGGAATCACCAGCTAAAGAGTGGAAAGGGTTCTAGGCTTCAATCAGAAGGTCTGGATTCAAATTTCAGCTCTGCTGTTTATCCCTGTAAACTGGAACCATTATTTTATCTCTCTAATTCCGATTTCTTTTCTGTAAAGTGAATATAAGCATACCTTGCTGCAGGGAAGCCTTGTGAGATTAAAA
The DNA here is from genome assembly GCA_004024745.2 of Catagonus wagneri. NCBI lineage: Eukaryota > Metazoa > Chordata > Mammalia > Artiodactyla > Tayassuidae > Catagonus > Catagonus wagneri. The sequence continues at coordinate 2,104,232 of PVHT020000037.1, forward strand.
TATAAGATTTTAAGCAGCTGGCACAGTATCTGTCATATAGTAGATGGTTAACAAATAACTATAGTGTGTCTGTGTGTGTGCGATTATTTATTAATGCAAAAGACTGGCAGTTATTAAGGAAATAGACATGCTTCCTCCTGACCTTGGCACAGCCCTACAGAGTTGCCTACGTGAGAAGTGGTCAACTGCAAACTAACACGTCTGAATTCATAACATCTGAAACTATAACTTCTCATACGTAGCTCTTATTTGACATGACTAGTGTCTTCCTCTCTCCATACAAGTATAATGTGTATGACATGTCTGACTAGATCCACACTAAGACTGTCTGTGCTATATCTCTTTCTGTCAGTGTGGGATATGAGCGCCATGTATGGGAATTCCTTATACATCCTTTGATGGGGAGCAACTCGTCTAGGAAGTCTTTGAGGAATCCAAAGTGAACTTTGGGTACATCTTATAACTGTCCTATAAGCCATCACAAACCCAAAGTATGGCCCAAATTTGATAAAAATGTATTTAGGACTGTTCTCCTGATGCAGTGACAGGTATGTGATTGTTTTTCTCAATTTATGTGTTTACAAAACTTGTTTAATTATTCATTAATTAGATAGTTGATTTGCTTATCAAATATTGAGGGAAAGATTGGAAAAATGATTAAGACTTCAAGTTATTCAACTGAATAATATTAATTGATCAGTCAATAATCTATCATGCCACCTGAGTTCTTCCCTGATACTTTGCATGCGTTTTTGTCTTTAATCACCACAGTAGGATCTATGTGATAGAAAGTGTTTCCACTGATAAAGGGGAGTATAGTTACCTTTAGAATGTTTAGAAAGATTAAGAATCTGGCCCAAGGTTAGAAAGACAGCGAGTGGCAGAGCCACTTTTTTATGGTCTGCCTGGATCTAGAACTCTTTTTTTTTTTTTTAATTTTATTGGAGTGTAATTGACTTACAAAAATGTGTTGGTTTCAGATATACAGCAAAGTAAATCAGTATACACACACACACACACACGCATTCCTTTCAGATTATTTTCCCATATAGGTATACAGAATTGAGTAGATTTCCTAGTCATATACAGTAAGTCCTTGTTACTTGTCTGTTTTGTACGTAGTATTGTGTGTATGTGTCAATTCCAAGCTATCTGTGAGGCAGGATCTAGAATTATGAACCTCTGTGTTAAACAATATCTCCTTCTATCTATCGCATTATGATATGGCTTGAGGCTATATCACCTTAAAAAATAATTATTATTTGAAGGAGTTTAGAATTTAGAACTGTGCTGTTCAACATGGTATCATATTGAGTAACCTAAATCTTTCTAATGCCAATTGAGACATGCTGTAAGTGTAATGTCCACACTAGGTTTCAAAAACTGTGTACAAAAAAAGGAATATTATCTCATTTTATATTGATTACATATTGAAATGATAATATTGGCTGTATAAGATATATTACTGAAATTAATTCTACCTATATTTTTCTTTTAATGTGGCTATTGGAAAATTATAAATTGCATATGTTCCTTGCACTGTTATCTTTGCATTTGACAGAGTCAGCTCTGAAGACAAAGTTAACAGGCAGTTTTAATACAGTTTTATTAGTGTTTCAAAAGCCATGAGCACATAGGAAAATAATCTGAAGAACCATGAAAATTTCCTGAGAGAGGTGTGAGCTCCAAATGAGAGAGCTCAGTTGTGACAGAGATAAAAAGAAGTAAAAGGTATTTCAAGAAGAGAAGATGAAATATTTCACTTGGGAAGTGAGAAATAGCCTAGCACATTTAGGGAACACTGAGACATTCAGTAAAGGGCAAAGAGTAGGAAGATGGAAGTGTCAAATGCCCCTGGGATCATACAAGGAGGGTTTTCATTATGAAAGACTTCAAGTTATTCAGAACTGGGGATTTTGGATATTACAGAAAAAAAGCCACTTATGATGGAGCATGATAATGTGAGAAAAAAGAATGTATACATGTATGTGTAACTGGGTCACCTTGCTGTACAGTAGAAAATTGACAGAACACTGTAAACCGGCTATAATGGAAAAAATACAAGTAATTATTTTAAAAAATCCACTTGTATCTGCATAAGAACATGCTATCCTGTAAGTCGACACTGGCCCTTTGGTCACTGCCAGGCCTGACCTTAGTTAAGAATAGGAAGCAGAATTCCTAGTGGTTGATTGAGTGGGATTTTTGGCTTGTGCGAATCATATCTTCCACCTTTGGTCAAAGACATTTCTCAGGTCTAACTGTCTTAAAACTACATGCAAGTGACCTAAGCAAAAGTACCTTCTTAAATCAGGCCCTCCTAACCCTGTTAACATTGACATATGTATAAATGTTGGAATGGATATTGTATATCATGAATGAATCGAGCAATCAATCAACAAATGCATTAAAATCTATCCCTATTATGAACTTGTGAAGTGGCCTTGGGCAAGTAACTGATTTTGGAGGGACCTTTGTTGTTTATTCAAATCTATATGGACTTAGAATTTCCGTCTAAGTCTTACTATTCCATGACCTCATGCATTTAGGAATATAAAATTCTAAGAATCTCTCTACTCTCCTCTATAACTCAGTAAGGTTTTGAAAAGTTGAAGAGTAGCAGAGCAGCTACACACCTATATATCAAATTTTAAATCTCTTTAACAAGTATTAACAAGGGTTTTTCTTCTTTGATTCAGAATCCCGTCCTTTCATGAGCCAATAAACAGTGCATCCACTTGGTTTTCAGTATGTAAGAATATAATTATACGTCCTTGAAGACATTTAGATATTTAAAAGTGAAGAGAGAAAATGGAACCATGAAGTCGCAAAAAAATGATCAAGGTTTTCAATCACACTTTATTTCTAAGTCTCTCAAGAATTTTCACAAACTGCATAGGCATATGCCACCTCTTCTCATATTCCAGGAACGTAAACATTCAGTGCATACTATCCTATCTGGTAATATGTGAAATGAAACAGGTACACTTGAAGTTATGGAGAGAGATTTCCCTAGGCTAATATGCAGCTTTCTAAATTGGCGTGTATTTGTAGAGTCCCCAAGTGAGAGTGTTTTCTATTTTCATTTCTCCTTTTCTAATGTTCTTGGGATAATTCTAACTAGCATTTATTCAAGATCAATTTTAGAAGAAATAAGTTACTTACTATAAGATGCAGACTTGTGAAAAATATCTTGTCACTCTTTTTATATTGACTCCTTCCAAATTCAGAGCTAAAGTTATTTTATACACTGCAATTAAGTTGAAATGGTGATATAGTGGTTTAATACCTTTTATGAAATTGCCATACTTCTGACATATCACATATTTTCATGCTCTGAAAAATTCTAGCACAGCAAATTACTCCAAGAATCACACTGCACCTATTTTTTGCAGAGTGAAAATTTTCATTAAATTTATTTATATATTCAGTGCACATTTACCGATCAACTAGGATGTGTCTTTATGCTTTAATGTAAAGATGAATACCAGAGCTCATGCTTTTAAGCTTGCACAGTCTCATTGGGTACACACACTCACACACATACATACACACTATTAAAATACAGTTTGTAGGAAAATTGAGATGTGTAGAAAGGTAGGACACAGAAGTAAATAGACTGCTTAGAGAAACAGGGCATCGGGATAGCATTAGACATGGAAGAGATTTACTGGGGGAAGATGATGGAGAAAAGACTGGAATAAGCCTTTTGATCAGGATGCAGATTGGACACCTATAGAAGGAAAAGTAGACTTGGGGTAGGAAGCATCTCAGACCTGCATCATAATTCTTCAAAAGTTCAGCCAGAGTGATGGGGAATCCTCAAGCTGAAGTTGTTTTGTGGAGGAGCCCTGATTCTTGTCAGGATGGGTCTATCTAGTGCTCAGAATGTGCCCTACCATTGTCTCGGAGCAACCTGCACAAGGCAGGACCTTGACAGGAAGGCGCTGGCAAATTCAAAGAAGGAGAAGCTTGGACCATGAGCCAAGCAAGTTCCCACAGGGCAGGAGATGTGAGTGACTCATTTTCATGGTTTTCCATGAAAATTAGACCATCAGAAGAGATGAGGAATGTGTGCCTAAAGCTATGTGATACCCAGTCTAAGCCATAAGAGATGGGTACAGAGATGGTTAGATGAAGGCTGATAAGGGACAAGTTTTCCCAGACAGTAGATGTAACTTGTGTGAAATCATCTAGGGGTGCAAGAGCAGGTGATGGAAGCAGTTATTAGCAGTGTAATGTTTGTGGAGCACAAAAAGTAAATAAAGTAGGAAGAGGTAAAAGATGAGGCTGGTGAGGTCAGGCAAGTACCAAATAAACAAGGAATTTATGTTGCGATATTATTTATCCAGTGGGAAATAGGGAGCCATTGAAAGGATTTAATCAAGGAATGTCATGATAATAAATGAATTTTCTAAGTCACTGTAGTACCCGCTGAGAAGGACAGACAAGAATAGAAAAAGAAAATAAAGTTGGATCCATTTGTGAACTCTTTTAGTAAGATGAGGACCTATATCAGAGCAATTGTCACAGAAATTAAGAAGAGGAGGGGGCACATGATATTTTTAGTATGTGAAGTAAGTAAGATGTGATTGTGGGATATGGAAGAACTAAGAAGATTCAAGGATGATTGCAGCAGTGTGTCTTAGGTGGGTGGGTGATGGTAACCAAATCGAAATAGGAATACAGGAGTAGTATCAGTGTGAGAAGAGGAATACGGGGAGAAAGTGCATTGACTGAATGCACATCTTTTGGTAACACCACTATCCTTTGGTGGAAAGATGAGAAAGCGTTCACTGAGAACAGAAAATGCCTTTTGGTAGAATGAGGAGACTTCAGACAAGGTAAACTACAGAATGTATAGAAGCATCAGGTTTTAAGAAGCAGCAGGTATGCACACACTGGTATACAGGAACTGCTTCTGCTGGCTTGGGAGAACTGATTATTACCTTTTCAGAACTTCACAAGACAGTTCTTAAGTGCTACCATTATTAAAAATGCAATGATCTAAACTTATACATCACTTAAAAACCGAGATAATAAGTACTCAAATCTTACCAATTCCTAATTATTTTACTATTTTCTGTGATTTTAAGGTTATTGACATCTCATATCTGTATGGAATAAACATTACAATATTGTGTTACTGAATATTGCTTCCCAGTGCCCCATTGAATAGCATGATACTGAGCGCTTGAAATCAGCCATCAAGAGAGTATTTTTTATCATGAGAATTAGCAATTACAAATAAAGATTTTTTTGGGTGTTTTGTTTGTCTATTTTCCTGGAAGGCCACCCATTGATGGGAATCTGATCATGGAGAACCTAGGAATCAGTCTCAGTCTAGAGGCATAAGAGCTAAGTTAGTTCTTTAGATGCAATGGATGCCTTAGGGCATTGGTCTTTGTTCTTTCAGGAATCAATTGAGACCAGCTGTAAGAGACTTGAGTTCGTTAAAGGCTCAGGCAAGTGAGTCAGTATGAAAGAAGAGGCTAACACTACCCTTGAGCTAGGGAATAATTGAAATATTATGGTCCTCCCATAGAGAGGAAGAGGAAGCCCAGACACATGAACTGTCTTTGAGTCATCTTCCTTCTGGGCTTGGAAGAGATTTCACAAGGTATGGATGCAGAAGGTGTGTTAGGAGTGAGAGCCCAGGGGTTGGAAGTAAATGGAAAACAGAGTCCTCGGCTATCTCCAGTGAAGTGAGAGGCTCAAGTCATTTTCTGGGACTGAGTTAAACTGGATTGTAATGAAAACAGGTGTTGATAAGAATAATGAAAAGGAGCAATGGGCAATTCAAGGACTCAACTGAGATTGGAAACCTTAGTCCTTCATCAGTTCTTGTCTGAATGGCTGGACTCGGTTGTAAGGTGTAGACATGGAGGAAGGAGATGACAGCACTCTCTAAGATTGGGATTTTAGGGGTGAGAAGTGGCAGAATGACAGGCATGAAAGAGATTTGAAGGTGCTGAAGTGAAAGTGCTTTAGATTTAGATGATCAACCACCAGACACAGCTGGGTAGTGAAGGAAGAAAGAGCAGAAGGAGATAAAAGCCCCACAGAGTAGAGATAGTAGTTGACTATTTACCAAGAGGGTCGTGAAGACCTTGGTCTTAGCAAGGGTCATGATCTGGATTACAGACCAACAGGGTGGATGTGGTTTTTCAGAGCCGTCAGAGCTCCAGTTACAAGAGAGGCTCCTACTGTTTCTGTGTAGGCTCTTCAGGACTGTGGGCTAGTTGGGAGCCTGTGTCACAGAATGGATTAAAATAGAGGCAAAAGAAGCCCTGGTGAAAGGAGAGGAAGATGGCTTTCCTGGGTCAGATCATCACAGAGCTTGGTTTCTAATAGGTCAGATATTGGCCCCTATTTAAAGGTCCCTGTGGGTGGGTCCTGGTACTCTAAACCCTGCTGACTAATGCAATCGTTTAATCTGTAGAAATAATGTATAATATGTAAATACTTAAGTCAAGTAGTTGAAAATACAGGCACATACACTCTTTTCCCCCACCGCCTGGTTACTAAGCAGCAGTTCAGAATCTTCTACAGGTTCCTTTGACTCAGATGTGCATTACTGGCTCTGGAACAAGGAATCAGGAAAATCAGCATCAGCAACCTCTTTCAAAGCTGATTGCTCCTTTACTTAGAAATCCGACTTGTGGCATAGGAAATCTGGATCTGTGTGCCTGACCTGATTATCTCATTAATTAGAGTTTACACAAATCATCTTTTCTAGGACTGTTTCCTTTCTGAAAATAAAATATTTGAATGACATGGCTGTCCTAGCCAGGGTTCCTATGGGATGAAAAAACCACAAACCTACTGAAGTAATCACGAGCAAAAGAGTCTTATTTGAAAAAGTATGGGAGGGGGTGCTTGTAGACCCCAATAGCAGGATAGCTAGACCGCCCATCTCACAACCTTTTGTGAGCCCCACAGAACTTTTGTGTTGTGTGTCTGTGATCACACTGTCATCCCTGCCACTCTGCTCTGCTTCGTTGTCACCTTCCCTCTGCAGACAGATTTTCTCCACTTAGTCACTAGTGACAGACAAGGGCTATGGCCATGGCCTTGTAGCTCCATTCTCAGAATTTTTTGCTCAGTTTTTGTCTTTTGATTCCAATACTGAGGGAGAGAATCTACCTGGCTTAGCTTGGATCAAGTGCTCACAAAGCTGTGAGATAATGACCAAAAAATCCCTGGATACAAACATGCCATAAATGGAACCGTGGAGGCCCTTCCCCAAAAGAGTCATGAGCATGCTTTTTTAAACATTTCATCCAATGATCTTTAAGACTACTTCACTTTCTGAACATATACAATTCTTTGATTCCTAAAGCCTCTCCATAGTTTATATTTGTAGGAACTTCCGGATGCATTAGTCTATAAATTTCTTTATGATATTATCTTTCCCCATCATGTCTTCGGTCTCAGTAGCTTATGTATTTACTTTATTGATGTCCTGTGTTTCCTGCAGGCTTTTTTGGGCATATAGCTTTTAGTGGGAATGTTAATTGCTGTCTCTGTTAAGTCCTTCCTTCACTTACGGTCTCTAGGGAGCCAGAGACCCAGCAAAGACTTCCACTGCCCCAAACTCCTTGAATTCAAAATATTCAACTAGGTAACTGTGTTTACTACAAACACAACTAAAAACACATACATATTGTATGTGAAGAGTGGACATGTGTCCAGGAATAGCCAAACATAACAAAACATGAGCTAAGAGAAAGCTGATGAGAAAGCCACGGGGGAGAAAGCACATGGGGAAGTTAGAGGCTTTGAATTGTATTCCAACTTCTACCTCTGACCTTATAGAATATTACCTTTTTTGCTTCCTTTATTCCGTCAGATTTGCTGTACACCAAGAGTAGAAACACCACTATTACAGAAGGAACCAGAGGGTGATCTGTAAAAGAAGAGCTCCCAAGCCTGCTTGGGGTAAATGGGGTCCCCAAGGAAGCAACCTAGAGGAAGGGGGCAGAAGTCTCTTTATTCATCCTAACATATAAAATGATCTCTCATTGCTGGAGCTTGGACAGGAATCACAGAAACTGGGCATGTTATTTTGGACATATTTTCCCTGTGCCAGATTTTATAGCACATGGAGTCACCCTCTCCCCATCTTCCCACCTCCCCTGCCTACCCATCACTCTGCTTTACTCCTGCAGGCTGCTTCCATCAAGTCCTGGTCTAGATGAAGAGGGTGGTCTCCCAATTACCCAGACTCCCCGTGGGCAACTCCAGTGCAAGTTCAGGCTCGGTTCTTGTTCTTTACTTGATAAATTCTGACAGCATGTCAACTCTTCCCTCTCTTCAATAGCCATCAAATATTGATGGGTGGAGCAGGTGTGCTTCCTGGGGTGCAAATAAAAATGATGGTCTGAACTCCAAGTTCTTTTCAAGAGTGTAATTCTGCTATTATCTAGACAGAAACGTGGAGCTGTCGCTCTCATGTCATATTACAGTTCTGGTGTGACAGAGTGATGGGCTGATTCCTGACAGATCCCCTTGGCAAACTTAGCTGGAGCCAAAAATGGTGGCAAAATCTTCCTTTAAGGCCTCTGCAATGTTTTGCTGCAACGGGAGTGGAAGTACATTCTTTAATGGGTCTCAGCCCGGGAAAGACTTGCTCTCCAAGGTTATACTGGGAAATGTGTGGGATGCCTTGGGGTGTCTTGATAAGGAAAAGGGATTGCTACTGACATTTAGTGCCTGCAAGCCAGGAATGCATAGCCCTGTTTCTCACAGGGAAGATTTGCGCTGGAAAAAATGCTGATGTAGCTTGTAGCTAAGGGTTAATCTCCTGTGGGATGTGCACAGCAATGCTCAAGACCCCCTTTCTTGACCCCAGACCCTGAATAGGCCACCAGGCCTTCTGTGAATCTGTCATCTAAATTAATGGTCTTCAGACTGTTGGGTTCACTCACCCCATGGGAGAATTAAGAAAAATAGGTTTATGTCCCCTCATGCATTTTTTAGTTGACATCTACAATTTTTCATCATAAATGTAAATAGTTGCAGAGGATGTAATTTACAGCACACTGTAAAAACTAACATTTAGATGTAAAACTGTTGCATCACTCTTCTAAATATATTCAATGGAATCTAAATACTGTGGGTGATTTTAACACCCACACATCACCCATTTTAAATATACTACATGAGCAAGTTCTTCTTTAACAGTAAGTCTTACTTTGTTACTTTTTATCTCTTAAGGCTTTATTTCCAATCCATTTCCCCCACAGAATTTTACACTAACGTAATACATTTGTTATGCTTGAAAGTCTTTTATTGATCAACCTATCAAACTTCCCTGAAACAAAAATATGTATGTAAATTAGATTATTCCCATTTCCTGGGACATAAAATTCTAAGTGTTAATTTTTCTTCTAGAGTAAGTCATTATTATAATTATTATTCATAGATTGATCAAAAACACATACATATATTTTTAACATTGACAAATAATTATTTGAGGTAAAAGCACAGTTTTATTGAAAATGCACCTCAATGAGAGTTGATTCTTTTTCAATCAGTTCATGTATTCATGGATGCCTATTACTTAAGGATAGAATGAAACGGGATTTAACACCAATTATGTTCTTATTTTTCTTCCTTTTTTTTAAATGTAAACATTGGAAGTTTTTGCTGTATATAAGTAAATGAGATTAAACAGATTGTTATAGCAAATTTCATGATTTTTATCTCCTCCTGAATAATATACCAAAGATCACAGAAAGGTCTTTTGTTAAAAATTGCGTTTAGGAATTAACACTGTGGATCAGTGGTAAGGAACCCAACTAGTATCCATGAGGATGCAAGTTTAATCTCTGGCCCCAATCAGTGGGTTAAGAATCCAGCGTTGCCATGAGCTGCGGTATTGGTTGCAGACACGGCTGGGATCTGGTGTTGGCTGCAGCTGTGGCATACGCCAGCACCTGCAACTCCAATTCAGCCACTAGTCTGGGAACCCCCATATCATGTGCCAAGAGTGCAGCTACAATGCTGTATCAGTTGTCAGTTTTATTAGGTCTCTTTCAATGTTATTGAAAGCAAAAACCAGGCAGCCTTATTGCCAAAGGAATAATTACCTGAGCACCTGCTTTTCACTTTGCAACTCTTTACCAGTCTTTTGAATTATGCTTTGTTTGGTGGCCCTGAGATTTTTCCTGATGGAGCATTGTGCCCTGGAGAAGCCAGGTTGGAGAAGTCCTCATTTTTTTTTTTGGTAGAAAAAAAGTGTTTTCTCAAGGAAAGTTAAAGTAAGAAAACTTACGTATGTCTCCCTTAACTCCAGGGTCTTCCTTTGGCAGTGGGGTTTAAGAAAGGCCCACAGGAAAGTTGTGACAAAAACTTTTTTTAACCTTCCTTCCTAGTATAAATATCATTCTTATAAATACATGTGAAATAATCCAGTGTCTCTACTCCACCCTCATGCCTTTTGCTCTTTGTCTCAGTCACCTCTCATCTATACCAGGAGGTTTTGAAACATATTGTGAGAAATACAATGCAGGCCACATATGCAATTTCTAATTTTCTAGGGGGTATATTAAAAAATCAAAAACAAAACCAACAAACCCAGAAATTATATTTAACTGACCACATGCAAAATAGCATCCTTTATAAAATATATCAAGGGAGTTCCATTGTGACTCAGTGCTAACGAACCTGACTAGTATTCAGGAGGATGTGTGTTCAATCCCGGGACTTTCTCAGTGGGTTAAGGATTCAGTATTGCCGTGAGCTGAGGTGCAGGCCACAGACGTGGTTTGGATCTGGCGTTGCTGTGACTGTGGCGTAGCCCTGCAGCTACAGCTCCTATTCAACCGCTAGCCTGGGAACTTCATATGCTGCTGGTGTGGTCTTAAAGAGCAAAAATAAATAAATAAATGAAATAAAATATATCAAAACTAATAGTGACCTCTTTTATATTCCTTTGTATAATCTTCTGTATGTAAGTCTTTGATACCCAGTGTATATTTCATGTAACCACATGTTAAGTGCTTAATGAGCACATGGAACTGTTGGCTACTGTAATCCATGATGTGACTCTTTAGTGCCTTTAAACATGGAAAAACACCTAGCTTCATTCATTCATTAATTCGTTTGGCTTTGAATGACTCTCCATTTTCTTTAATGCAAAGCCCAGACTCCATAGCATGGCCTACATTGCATGGTGATTCAGCGTCAGCTTATTTCCCTAGTCTCACTGCTTATGGCTCTCAAACTCCAGAGCACCAGCCTAATTCCATGCTCTGCATGGACATTTCCTTTTCTTCTTTGGTGCCCTCCTCACAAATCTTGTGCCACTACACTCCCCGCCTTCATCTCCATTCTTTGAGGTTTGTGCATAGTACAAGGCCTGGCACAGGTGGTGGACTGAATAAATGCCTTATTTAGTAACTAAGGTATTTATTAAGTACATTTAATGAATGAATTTACCCTACAAAGTTTGGGGGCACAATTCTATTTGTAGAAAAGGAAGGAGAGAACTTGTAGAAAGACACATGTGATTTCTTGTTTTACTTAAATACAAAGATGTCCCCTTGGCTGAGCAACTGTGTCTCCTCCTCTTAACGGAGCAGAAAGGGGCCTATGAAATGAAAATGAGGGGGAATGGGAGGATGGCACCTCCATCAATGTGAGCAAAAGAACTTGCCAAGCCCAGCTCTCACAGCAGGCTGCTCAAGGCAGTTGGCAGACTATCTTTAAATCAAGTGGTTATCTCAGAGGGATAACCCAAGCATGCAATTCCCTTTGACTGTGTTGATGTTTGCAGAGATGAGACAGACTTCTCTCTCCTGGCTTTAAAATGGAAGACATAATCAGTAGCCCCAATACTGGAAAGGCAGGATAAAAGTGTGGCAGTCTCCCCTAGTCTCTCTGTCTAAGGATATCACAGAGAGCTTTGTCCAAAATTATGTTATCACACTGGCCATATTAGGGTCCCAGCTCTCTGGATAAATAAAATGCCCTTTCTATGGCTCTGAACCTTTTGCAGGAGGCCTAAGATTTCAGAAATCTGCTTTTGCTGCCTGAACTTTTTTCCTAATCTTTAGTTTTTGGCAGTCAGCTTGAGGGCAAGGTAGATGTGACACTAATATTTGAGATATCTATATATGTGTATATATATATATATATTCAAATTAAGTTTAAATTACCTAATGAGGAGTTCCCATGGCTCAGATTAGGAGCCCAACATAGTCTCTGTGAGGATGTAGCTTTGATAGTTTGATACCTCCCCTTGCACAGTGGGGTGAGGATCCAGCATTGCCCCAAGCTGTGGTGTAGGTCACACCACAGTGTTGCCATGGCTGTGGCGTAGGCCTGCTTGCAAGTGCAGCTCAGATTCTTGCAACCTCTAGCCTGGGAACTTCCGTATGCTGCAGGTGCAGCCATTAAAAAAAAAAAAAAAAAAAACTAATGTTTAAAAATATCTATCCGAGGAGTTCCTGTCGTGGCTCAGTGGTTGACGAATCTGACTAGAAACCATGAGGTTGCGGGTTCGATCCCTGGCCTTGCTTAGTGGGTTAAGGATCCGGCGTTGCCGTGAGCTGTGTTGTAGGTTGCAGATGCGGCTCTGATCCCGCGTTGCTGTGGCTGTGGCGAAGGCCGGCAGCTACAGCTCCTGTTAGACCCCTAGCTTGAGAACCTCCATATGCCGCGCGTGCAGCCCTAGATAAGGCAAAGAGACAAAAAAAAAAAAAAAATCTATCCCAAAGATAGTAACAGATGAATGTTCACCTATTTAAACAAATTACTGAGCCTTTAATATGTTTAGAGCACGGTGCTAGGATTTAGTGGTATAGTGACAGATTAGACCACTTCCTTACTCTGAGAATTTTGAAATCTGGTGAGGGAGACATGGTCCAGTACCTGACAGCGGAGAAGCCCATGTAATGTTGGTTAAATTGTAATGTAATTCAGAGATTCAGGAGCTGTAGTCCAGAATTATTGTATTCCCAACTTCCAGTGGATGATCAGTACAAACCAGGTATACAGTAAATGTTAGATGAATGGATGATAAGAAGTGTGATTTTTTTTCCCTCTTCTTTCCGTAATACCAGTCATAGTTCTCTCTTCTCAAAGGCTCAAGAAAAGAACAGGGAGAGATGCAGAGAGAGAGAAAGAGAGAAAGAAGAAAGTTAGATTTTCTGCTTACTTATTTCGGGCCAGCAATCCAGCAAACCCCTCCCCCTAGGTTGTTCCATTGTAAAGTTTGACTTAAATTCACCTTAGCTACATACCAGATACCTCCCACTAGAATTATCCCTTAAGATCCTTTCTGATTTTAATATATTCCTTGGGGAAACTGGTAAAATGCCATTTCAGGATAACAGTTCAGTAGAACTTCTACTACCAGAGGGACCTAGAAGTTCACTGCACCCAGCTAATTAGCTGGGAGGTACTCAGGCACTGAGGAGATCATGACTTTGTTGTTTTAGAAATCTTGCACACAAGTCATTTGCATGCACCTTTATATTTGCCTGGAAGACTGACCATATCCACGTAAGGCAAACTGGGAAAATATAATATTTTTCTAAATTTGCTGTCAAGTGCAAGGGTATTTGTTTCCCATCATTATTAATTGCCTTGGTATTTGTGAGCAAACAGAAGTTTTGTCTCTCTTATTTAATTGAAATTTCATGATAAGCAAATAGAAGTATTAGAAATGATCACATATGTATGCATGCACACGACTACAGGCTTTAAAGTCATTTATGAATTTAAGAAAGGCGATTACATTCTTTCCAAATGGAATGCACTGTGACTGGTGCTGAGGAAAGAGAGACTGCACAAGCAATAACTGAGGCCCTTCTCTGTGTTTGACTATCCGTATACACCCACAATCCTATTAAATCTTCATGATTATTAGTGGGTTTTATATTGTTATCCACATTTAAAAGTAAGGAATCAGGAGTTCCCATTGTGGCTCAGCGGTAATGAACCCAACTAGGATACATGAGGATGAGGGTTCAATCCCCAGCCTCACTCAGCGGATGAGGACCCAGTGTAGCTATGAGCTGTTGTGTAGGTCACGTACACACCTTGGATCTGGTGTAGCTGTTGCTCTGGCATAGGCCAGCATCTATAGCTCCAGTTCAGCCCCTAGCCTGGGAACTTCCATATCCCATGGTTGTGGCCCTAAAAAGCAAAAATTAAAAATAAAAAAGTAATGAATCAAAGACTCAGAGAGGCTAAATGGTTTACTCAGGATCATGCATTAAATGGTAGAGCCAGAATTTAAACTTGTTTGCTCAACTTTAAAATGTGAATTTTAACCAAATGATACCAATCTTGGTGTGCCATTTTGCTATGCCAAGATGACACAGCAAGATTAATAATATTTCTTGTCCACTTACAGTTTCCTTTTAATCTAAATCAGTGGTTCTCAACAGGAGGTGATTGTGTCTCCCAAAGGGACATTTGTCATTGTCTGGAGACATTTTTGATTGTCATGAGTAGGGATCACTCCTGGCATCTAGTGAGTAAAGGCCAGGGTTCTAGCTAAACCTCCTGCATCGTGCAGGGCATACCCCCCCACAAAGAAAGGTCCATTATTTTGCTCTTTTTATGGCTGAGTAGTATTCCACTATGAACAAAATAATGTGTAAGTACGAAAGAAAAAGACAAATAGCATATGATATTGCTTATATCTGGAATCTAATATATGGCACAAATAAACCCTTCCACAGAAACAAAACTCACGCACTTGGAGAACAGACTTGTCATTGCCAAGAGAGAGGGGGAGGGAGTGGATAGACTGGGAATCTGGGGTTAAGAGATGCAAACTACAGCCTTTGAAATGGGCAAGCAGTGAGTTCCTGCTGTATAGCACTGGGCACTACATCTAATCACTTATGATTGAGCGTGATGATGTGAGAAAAAACGTATATATGTATGTTTGACTGGGTCACTTTGCTGTACAGTAGAAAATTGACAGAACACTGTAAACCAACTGTAATGGAAAAAGTAAAATTCTTAAAAAAAAAAAAAAAGGGAAGATAGAAAGGTCCAAAGTGTCAGTATTGCCAAAGCATGAACTCTGGTATAGATGAGAATAGAAGATATATTAGCTAAAGTTCTTTTAGTTGCTAGATGTCAAAACAATGGCTATTTACACTTTTAAAAATGCTTTATTGGGGATTTCAAATTGTGGCTTAGTGGAAATGAATCTGACCAGTAACCATGAGGTTGTGGTTTCAATCCCTGGCTTCGCTCAGAACTCAGAATTCAAGCCACATAGGTGGGCTCTGGGATTGAAAAGACTTCTTCATTCTGCTTCCTTGGTGACTGGGTTGGGGGGAAAGGAAGGCAGGTAGGGGGGAGAGTAAAGGGTGGTAAGAGAAAGTCCAGCTATTAGCCTAGGACTCAAGGTTATAATTCCTTTGATACTTACGGAGACTGGCAAGAACAACAGATAGCAGTCCAGGATATGAGTGTGTAGACCAGAGGATGTGTGTGTGTGTTTCTTGCTGGCTTTTCTAGGTACTAGACTCTGACCTTGGGGAGTCATATACCTTTCTAAGTGACAAATTTTGTCTTTGTTTTGTTGTCTAATCTGAAAATGGAGGTAATGACATTTATAGAGTTGTTGTGAGGACTATCCTTGAAAATGCCTGCAATGCGCTTACTGATTGAAAATCTCCTATAGTCATGGCTATTCTTAATAATAAGATTATAGTTCCAGGGCAAAGCTGTTTAAGACAGAAGTTTGACCTAATACTAAGTCCCCAGACTTGCCTCTGACTTGAGGACTTCTAAGAAGAAGATATAAAGGACAGAGTGGTTGTGACAGAATTGAGGCCACGATGATGGAATGCAGACAAGTTAGGATGGAGGCAGATGCTGAGGACCCCTCAGCTGACAAACTGTGTTGAAAGAAGAACAGCCAGAAGCCACTGGGACCAAAGCCACCCATAAGGAGTCTGTTGATGTTGGAGGGAGTCGCTGTTACACAGAGAAGAGAGAGGGGCCAGGGCAGAAGGCTGCATCTGGAAGGCAGGTTTCAGAGTTCATAAGAAAACAAGGTGACTTTCTGTGGTATCTTGACAAAAGTAATTGAAAATATTTTTTTTTCTGTTAAAATGACCGTGATTGTGGGACACAACATTAATTTTTGATTATGTGTCTAAATGATGCCCTAGACTCTGAAGGTATTTTGGAGATCGTCTCCTTGGTCTCTGGTACCAGACCACCACTGTAGACTTCTGTGCCCTTCCAACATGGGAGTGCTTTCAAGGACTCATTTGAGAAGCTCTGGTTCAAGAACATAGGTTCTCTTGACTTTGCAATAAAATACGTTCTAGTGGTTATCTTGAACACATCAAGATCTTGAACACTGCTTCCTGGGTGACTGGGTTGGGCGGGGAAGGCAAGGGTGTGGGGAGAGTAAAGAGTGGTAGGAAAAAGTCCAGCTATTAGCTTGGGATTCAAGGTTATAATTCCTTCATTACTTATGGAAATTGAACACATCACTTAACCACTGAGAACACCTCTATTAAACGGTAATCAAAACGTCAAACACAAGTGTGGGGAGGAAGAAAGGATATACCTTCGGAAAGCTCTGTGTACCTGATCCAGAGTAGGTGTTAAATTTAGTGTAAAGTCTGCCGGCTCCCCATCTCTTTGTTCATTGTTATAAAACCAACTGGAAACCAGTTATACCTCCCCAGTGTGTTTCTTTTTCAGCAGCAAACCGTTAGGTGAGCACGGGGTGCAACCAAAAATTATGAAATGCAATCTGTCTCTTTAATAGAAACAGGAAAATTACAAACATAAAATTCATTCATAAAATACAGAAATAATTAGTTCATGGCACTCACTCTTCACAATATCCTGTTTCTGATGTGCCCTAAACCAGGATATTCCACTAAGCCTTGTGATATTTATTGATCTAATTTATAGTTTTCTGTTGTTTTTCCCAAACGATAGATTATCAAGACTAGGCAATATTGGCCCAGGATATCAGGATTTATCTAATAGAAATAAAAATTCCATTTATTATGCTTAAGCACCCAGGTTTCTTTCAAGTTCAAATCAAGCTATTGCAGACACTTGCAGGTTGGCATTACTAAACGTGTGAAGTACATAGATGAGGTGAAAACTACCTTGTTACTTCAAAAACAATTTTTAAATGAGTTAAAAAGAGGTGAATTGAGGGTAGCTAAACAAATATGGTGCCTCACCTGGTAGGTAATAAAGTTAAGGAGCTCATTAACCCCAGCAGTGTTATTCATTAAAAAGTGTATGAAAGAGGGGACAACACAATAAATAGGCTGCAAAGAATCAGGAAGAGCTGGGTTTCAATCACAGCTCCACCATGTAAATACTGTTCAACTCTACAGTTCAGTTTCCTTGTTTACAAAGATGGACATAATAATATTCACCTTACAGGACTGTTGTTAAGACAGAACAACAGATGCTTGCCAAGTACCAAGCACAGTACTTGCACTAAAAATGTGTTCCCTAGTTGCTGCTTTCCTTTTTGCTGAGTAGGCGTTAATGAGGAGTAATAGATGATCTGTATGTCATTTCTTTTTCCAACTTTTTAATCCTTAACGTTCCTCTCTCCCATTTTTTTTCCTAATGAAACTGAGTGCAGTAGCTTCTTACATACAAAATTCTGCTGGACAAAAAGTGTGTGTGTGTGTGTGTGTGTGTATTGTTGAATGATAAAGAGTGAAGATAAAGAAGCTGAAAATGGTAGTATCCTTGATGAAATATAGCTTTCTGAGATGGGGAAATGTAAGAGCAGCAGGATCATTTCAGGCTGTCCTGGGAGCAGAGTGGAGGGTTACAGACAGATAGGAAAATGAGCGGGCCTGCAAATACCGCAAATCTCCCAACTCAGCAAAAGACAACTGCTCTGAGCCTCAGTTCAATCACCTGAGAATTAGTTACCCTGTGAGTCCCACTTGCCTATGCTGTTGGATAAAGGAAGGTGGATTTTCATGAACTATCAAAGCCTCATGGTTTTAGCATATAAGGCTATCTTAAAACTGCTTCTCTCCATTGTTTTGTTTCTAGACTAGCGAAAATTTTAAACGGGGTCTTTTCTTAAGGTTCTGATGCTGCTCACAAGTACCCAGTCCTGAGTAAAATTATTGTCAGAGACATTGCATTTATTTGAGTCCATTAGAATTTTATATGATGACCTTTATCAGGAATGTGAGAGTTCAGCCATTTAATATCTCACCAGCCTATGAAATACACTCTTTTTATCCCCTAGAGTATTCCACATTTGGATTTGAGGGTCTTTTGCTGCCCTGTCACATGTCACCTTACATGGGTAAGGTGACAAGAGTGATGTACTGATAAGATTTGGGGGAAAGGTCAGGCACTTTGAAATAAGCCTTTCTCTCCCTCTCTCGTTCCTGTCTGTCTAATCCCTTTTACTCTCACTTCATTCTTTATTTTTAAAGTAATAATAATTTATTGAGAGCTATATATAGAATGTAGTTGGTTTGAAACCTAAAGAACCTTAATTCTTTCCAGCAATCCTAGAAGATGGGTTATTTATTATTTATTTTTGAGGCACAGTTGATTTACAGTATTAGTTTTAGGTATACAGCATAGAGATGCAGGATATTTAGACTTTATATTCCGTTGAAAATTATTACAAGATCATGGCTATAATTTCCGATGCTTTATAATGTATCCTTGTTAATTGTCTCCTTTATATGTAGTAATTTGTATTCTTTTAATCCTATACTTTTAAGGTACTCGTCACCCTTTCCCTTTTCTTGTTGGTAACCACTAGTTGGTTTTCAATACATGTGAGTTTCTGTTTTGCTATGTAAATTTGTGTTATTATTTTAAATTATACATGTAAGTGATATCATATAGAATTTGTCTTTCTCTGACTTAGGTCACTAAGCGTACTATTCTCTAGGGCCATACACATTGCTGTCAATGGCAGAATTCCATTCTTTCTTATGGCTGAGTAATATTCTGTTATGTATTCTTCTTTATCCATTTATCTGTCAGTGGACACTTAGGTTGCGTCCATATCTTGTCTATTATAGACAGTGCTTCTATGAACATTGTAGTCCATGTATCTTCTTGAATTAGTGTTTTCATTTTTTCCAGATATGTAGCCAGGAGTGGAATTGGTAAGTCATATGGTAGTTCTGTTTTTACTTTTTTGAGGAAGCTCCACACTGTTTTCCATCAGGGCTACACTGATTTACATTCCCATCAACCATGTACAAGAGTGCCCTTTTCTCCACATCCTTACTACTATTTGTTATTTGTAGACTTTTTAATAATAGTCATTCTGACAGGTGTGAGGTGATATCTCTTTATTATTTTATTTGCATTTCTCTGATGATGAGGGATGCTGAGCATCTCTTCATGTGCCTATTGACTATTTGTATATCCTTTTTAGAAAAATCTCTTTTCAGGTCTTCTGCCCATTTTTTGATTAGGCTGCTTTTTTGATATTTGTTCATTTATATGTTTTTGATGTTCACCCTTTTTTGTTCATATCATTTGCAAATATTTTCTCCCACTCAGTAGGCTATCTTTTAGATTTGTCTATGGTTTTCTTAGCTGTGTAAATCTTTGAAGTCCCATTTATTTACTTTTGCTTTTATTTCTTTTGCCTTAGAAGACAGATCCAAAAATATTGATACAATTTATGTCAAAGAATACTCTACCTATGTTCTCTTCTAAAAGTTTTATGATTTGGGGTTTTACATGTAGATCTTTAATCCATTTTGAGTTTCTTTTCATCTATCGTGTGAGGAAATGTTCTAATCTCATTGTTATACATGTAGCTGTCCAGTTTTCCCAGTATAACTTACTGAAGATACTGTCTTTTTCCATTGTATACTCTTACCTCCTTTGTCATACATTAATTGACCATAGGTGTGTGGATTTATTTCTGGATTCTCTATTCTGTTCCATTGATTGATTTTTTTTTTGTTTATGTACCAGTACATTTTTTTTTTTTTTTTTGTTATGCCCATGGCGTGTGGAAGTTCCCAGGCCAGGGATTAAACCTGTGCCAGAGCAGTAACCTGAGCTGCTGTAGTGACAATGCCAGATCTTTAAGCCATTGTACCAAAATGGAACTACTAATGTTGTTTTAATTACTGTAGCTTTATAGTATAGTCTAAAGTCAGGGAGGATGATACGTCCAGTTTTTTTTAATTTTTCTCAAGACTGCTTTGGCAATTCAGGGCCTCTACAGGCACCTGCAGTTCCACTCAGGGGCAGCTTCTAGTGCATGCTTCCTTTTTCCCTCATGGCCAATCACCATCCCTGGCCTCCACCAACCCCACCTCGTTGTGGAATCATTCTTCAGGGCAAGTAGGGCCCACAGGTACTCTGGTTATATTGGGAGGCATGAGCAGTTATCCTCAAAGGTCTGGCAGCTTCTGACTTGTGTCCTGAGTCAGTGACAACATTGGCTGCTCCAGGACTCTACCCAGGATCTGGTTGCCTCTCCTTCTCACGGCCAAGTCTTTTCCCACTTTTGAGTGCCCCAGATCCACTGTTGCACTGTGCCATGGCATGAACAGGGCTGGAGTACTCACTCCTGGGCTGGGGCACATGGTGAGGCGGTAGTGGGGAACTGGGCAACTGCTAGAACACACCTCTCTCCTCCCTGCCTCAGGTGGTAGCCTGCGAGCACAGGCTTCTCATAACTGGAGTCCAGGCTTTCTGAAGCCCTGCTGTGCGTCCCAGTGGTCCTCCAGCCATCCAAGGGGGCCTGTCTTCCCCACGTGGGACCTCAGGCTTGGGGCATACAATCTGTGGCTCAAACCATTCCTTCACTGTGGTGCGTGTCCATCCTTGTTTCCTCTGAGTCCCCTCCCAGGGGCAAAGATCTTGGCCTGGTTACTTTTCTTCCCTTCCTCCCTGATCATGCATATATCTTTCTTACTGCCTTGGTTATACAGGAGTCCTTCTGATTTCTAGTTAGTTTCCAGTGAGAATTTTTCCACATGTAGATGTATTGGGCTTCACATCCTCTTACTCCATCATCTTGACCCAAATTCCCATTCTCTCTTCCTTAAAGCTGTTTTTATTTTGGAGTTCCCTTCATGGCTCAGTGGTTAACAAATCCGACTAGGAACCATGAGGTTGCGGGTTCGATCCCTGGCCTTGCTCAGTGCGTTAGGGATCCAGCGTTGCCGCGAGCTGTGGTGAAGGTTACAGATGCGGCTCGGATCCCGCGTTGCTGTGGCTGTGGCGAAGGCCAATAGCTACAGCTCCTGTTAGACCCCTAGCCTGGGAACCTCCATATGCCACAGGTGCAGCTCTAGATAAAAAGGCAAAAAGACCAAAAAAAAAAAGCTGTTTTTATTTTTACCTTTTTTTGATACAGAATGTCACAGACTGAGACTTAAAAAAAAAGAGAGATTCATATAATACTTTCTGTTGCTGTCTCTTTCAATAAAATGAGTGTTATATGAGAGGTAAAGCATTGGTGAATGCTATTTAAAAGTGTGAATTGAAATTTTAGAAAACAAATGTATACAGGAAAGGAAGCAGTATAAATCTACTTAACATTCTAATGAAGGGGATCTGGCTTTGAATTTGGGGGTGCCTGAAGCTGAAGAACAGAGGACTCAGGCAAGAACCCAGCTGCACTCGGTACTTATTATTATATCACATATGTAACACCAGAAGTGCCATTTGAATTGCAAAGTAAATGTTCTCTATACTTTTGCGATTCTCTAAACTGTATCAGCATCTCGAATTATCTGCGTTTTCATTTTCCAAGTGGTTTATAGCAAAACCAGCTTTAAATGACTGAAAAATAAAGTCTTCATAAAACAAAATGGAAAAAGCCAAGGTTGGTGGTATAATAATAACCACAGTAATGACAATGGCACAGCTCATTTTAAAAATGGCAGACTCTCTTTAAGAAGCAGCATGATGGGTTCTGGACTGTGGAGTTTTGCAGATCTGGGTTTAAAATTCTGTATGACCTTGGGAGAGTTATCTAACATTAGTTTCCTTTTACATACAATAGGAATATAAATTGTATTTACTTGAATAGGGTTGTTCTGAACTTAAGTATGGTAATATGTATATGTTGCTTGTTACTAGATAAGGTGATACTATTATCTCTCCTTGCCTTATTTTTCACTTTATAAAGATCTGAATTACATACGAGGAAAATGAAACACAGATCTTGAGCTAGTAAGTTAATAAGAGGTAGAATAAGAATGTGTATTCCAGATGTTTGGCTTCATCTCATTCTTTTTATACCATCACAAATTGATTCACTATAATGCCATTTTTCTACTCCACTAAAATTCACTAGTAACGTTAGGTTGTTATTACTTTTTATATTAGAAATTACTCTTTGAGTTCACATTGTGGCTCAGCGTAATGAATCCAATTAGTATCTGAAGAAAGAGGTTCAATCCCTGGCTCTGCTCAGTGGGTTAAAGATCTGGCATTGCCGTGAGCTGTGGTGTAGGTCACAGACACGTCTTGGCTTGGATCACATGTTGCTGTGGCTGTGGTGTAGGCCAGCAGCTGCACCTCCGATTAGACTGCTAGCCTGGGAACTTCCATATGCCATAATCACGGCCCTAAAAAGACAAAAAAAAAAAAAAAAAAAAAAAGGAAGAAGAAGTTACTCTTACATTATAAGAGTAAATTTGCATGTTTTGGGAACTCAATACATTCGAAAGGGTATTTTTAAACAGAGTAAAGCCTAGCCATAGTGCTATAATTTGAGTCCAAAATTTTTAATTCCATAAAATACAGGGATACATAATTGTGAAGTTTTTGGGAGTGACCAAACTTCCAGCTGATGAGATTGCTAGTGAACGGACAATTGACTTAACGATTTATGTGTGACACATTATTGCAAGATTTACTATAGTTAATCACTTTGGTGAAAAAAAAAAATAAAAGATCTAGATATGGTATAATTCTAACAATAATAATACCGTGGCAGGGAAAATGCTGGCATTAACACCGATAAACAGTGGTTTCCTTATCACCTCATTCCTGGGACAGACACAAAAGACTACATTTCACAGCATGCTTTGCATATGTAGCACAGTTGGGAGGACATTTCCCAGCTTTCATTGTACGTGGTCCCTTGACATCTGGCAGAGAGGACGAAGGTAAAATTGATTCACATAACTTCCAAATGAGGTCTTAGAAAAATTTCATTCAGTTCTTCATTCCTTATTTTACTTTCGGTGGTAACCTTGGGCAGGACAATAGAGATGGTATTATTGATAGCTTGGGAACAGCCAGGGTGCCTGAATCAACACTCAAAAAATTGATAAGAAGATCCTCTAAACTCACACCAGTTGGACTTGATTGAGAAACAACCCTCTGTTGGGTAAGCCTCTGAGATTTCAGAAGCAATAAGTTTCCACTGCCTCACTTACCCTATCCAGGCTAATACAGCAACCAGCATTGTGCATTCACTTTGTAGCGGGTGTTATGTCAAACACTCTTTATATCTAATTTAATTGCCTTTAAGACAAACTTAAAATAGGTGTTGCAGTTATAGCCATTCTTTGGATGAGACAAATGATACTTGGAACAGTTAAGTAATGCACCTGTGATTAAAGAAGCTAGAAATGACTGAATTGGGATTTGAATTCATATTCATACCTGTGTGTCTCCAGAGACTTCCATTCTGATAAACACGAAATTTTCCTTATATTAGGCAAACAAACCATTAGCTTCTAAATAAGAAATCTCAGTAGGAAGAACTGCTAATCTGTTGGTCATGAGGGCCTGTGCACTGAGGTGCCTCTGAGGAGATGCATGTGAGTCACAGAACAGAGGATGGTAGTAGGCAGCTCAGAAGCCTGCAGGCTAGACTCTAGGATAAATGCAGGTGGCCGTTTGCAGACAAAACACCATCTGCAATGATGGTGCAGAAAAATTTTTATGAAACATTTCTGGGGTTGGGAAGAACCTTCTGATCTAGGTAATTAGAGGAGGTACAATCAAGTTTGTGGCAATCTATAAAATATATTTTCAATTAATATGAAAATTTCTTACACAGGGATTTTAGAAGACATGTGTTCCACTGTCACCACTGTGTAACTTTTCAGGTGACTGCTACCAATTTAAAAGCAATAATTCCTTGCAGCTATAGGATTTGCCCGGTGAGATTTTTTTCTAGACCAAGATAATCAGGGAGACACACAGTATACATTATTGGTTTAGGTTTTTATAACCCCTTTTGTATTCTGTTTAGTTTTGCACAGTGAATTTTTATCAATGTGTATGTTAGAGGGAAATGCTACATGGAGTATGAACAACGCTTTTGTATTGCAAAAAGTTTGTACATACATATATATGCAAATCTATATATAGAAAATATATCTGTGTATGTGTACATACCCATACATAATACATATATTTATGTGTATATATGAGTGCATGTATGTGTGTGTCTGCGTGTGTGTGTCTGTATGTGTATGCCTAGTAACTAACAGAAAATACATTGTATCTGGTAAGAGGAAAGAATTTACAAAGCTATCAGAAACAGATGTTTCTTAGAATCTATAAACAGACTTGCACAGTTTAGTACACGGATGAGAAGCTCTAAGAGGCATCTATGGCATCAGATACTGTCTGAGCAAATAATTTACTAATTTTAAAGTAAACAGTTTGGAGAATTTACTAATTATCCTTGGCTTGATTAAAACAAGTTGTAGAAATATTAACTCTCAAATACATGGGTTATTTTGGCTTATAACACTAAACTTCATTGCTCACTCAGTTTTGTTAAACATATATTGAAAGCCTTCCATATGTCTAAGCATTCTGCCATTATGGAAATTAAAAAATGAATTATATAGCACTCCTGACCAAAAGGGATAGACAAACTAGGGAAAGACTGACTACCATGGGTGTATTATCTTCTTGTGTTTTCCCTCTTCAGTTTTGTGGAGAAATGTGAGTTTCCCACCATGGTGCCTTGGGTGACGTTTTGCATGGTGCACCCCAGTAATTTACCATCACTGACCTCTCTGTATCAGGCTCCAAGTCTCTGCAAAATGGAGACTCAATTGTGTATGGCTTACAACACATTACAAAGCAGGTGTTAATTCACTTTCTTAAGATTGCTAATTGGATGTGCTATTTCTACTCCATCCTTTTCTTACAAGGGTGAGCTGGTTCACTGCACATTTTAAGGAAAAGATGTTAAGCATTTTATCTGTTTAGTTATTATGGCTGCATCTTTTATCTTCCAGATTGGAAATGTAAGATCTGAGCACTCTGGGTGTGTATCTTGTGTTTCAGGGTTTCACTCTGAGTCAGGGAGACTAGTGCGACTGGGCTTATAGTTTCCTCACTCTGGACAGAGAGCAGAAGACCCACACTCACTCTCTCTCTTATCTGAGGTTAAGTCACAAGTATGCTGTGGGATTAAATTACATAATATACAGAAAGTAATAACCAGTAACTACCTACATTCATAGTATCATGTAATGTTTATGTATAACAGAAACTTAATCCTTTTCCTCCCATAAATACTTAAATCTTGTCTCAATGTTTTCTGAACTATTTAAAATTATCCATCAGACTTGAACTCCATATTGATAGATTCAAAGTATGGTTTAATTTATAGGTAAAAAGGGAAGCTCCTTAAATTGTAAATGTGCTAGCTGGTAGGATATCGTAACAAAAGTCTCTTACTTTAAATCTTTGAAGTATTTTTTTTCTCATAAAATTTGCTTTATGTTTTGGAGTTCCCATCGTGGTTCAGTGGAAACAAATCTGACTAGCATCTGTAAGGACGCAGGTTTGATCCCTGGCCTCACTCAGTAGGTTAAGGATCTGGCATCGGTGTGAGTTGTGGTGTAGATCACAGACATGGCTCAGATCTGGAGTTGCTGTGGCTGTGGTATAGGACAGCGGCTACAGTTCTGATTTGACCCCTAGCCCGGGAACCTCTATATGTTGTGGGTATGGCCCTAAAAAAGATTAAAAAAAATTTACTTTATGTTTTAAAGATTATGTATACAATATAATCAGTATTCTTTTGATTCATACTTTTGGTATTTAGTGATCCTTTAAAAATGCATTATTGGATTCTTTCCCTTTGAGATTTGTAAATTGTTTTTATACAAACATTTATAAACGTAGATATACAGGATCTGTTGTGCTTTGCACTGAGAACATCTCAGAATGTGGCCCAGAGAGCCACGGGCATCCCTTCAGGGACTTCATGAGATCAAGACTATTTTCATAAGAGTACTAAATACTAAGAAATAGTATTAGTACTAAGAAATCATTTGCCTTTGAAACCGTATTGACATTTGTACTACTGGTGCAAAATTAGTGGTGTTTAAAAATCACTGACCTTTAGCATAAAGCAAGGCAATGGCACCAAATTGTACAAGTTCCATTGTATCCTTCAGCACCATTTTCAGTTTTTTTTTAAATCCAATTTTACTTGAGGATATCTATCTTTAATGATGTAGTAAAAATTATTAATTCTATTAAATCTTCAACCTAGAGAACATTTGTTTTTTCTTATTCTGTATGATGTTGCATAATGAAGTATGATGGTTGACTCATTAATGAAAGCCTTGGTTTGATTGTTGGAGGTATAAGCTGATCTAGGCACGTTTTCAAGGTATATCATTTATACTTGAATAATCAGCCAACAAAATTATGTTTATCTAGACTTGGTTATTTGGTAGACATTTTCTTATAAATGAAGGAAGTGATGCTATCAATTCAGGGAAAACACTGACAGTATTTGTTGCCAATGATAAAGTTCAAACTTGCAAGTAAAAGTTAGAATTTGGGAAACTTGTTTCACTACCAATCAACTTGACATCTTCCAATACTAAAAGACTTTCCTGTTGAGATAAAGGTGATACTAACAAATGTAATTTTTTTATTTTCTATAACAATGTATGGACATTTGGAAGATGTGCATAACTCAATGAATGAATATTTTTTGAAATGCCTAATGCACAGTGTAGAATCACATGTGGATCAAAACTCCATCTAAGTGCAGAACAGACCAGCAGATTTTAATGTAACACTGAAGATACATTGATATGTTTTCAGATGCCACACTGCAAATAACCTTTAAAAAACTCCACTTGTCAAGTTTTGGTTCAGTATCAATTATCTAAAAAAGCTATTAAAATCTTCTTCCATTTTCAAACTACACATGTTGGTAAAGATGAATTTTCTTCATTTAGTTCGTTAGCAACACTTATCTATACAGCTTGAATGCAGAAGCAGGTATGAAGACTTCCTGTCTTATACTGTCAGACATTATTTTTTTAAAAGATGCAAAAAAGTTAAATATGACCACTCTATTGAGTTTTTGTTTTGTAAAATATATTTTTTTTCATAAAATTGCATTATCCATATTAATAGTCTTATTATTGTTATTTTAAAATGTGTAACAAATTATTTTTTAAATTCTTGGTTTTAATTTCTAACATAATAAATACTGACAGAGAGAGCCTACATAAACAAAAGCTTTTGGAGTCCTTAATAATTTTTAAGAATGTAAAATCATCTTGAGACCACAAAGTCACAGAATTTGAGAACTGTTGCCTAAGAGAACTTGGAAAATGCCTGTGAGGGGTCAAGTCTGTATATAACAGCTCTATTCTCTATTGACTCAATGGCTCTGTCTAAGTTAGTATACCTCAGTATCCTTATTAATGGGTATAAGGAGTTCCCTGGTGGCTTAGCAGTTAAGGATCCAGAATTGTCACTGCTATGGCTCAGGTTCGATCCCTGGCCCAGAAACTTCCACATGAACAGGCCCAGCCCAAATAAACAGTTAAAATAAAATGGTATAAATACACTGAATAATCTCCCAACTTAAAACATTCATTGGATATTTTTTGTAACTATTATTATTACGAAAAAATACAGGAATGCTGAAGAAAATGACTTATTTTCTCTCTCTCTCTTTTTTGTTTGGGAGGCTGCAGTTGTGGTATGCGGAAGTCCCTGGGCCAGGGGTGGCACTGAGCCAGTGTAACCAGAACCACAGCGTGGTAATGCTGGATCAAATCCTTAACCTACTGAGCCATGAAGGAACTCCTTATTTTCTTTTTCTTTTATTTATTTTTATAATGATTTTTATTTTTTCCATTATAGCTGATTCACAGTGTTCTGTCAATTTTCTGCTGCATAGCAAGGTGACCCAGTCACACATACATGGATACATTCTTTTTTCTCACATCATCATGCTCTATCACAAGTGACCAGACATAGTTCCCAGTGCTATACAGCGGGATCCCATTGCTTATCCATTCCAAAGGCAACAGTTTGCATATATTAACCCGAAATTCCCAGTTCCTCCCACTCCCTCCCCGTCTCCTTTGTTAACCAAAAGTCTGTCCTCCATGTCCATGATTTTCTTTTCTGTGGAAAGTTTCATTTGTGCCCTATATTAGATTCCAGATATAAGTGAAATCATATGGTATTCGTCTTTGTCTTTCTGACTTACTTCACTTAGTATGAGAGTCTCTAGTTCCATCCATTTTGCTGCAAATGGCATTATTTTGTTCTTTTATGGCTGAGTAGTATTCCACTGTGTATATATATACCACATCTTCTTAATTGTTTGTCTGTTGATGTGAATAGTGCTGCGATGAACATGCGGGCGCATGTGTTTTCAAGGGAAATTTTGTGTGGATATGTGCTCAAGAGTGGGATTGCTGGGTCATATGGTAGTTCTATGTATACTTTTCTAAGATACCTCCATACTGTTTTTTGATAGGGGTTGTATCAATTTACATTCTCACCAACAGTGCAGGAGTGTTCCCTTTTCTCCACACCCTCTCCATCATTTGTTATTTGTGGACTGATTAATGATGGTCATTCTGACTGGTTCGAGGTGATACTTTATAGTAGTTTTGATTTGCATTTCTCTAATAATCAGTGATGTTGAGCATTTTTTCATGTGCTTGTTGGCCATCTGTATATCTTCTTTGGAGAAATGTCTCTTCAGGTCTTTTGCCAGTTTTTCAATTGGGTTGTTAGCTTTTTTGCTGTTGAGTTGTATAAGTTGTTTGTATATTTTAGAGATTAAGCCCTTGCCAGTTGCATTACTGACTTTTTTGTCTAGGGGATCTGTCCATTGATGTGAGTGGGGTGTTTGTCTCCTATTATTATTGTATTCCCATCAGTTTCTCCTTTATGTCTGGTAGTATTTGTTGTAGGTATCTGGGTGCTCCTATATTAGGGGCATATATATATTGATGATTGTAATATCCTCTTCTTGAATGGATCCTTTTACCATTATAGTGTCCTTCTTTGTCTTTATGTCCTTCATTTTAAAGTCTGTTTTGTCTCATGATGATTGCAACTCCTGCTTTCCTGTCTTGTGCATCTTTCCTGTCTTCCCATCCCCTCACTTTCAGTCTGTATGTGTCCTTTGCCCTAAGGTGAGTCTATTGTAGACAGCAGATTGTAGGTTTTTGCTTTTTTATCCAGTCTGCTTGCTACTCTGTGTCTTTTGATTGGAGCATTCAGTCCATTGACATTTAAGGTGCTTATTGATAGATAGGTATTTATTGCCATTTTAAATCTTGTTTTCCAGTTGATTCTGTGTTTCTCCTTTCTTCTTTTATTTTTTTGGTTGGATGATTTCCATTTATTTTATGCCGGAGTCCTTTTCTTTTTAGTTTTTGTGAATATAATATCTGGTTTTGATTTGTGGTTGTCCTGTTCTGTTTTTTTGTTTATTTGTTTGTTTGTTTTAAAGTATGGTAACTCCTTCCACCCCTCCTCCTCTCCCCTCTACTGTGGGCCCAGAACTTCTCCTGGGTTCCCTCTGCTGTGGTGTCCCACTTCCCAGCCTGTAGCACACTGCTTCCCCACCCATGGCACACTGCTCCTTAACCGCTCAGGCTGTCCCCACACAGCCGATCCCGGTCCTCTTCCTGGGACTGACCTCCGGAGCCTAAGTCTTGGTGCTCAGCCCCCACCTGAGCATCTCAGGCTGTGGTGTCTGAGCCAGTGGTTCAGATGATCCATGCGGCTCTCACTTTACTTTGCCCTCCTCAGACCAGATGCTGCACTTTTCTCAGCGACTTTGAGGTCGCTCCATCTCAGCTGATCTCCCTGTCGGTTAGGTGGCTTCCCAGGATATGTTCCGTTTCTCCTTCACAGCTCCCTCTCAGGAATGCTATTCCTGTTCTGATTCCTTCTCTTTCTCTCTCTTTTTTCTTTTCTTCTACTCAGTCATGTCAAGAGTTTCTTGTCCTTTTTGGAGGTGTAAGTTCTTCTGCCAGCATTCAGTAGATGTTTTGTGTGAGACGTTTTACATGTAGATGTGTTTTTTTGATGTGTTTGTGGGAAAAGGTGAGCGAGACATTTTAGTCTTCTGCCATCTTGATTCACTCCTCCCCCTGATTTTCTCTTTAAATCATTCTAACCACGGATTGTTGCCTCCACCCCTGGGCATGTTAAAAGCACCTAGTATACGTTTTCTATAATTTTGTTGTTCTTTCTTTTATTTCTAAAGTCCAAAAATACCTTTCTTTTAGAGCCTTTACCTTAATGGCCAGCACTATATTTCTTTTCTCCTGCAGACATGCCCTACTTGTATTTCTGCCTTTTAATGCAGAGATCAACAGTGTGTGTTCCTTATGGGCAAGCGTGGTGTGTCCCATGTTGTTTGTATTCCAACAGTTTTTACCCTGGTTCTTAGTCCATACAGGCTGCTGTAACAAAAACGTCATACACCAAGTGGCTTAAACAACAGACATTTATTTATCACAGTTCTCGAGGGGGAAGTCCAAGATCAAGGCACCAGTAGATTCGGTGTCTGATGAGAGAGCCTGTTTCCTGGCTCACAGATGGCATCTTCCCTCTGTGTCTTCATATGGTAGAAGGGGCCAGGGAACTCTCTGAGGTCTCATACAAAACCACAGATCTCATTCATGAAGGCTCCACTTTGGTGACCACATCACCTCCCAAAGACCCTATCTCCAAATATCTTTCCTTTGGGATTACATTTCAACATATAAATTTTAAGGGGGCACAAACATTCTGTCTGTAACACACAGAGTAGAGAATCAGTATCAGTGGGGTTTAGCTTAAATAACTGATAATTCAACTTATTTCAGAAGAGCTGTGGTTGATTAAAAAGTTCTTGATTAAAAAGAACATAGAGATAAAAGAGAAGCTTTGCACTTGTCCCCCTTTTCCCCACTCCCTCCCATCTACCCTTTCATCACCTTGCTCACCCGTCTGTCACTTATTCAACATAAATATGGAAAACATAATTATTTAATTCTGAGATGCCAGTGATTATAAAATTCACCATCACATTAAGCACAGCTCTGAGGAGAGGGATAGAGAAAAAATTAAATATATAATAAACTTGAGCTCTCAGCAAATGAATTAATAGTAATATAAGTTTGTATTATTACAGACAATACTCTTCCTTAGTATGACCATCAGCACTTTACTCTAAGCCTTCTTTGCATTGAGCCTGAAAAGTTTTATTCATGAATCACTTTTAGCCACCAACCAGTAAGCATAATATCACAACGACCATATTCTGCTTCCCATAACCTCTGCTTGTCATCTAGACCAGTTTGTCATATTTCAGACTGATATAATAATTTTGAACCAAATAAAAAAATACCTAGGTTTTTCCTCATTTGGGTGAACTTGACATTTTGAAATTTCTGTAACTAGATTCCACATTATGGGAAGTGAACAGTCCCTTTTGCAAGTCAGCCAAAGGCTTTTGACAGATAGATGTTGTGTTCCTGAGTGGGTAGTCCATCATGATGCATAAATTGGTCACACTAACCTTTCCTAGGGTTATCTATTCCCAGAAATTTGACAATTTCTACTGACTCTAATTGCAATGCCTGCTGTATGGTAGACAATCTTTGACATACACAATAATTTTTCATTTCGGTGAAACTTCATAGTACTGTATAATCTTCTTGAAGACATTTTAAATGACAATTAGGTATTCAAATTTGTCACAATGTAACTGTAATATTAACAATCATACTAATCCAACTCAGGTAACAATAGTATGAATGTAACCAACTGGTAGGCACACAGGCAAGACAAAAATTTCCCTACACACTCCGCTGCCTAATGGCTGTAATTTTCTTTTTCACAAAAATTGTAAAAACATGTTCCAATTTCAAATACCTTAAAATGTGAAAAACAAATATCTATAAATCAAGGAATTGTGATATATGTAGATAGATAGTATTTTATTAGTTGTATGTTTATATATATGTATTATATATTAAGCATACTTTATAAAATATATGTAGTCTACTTTATAAAATATATGTAGTCTGTCTAGCTTATCCTGTATACAGAATATAATTAAATATATGAGTTTGGGGTTGTTTTCTCATTCATAACACCGTAGACAGTGAATATGTGATTATTCCTTAAAAAGTAGCACGATTGTAATAAAATTTTAAATGAATAAGAATAATTGATTTTTTTCTTAAAATATACATTTGTTTCTTTTCTGAAGGAAAAAAACCTGGCAGATTTCTTATGGAGATAAGTAGCACTAAAGCACGTGGGCTTATTAAAGAAAAAAAGCTATCCTGACATGTTAAACTGTTGAGGCAGATTTTATTTAGGACAATTATAGTAGGTATAGAGATTACCACAATGGCGTTTTTCCATGTGCTAGAAAGACGGGAATCAACTCTGATTACAACAAGGAAAAGTGGAGACTTATTGCCAAGGAATGGGATGGGGAGGTTGAAGGATGGGAAATCACTAAGAGAAAAGAATAACAGAGGATTTCTAGCTAGACCAACCTGACCAAATTCTTGCTAAAGGCAGGTCAAAGTTATCAGACGTTGCTTGGGGGATGAGAAGTCTGATCAGATATTAAGGGTGATCAGATATTAAGTGCGGCAGAATCTGATTAAGTCAACTTAGCAGGATTCTTGCTAAAAAGAATCATACAAAGACTAACATAAAAGTCCAAAAGATGAAGTCTCTTTGGGAAAAGAATTCAGAAGAGCCTGGCCACAGTTTGGTAAAGGATGGACTTTGTGCGCCTGCGATTAAAGACAAACAAGGGTGATTAAATTTCATTGAAGGGTGAAGTGAGATAAGTTTTCATTTCTGTAGCCAGGACACACAGAGGTGAAGGGGTCAGGGAAATGGAAAGAAAAGTGATATTCTGATGGAAAAAAATGAAGCAAGATGATAAGACATTGAAGTCCAGAGAGAATCTGGTTAGAGGTGCCCAGAGGAAGTGTAACAAGGGACTTTACCAAGAGTAGCATCTAGTACTCTATTTTAAATTGTGTGTTGTGATGCCTTATAATTGTCAGAATTTCCTGTTTTTAGTCCCTATCCATTTATAAACACTGCTTTGGAAAAGTCAAGGAAACTTGTACCTTGAATCAATAGAAACAGTGAGTGGAAAACTGTGAATGCCACTTAGAATGGATGGTTGAGAGGATCAGGAATCTTAACAGGAGCATAAATATGAAGTATGAGGTCTCTAGAGAAACATGAGCTTCCTGAAAATTACGATGTCAATAGAATGGGGAAATTTGCATTTCCCATTGTAGAGAGGGAGCTTCAAAGAATTTTAATTTCTTTTGCTTGATGTGTAACACAGGCACAGTGAAGTGTACCTTTCTTAAGTATACAGTTTGATGAATGGATACATACGTATATACTTAAACAACCATCGCTGGGATCAGGATGTAGAACATTTCCAACAGCCAGAAGGCTATTTCCCAAGCAGTAGCCCACATGAGGTACCATTATCCTAACGTCTATTGTTACGGCTAAAATTTTTCTGAAAAATAATTTTATTTTAGAATAAAAGTTGATGCCACAGTCTGAAGGATTTAAGGATATCTATGTCATTACCATCTGTGATACTCTATAATAACCTAGAGTTTACCCTCATAGAACACAGGTTTGGACTACATGGATTCGATTCACCTATTCACAGATTTTTATTTTTCTGTAGTAAATATTACCATACTCCACAGATCATGGTTGGTCGAATTTGTGGATGTAGAGGGACCACTGAAACAGAGGATAGTGGTGCTGTGGGGGCTGACTATAAATTACGTGCAGATTTTCAGCTGGGACAATATTTGGTGACCTAACCCACTACCCCCGTAATTGTACAAGAGTCAGCTGTATTTGTGTGTACCATTTACTCTTGGCTCATCACTTTTCAAAGCACTTTATTAAGAGATAGGTAGACAGAGAAAGACTGAGAGAGATGGGTGGGTAGGTAAGTAGGTGAGTAGGTAGGTAGGTAGATAGATAGGTAATCATTGATATAGATAGGCAGGTAGATGTAAATATATTTAGATATTCATAATTATAGTTGAGGGAAATGAAGCACAGACATGCTAAATACAAGGCCCAGGGCCACTGGTGGGTGATGGAGTTGGGATGCAAATCTAGGTTATGCGATTAAGCCAGAGAGATTAACCATAAATTCTCTGGTCCAGTTCTTATGGTTTTCAGATTTTAATTACTAGCAATACTAGGCATACACACCAGGATTTCAGCCTTGGCGTCAGTATTCACAGAAGAGCCCCTCAAGGCAAAACTAATCTTACATCCCTTTACATCTGTGGTGGAGGGGGCGTGCTTTGCAAATAGTTTCTTCTCCTACAGAAGCTCATGAGCTTTCTACAGAGGAGAGAGATGGGGCTGCATTTGCTAAGAGTTTCTCACAGAGGGTAGCATTTGCTGCCACTACTGGATAATCTACCATTATGATGTTCCACACACTGGTTCATTTGCATGGAGTTTTGTGACACAAAGCCCACAGAAAAGCATATTGAGAAAAGTATTCATGTATTACAAAATTATTCCTAAGTTATCCCAGATTCAGAGTGGATTGTCCAGAACCTATTAGGATGCAAGATGACAAACTTTGCTTGCCCTCGTGTTGTTTTTACTTACTTGAAGACCAAATGGTGTAACAGTGGAGTGCAGTGTACATTTTCATCTAAAAGTGAAAGCCTCATGTAAGATTATGTTCAGGAAACTGCATTGGTACCTTCCAGGGCTGTGTTGCCTTCCACTCAAGGCTTATATGCTGTGGGTCATCAAAGTTTGACAATCAAAGTAAATATTGTCACCATCCACTCTATGATCTTGCTTCTGTTATCTCAAACTTAACTCCTTAGGGGCAGGAACCTCCTTACTCCTTCTAAAGACAGTCATTAATTCTTCATATTTTAAACTATCTCCTACTGATTATTACTATATGAAAACAAATACAGAGTATACACTTGCAGAAGTGCCGGAGTTTACAATTGCTTACCAACTCTTCCCTCACCATTTTTCCTTTATCACTTTTGGCTTAGCCCCTGTTCTCACTAGTAATGAAAGTCTAATGAAGAAGACTTTGTGTCCTCTCCAGTTCATGATTCTGTCAACCAGGTAGTAAGTCTCTTGGGCTTCCAGTCTATTAAAAAAAAAGTTGTAAAACAGAAGTGTGTGGAAACAGGGCCTTGTAATCTATTTCTTCCAAATGGAGTGCCTGCATGTGGAAACCTCTAGTTTCACTCAACAAAGGACTATATCTTATGCCCTCTAGTCAATTAATAGAACTTGATATGAATAAACATCAGAGTTGTGGGTAGAGAGAG
The DNA here is from genome assembly GCA_004024745.2 of Catagonus wagneri. Classification (NCBI taxonomy): domain Eukaryota; kingdom Metazoa; phylum Chordata; class Mammalia; order Artiodactyla; family Tayassuidae; genus Catagonus; species Catagonus wagneri. The sequence continues at coordinate 2,139,811 of PVHT020000037.1, forward strand.
CACTGAACCAGGAGTCAGGAGGCCAGTGCAATAGCTTGAACTCTGTTTTCTAAAAATTATCTTAAGATACTGTCCACTGTATACCAAGATCTATCAGATAAGTATTTTTCCTGCATTATGTATAGGAAAATTGAAGTACAGAAAGAATGACTAAGTCACTTGCCCAGGGTCATACCACTTGTAATAGTCTTTCCTGGTTTTAAACTCATATCTGTACCAAAAATCTGTGCAGTTTTCCTACACCATGTAATCCTGCATTCAATTTACTTTGCAGTTTCACTTCATGTCTGTCCTTAATTCAGCAAAATATTTATTGAGTACCTACTGTATACCAGAAAGTATGCTAGATACTGTGTATAAAAATAATGGACAAGATAGACATAGTCATGGACAAGTCAAGTGGGAAGATAGAAATTATCAAAATAATAACCTATACAGCAGCAAGGAGAGGTATGGGGTATGTAATAGAGGAATATGAACCAGGCTGGTAGGGTCAGAAAAGCCTTCCTTGAAGAAATAACAACACTATTGACAACTGAAGGATCAACAGGCAGAGTTGGAAGGGCCCAGGAAAACATTCCAAGGCAAAGGAATAACATGTGCAAAGGCACTGTGGCAGCAAGAAGCATTGCTGTTAGAAGATTCTAAGGACCAAGTGCCTGGAAACAGAGGTCAAAGATGAACATGGGACAAGTAAGTTCTGAGAGGTCAATGGGAACAGGGCTTCATAGGCATTTGTAAGAATTTCAGTCTCTACCAAAGTGCGATGAAAAATTGTTTAAATATTTCATCATGTTTAATGTGATCAACTCTCTGTTTCACGAAGATCACAGAATAACCAAGAAAAAACTTGAAGAAAAACAAAGCTTAAGGAATTGACTACTAGATATGTGGACCTACTATAAAGCTAGCATAATTGAGAGTGATGTTATTGCAAAGATGGACAAAATAGAGCAGTAAAACAGAATGAAGAGCTTAGAATCAGATTCACACATTTAAATTGACTTGATTTATGGGAAGCAGTGCCACTGCAGTACATGGGGATAAGGATGGATGGTGTTTAAAATGGTGTGAAATAGTGTTGCAAATTTGATACATATATGGAAAAAAAGTCATGACTCCCTACTTCTTACCACACAAATTGTGATTCTAGATGGATTGTAGATCTAAATGTATAGAGTAAACTGATAACGAAAAAGCAACTAGGGCGTAGAGCAGAAAACAACACCGGAGAGGGTCTTTATAACCTTGGAATAGCCAAAATGTTTTTGACCAAGAAATTAAAAATAGTAACTATAAGGAAGGCATTAATAACTTGGACTGTATTTGTATTAATGTCGATACTTAAGAGAATAAAAAGGCAAGACACACAGTGTGTGGATTTTATTTGTAAGGTTAGAATTACAACATGGTTTGAAGTAAGGAACAGTTGGAAGACAACTGTATCAGTTCAAGTAAGAGAAAAATAGGGTGCACCCAATAGCAATAGAGGGAGTGAACGGATTCTGAATATATTTGAAATATAAAACTGGCTGAAATAGATGACTGATTGGACATTCAAATGTAAGAAGTGTGAAGGGGGGAGATTGCATCTTGATTCCCTTGGTGTTTGGTGGTACCAGTACCCCTCAGTGGGCACCCCGAGGGGAGGAACAGGTTTGGGAGGTGATAACAAGTTTATTTTGGGACAGGCTGAGTGGGAAGTATTTGTGGCAGGTCTAGATGGAGATGTTTGCAAGGCTACTGGATGAGATCTCAGTCTAAGGAGAGAATATGATCTAGAGTTGAAAGTTATCCTTATTTAGTTGATAAAGCTACTTTGGAAAATATGCCATAGAATCCACTTGCCTGTGTTTCAGTAAAGCACTTAACCCTTCCGAACATCAATTTCCTCTTTTTTAAATGAGAAAAATAACGACTTACCTTGCCAAATAAATTCTGATAAGAATCCAATTACAGGAGACATGTGTCAGTAATTCGTGAGCTTTAGATTGCACCTTAAGTGAAAGAATTATTAGTCTCATTGTCATTAGCAGCTGGTTGGAGGTGTCCTTCTCAAGCCTCAGTATCCCACTGAGAATTACTGGAGGTTTTTTTTTTTATTTTATTTTAATAAGATTACTTTGGGTTACATTAGAGTTTTTAGCAGCCAAATCAGGACAAAGTAAATAAAATTTAAAGACCCTGAATGAATAAAGTGTACTGTTTCCTAAGAAAAACAAAAACTGCAGGCTTACCCAAGAAGTTTTGTTTTTTAAAAAGACTGTTATTCCATGTCCATGTGAGAAAAGAACTGGCATCCACCTTCTCTGCATCGATAACAGGTTGGTGACTAAACAGAAGACATTTTATTTCTTAGATATCTTCAGTATAAAATATACTCCTAGGTAACTAAGGGAGTTGATTTGCTGTTACGATTATTAGTCAAGGCTATTAAATGTTGGACAAAATCTACCAATATTACCAATAATCACTCTAGAGGGATTAGTCTAAAGCTCCTCTTTATGATACTAATTAAAGAGCAAGGTCAATTGTTTATTATGGCCACTTTCATCTGTAACATTAAATACATATATTCAACATGAAAAAGGATATTTCTGGGTCTCTATCATTCAGAAGTGTGCTGTCAGGTCATTAGAGTGTAACTTTCAAAAGAAAGACGTGACTAAACACACATCTGCTTTACTTGTCCTGTAATTATCATCTGCTCTTTCAGAATATCATTCCTGTAGGCCCTAGACCTCACTTGGCCCTTAACATACAGATCCTGTCTCCAATAACCTAGTTCTGTTTGTGCAGCTTGGGCCACAATCCCTTCACATATGTACAGAGTCCAAGGGTTTGGAAAGTCAATCTCTTCTCTGAAAGCAATTCAATCCTACTTACGTGCATCAATTCTTTTTGCGCTTGACCCTGAAGTATTTAAAAAAAAAAAAAAAGGGAATCTGTTGCGATAAAAAATCTCAACTAACAGGAATGCTTAATAGGCAAAAATGGAAAAGCACAAGGGAGGCTTGGAAACGAGTGGTGGTACAGAAATTCTAAATGAATGGACAGGTAGGTCTGGGGCAGACAGGAGAGAATCAAGAATGTGAGGAAGACCTGGATTTGAACCCTGGGTAAACCCATACTAGCTGTATGATCTTGATTAAAGTTATTGATGACTTGTAAGATCTAATTTCCTGACTTATAAAATGTCCGTTATCACTATCACCAGCATCATCGTCACTTCTGTCCTTGGAGTGGTCTTTGTCATCGCTGTCATTGTTATATCACAGGATTTTTACAAATTCATTAAAGGACTGTAGGTAGAGCATAAGTCCAAAACCAAAGGCTGATTGGGTCCTTTTCCTTCTTCGTAAAGGGCAGAATGAAGAGATTTTTACCTGTAACACGTTTTCAGGGCGTGCTTTGAAAGGAAGCTCCTGGTTATTTGGCAAGAGGGAAAAGGAAGTGTGCAGAAATAAGGCTAGCCATAAAATACATCTATCTCCAAATTTATTTTTAGAAAACTGCATATGACAATCAAGTACCACATAAGAAATTAATCAGGCCAGCCCCGACCATAACAAAAAATGACAACAATATTCAACAGTGTTCTAGGAATCTTGGAGTGCTCTTCAGGATAGGGGAGGTATTTAAGTAATTTTGTTGTTATTGTTGTTTGGTTTTTCTTCAAAAATAAAGCAAATTTTTTTTTTTTTAAGATACAACATATGAAAGATAGTTGAGTTCTCTTGTGTGTGAGCTGGTGATCAGATTGAAAGCTGCTCCTGGCTCCAGGCACCTTCTGTAGTTGAGCTGTCTTTTCAGCTCTGTCAGTAAGTGTCACTGGAGCTAGTTACATCTGAAGTAGGGACAGATCTGAGTTCTGCCTGTCTTGGGTTAAAAATCACCTTTATTATCTGAGCTATCCATCTGGTGGGTGTGTTGTATATTTGTGTGTGTGTTTCCCTTTTCTTCTCTCCCAGTCCATTTCCAATACTGAAGGTGATGTAGGAACTGATAATGGAATGACCTTGAGGCCAAAAAATGTGGAGTGAGTAACGTTCAATAAAATGGACTATGACAGGTATTTCATAAAAGAGGTTTGCGAACAGATGACTTTTTACAAAGAAAATAAACTAACATTGCTTTGTTGTTCAGGTGCCAAAGTGATTTGCTTTTCTCTGCTCTAGCAGATTCTGATTGACTTTTTTCTCCTGTGAAAAATGAGGAAAAGGAAAAAAATAAGATTGCTCTATGTGGTCCATTCAATAGGAGAGCAGAGCAGTAATAGTTACTTTTTTTCTCATTTTGCGGCTTCTATTAGTGCTAATGAAAGGGAACTTCAGTTTAATGAAACTGTAAATACATTAGCCACCCTAATAGTAGTTAATACTTATTGAGAACATGCTATGTGCCATGTACATTACTCACTACTTTGAAGGTGTTATATAATTCAAGCACAAACCCTGGAAGGAAACTAAGACAAAGGGAGTTTAAGCAATCTGCCTGACACTTAGAGATAAAACTGAAACTCAGACTTAAGTATTTCTGAAATCAAACATTTGTGCTTTTAAATGTTGTGGGTTTTTTTTTTTTAAGTCCTCATGTTTCCTGCTTGGATGTACTATGCCAGCTACTAGTGAGGAACAGAAAAAATGAAACAAGAGAGAGGTCCTAAAAATAAACTCATGGGAAGCCATAACAAATGTACAGACATCAGTTTGGTACACCACAGAGCGGGCATAGTGGGAACCATGGCAAGTGGGAGAAACTTTGCCCATGTAAATAGATTTATAAAGATGTAGGTTGAACCAAGTGCCATCATAGGGGAATACAGACCCAAAGTGTCTACGTGTTCTGAATTTTTTTCAAAGAAAAACTAAAAATCCAGATTTTTATGTACTCTTTCCCAAGTTTAGAATTGTATCTACCTCCATCTGTCTATCTAGCCATCTATCCATCTAGCCTAAAGGACTAGGCAAAGTTAAACTAAAAATATCTGTGAGACAGATTAAAGTACTGGTTCTCTAGTAAAATATATGATATAGGGTAAAGATCATATACTTGAAAAATTAGATTGGCCTGGATTTTATTCCCATGCTACCACTTACTAGAGTTAGGAAATTGGGCAAACTTGGTATCTCTGAGTGTCAGTTTTCTCATATGTAGAATGTAGAGAGAATATTACTAAGCCTGTTAAGTTTATGGAGAAGATTAAATGAGATAAAACATGTAAAGCTGATAATATAAGTTTAGCACAAATTTGACAATACGTTTTTTCTTTTACCACTCAAGTTAGAGGAAGAAAGATACTTTAAACAAAGTAGCAGCATCTAGGATGGCTTACAGACAAAGTGGTCCATTTTAGATGGACTTTAAAGGGGGATATTATTTGGAGAAAAGTGACCTTTAAAAAGATACTGCTGTAACTGAAATCTAAATGCTAGGGTTGTTTAGAAAGTGCATAACTCTTTTGAATAATATGTAGTTTGATATAAGCTGTTGGCTGCAGATAAGCCTTGGAGCATCTGTTGTGACAACATTATAGAAGGTTTAAAATGCCCAGGTGTGGAGTATACTTATAATTGAGAATGCAACAAGGAACCACTGTGTTTTTTAAATTATTATTTATGGAATGACATAATCAAGTTGACTTAGGAAGATTAATCTTGCAGCACCATAAAGAGATGTTAGGGAAAGCCTAGCAGTGAGAAAAACAGTCAAGAAATGACTCACCAGGTTCAAGATATAATCTGTGAGCCACTGCTAGTGGAAATGAAGAAGAAAATCTAGATAAGGACAATCTTGGGAAATTCGTGAGAGAGACTTAAAATAGTCAGCTTTTTTGGTTGTTGAAGTCACTGACTGGAGACCAGGGACTAGAAGCAGGGAAGGATCAGAAGTGAGCTGAGACCTAGAAGGACATAAAAGTGAAGGAATTCTATAATCCAGGTGGGATCAAATCCTTTTTTTTTCCACTTTCTCCCTGTGTGATTTAGGGTAAGTTACTTAATACTTTAAATGTCGTCTTCTTTCTGTTGTCAAATGAGAATAAAAATACCTGGTTCCAGTTCTGTATTGAGAATCAGATGAGGTATAATATTTAATTAGGGTAAACGTGACATAAAATTGTCTATCAATAAATGTCAATTCCCCATTTTCTCCCTCATACCCAACAGAGTGCTCCTTGGGGCAGAATAAAATATTTTTCCTATCACTTTTGTCTCTATAGGAGATATTCAGCCCTTATACCACCCAGTGTACTTCACTCGCCCCTTTCTAAATCAACAGAGGGGAGCAGGGAGTGAAGGTTGGACTTAATTAGTCCAGCCCCTCAAGGAATCCTCAAAGAGAAGTCTTGGTTTTTGAGATGACTGATTCCAGTGTTCCATTTAAGGCATCCAGAAATGTATGTCTACTTAATAAAAAATAAATTGATTTTAAAATGCTTTCGTGTTTTCTGGGGTCTTTGGATAATGCCTCAGAGAAATATACAGAAGATTCAGAAGCCAGGAACTCCAAAGGAAAATAAAATATCAGAAGAGTCTTAAAACTAGTATATCACCCAAACAGGAATGAACCTTATTTAACAGCTTTTCCTACAAGGTCTTACACTCTAGGCATTACAATCCAGGTTCTAAATTATCCTTTGGGTAGAACTGGTTTAAATGCTTTCTGATTAAATCTAGAAGGAATTATTCTATGTTAGGTTTATGAAGAGAGTCTCCAAAGACCTTGTAATAACATCTGAATAATGTCACCATGTGACTAGATGCATTTCTTACCAAATTCAGTGTGAGTACATGTACAAGAAAAAAAAATGTGGGAATTCCATAATACAGAGTATCTATGGAAAATGTTACTATCTTGCCAAGAAGCCCTTCTTTCATTGAATTTTTGAAAGTCTCTGATCCTTTGTTGTTTTTCACTAGATTTTCCTCAATGATGCTAAACTAATAGCAACTTTTTTTCCACAATTTCTCTAAATTTACTCAAGCTTCAGACTTGAAATACAAAGTCCTTAGTAATTGCATTTCTATAGTGCTAGCTGATGCCGTGGCTGTATATTTCTACATTTGTGCAGTGCTGGGACATAAGGAGGACCCTCCTCTGCTGATATGCTCCCCCACCATGCCTCTTATGTCTTCCTGGAATAGACTTGTCTCTGCAGTAGTTCAGTTGATGGGAGAGATATTGGCATGAAAAAGATGAGTTCTATGCTGAGTGTTACCTACAAAAGACTTTCCCATTTTGAATAAATGTCTCAGATTAGTTTCTAGTTATTCTATTAAACAATCTCCCCACATACCAACTCAGCGATCTCTTTCATGCTCACGTAGGCATGCGTTTTACTATGATTCTGTATAGACTTTGGAACTGCTTCTGGCTTAAAGGAGGCAACAAACACAAAATAATCTTGTGGTGCATTTGCATGGCTGAGTTTCTGCCATATGGCTGTCTCACATCATTCTCCTGCTTGCCACTGAGGCCGACATGAAAGGAGTGGTCCCAGAAAAAGGTTCACATATGATCAGACACCTCTCTTGGGGAGGCTGCTCTTCACGTCTGTTCCTCTAGCCTGAGTCATTGGCAATGGCCAAAAGATGGAAAATCCACTCGCCTGCCTCAGAATCCAAGAGGACAGGGAAAAAGCAGATTTCCAAGCAAAGCATGGAGCCAACTGGCAGGATGCTTCTCTTCTCTTTAGGATGCATTTTATACCTGGTGGATGAATTGTATTCAGGACAATGTCAAGGTTTTTTGTTGTTGTTTTTAAATCCTCTTAAACTTATTCCACTGGTGTTATAGAAGAGGCTACGTGGATAAAATGTCTCAGAAGAATTTGTGACTGTGTTATTAATAATAAACACAAATTCAAAGCTAAAAGTATTAGGTGCTTACCATGTAGGAACACCGTGCTGGGCCTTCAGTTATTATATCCTATTTAACCCTCACAATGAGAGAGCTGTAACTAGCATATCCATTTCTTTGATGAGGAAACAGACTTAGATTAGAGGTGAAGTGACCTGACCAGATATTCACTATTCACTCTTAGGTGATATATATATATATATGTGTGTGTGTGTGTGTGTGTGTGTGTGTGTGTGTGTGTGTGTGTGTGTATATATATATATATATATATATATATATATATATATATATACCTTCTTTCAGCATTCTAGTAGATGCTGGAAGAGTATGGAGTTTTATAGGAATCCAATCTACGCAATAGCCAAGGCAAATGCCAATGTGTTCATTTTACTGGTGAGGAAACTGAGGTTTAGAATATGTGAATGCCTTGCCTCAGATTTCACTGCTAGGATATCTTAGAGCTGAATTCACACAGGCCTTCTGGTTTTCAGTGCATTTTTTCACCCGGTAGAACTGGTGTAGTTTTCAAAGCCTTTGTAAAGTGAAAGATAAAGAAGGTCCATGCCAATCAGCATGCATTAGCCGGGACATAGTTCCATTTTGATCCAGCCAAATTTAGTTCTCTGAACCTGGGTTTCTTTATCTAAACCAAAACATAAATAAAACAGGGATGTAAATTCTTGTGAAGTCCTAATGAGGACTAGCAATGGTTTTTGAAAGTTTTTATCCCCACTTCTGGTATATCATTGGCACTCAAAACACAGAAGCTGCTTCCATATTTAATTAAAGTGGAAAGAGTGCTGAAGAAGCGAGAAAGAAAATAAGTGCACTGTTGGTGATGGAAATATCCTTTGTTCATTTGCTCATTGATTAATATGTGCAGTGCTTGTGGGATTCTTTCTCTAGATATATCCTCATCCCTCTGAGTTTATATTTATGATATGGAAGAATGAGGTAAGATTTCGATAGCACCTTCCTCTCTCACCGCAAGATGGGTTCTCGGGCAAACATGTTTAAACAAGTAGGGACCATTTTTCAATGTATAATTCAAGAGTATAGAAAACAGGTGCCACTCTAGGTATTTTAAGCAAGAATCAGTTTACTGTAGGGAATCAGATGCTTATAAATTCACTAAACAGGTTGAAGGAATGGAGTCTAATCTGGGTCTCCAGGAAAGACTCCCAAATAATACAACTAACCCATAGGGAAACTACTACCCTTGGGTTACTTCTGGAGCTGCCTCAGCCCTCAGACCTGTCACTACTGCTGACCCCACCACAGACACCCAAATTATGGAGAAAGTAAACCTGTGTCTTTACACCAGAGAATAAGAAATCATGTCAAGGAGCATCTGCCACCAGTGATATTGCTGCTTCTCCCATTTACCCAGGAAGCCAGGCATGGGATGGTGCTGCAGGGACTCTTCATATTCCCACAGTGTTGCCATACAGGAAAAAAAGAGAGAAGAAAAAGGCCTTCCATCTCACTTCTGACTGTGTATTTCAGTAAAATACAATCAACAACAATTTACACCAAGAAAAGTACAGATAAAGATTGTATTTTGCAGTCCATTCCACTCCCTCTCCCTCCCCCTTGGCAACCACAAGTTTGTTCTCCAAGTCCATGAGTTTCTGTTCTGTGGAAAGGGACTTGTGATGGAACATGATAGATCATAATGTGAGGAAAAAAAAAAAAATATATATATAACTGGGTCACTTTGCTGTACAGTAGGAATCAGTGGAACAGTGTAAATCAACTATAATGGAAAAAATAAAAATCCTAAAATAAAAAAAATAAAATCCTAGATAAAAATAATGAAAAAGAGGATTGTAGTTTGAGCTTAGCTTTTCAAACTCTCTCAAGAGGAAGAGTTTTGGATGGAGGTTGAATGTATATCCAGCATACTCATTTTCTAGACCAATATGATGTTCACATGAGAGAGCCTTTACATAAACTGACCTTCCGTTTCTTCATTTCCAGTGAGGAATTGGAATCTAAAATTGTGATTGTGAGGTTGGCATGAAATGATGTATAAATTACCGCAGAGTTTGAGGTATCATATTTCCTCAATAAGTGATAATTCTGTATGAAATATAAAATGTATATAGAAATTACCCCAGTATATTGCATGTAGTAACTGCTCAATAAAAATGTGTTGAATGTGTGAATTGCATTATTGGAAGAAAAAATATGTTCCAGAATTTAGTCTAAACAAAACTATGTTCCAGGGTTTATTCCAAATGCTTTACTTGCCCCATTTCATTTAATCCTCTGTGAGATCATATTGGTTTAAGGATGAGAACTAGTCTTGTGTGAAGACACAGGAGTCTTGACCATTTCTTGAATATTTGACATTCTTCGTAGCATTTTGAGGGACTTGTAAATGAGCTTATAATTGTAAATACAGAATTTTCACATCAAGATCTGGCTGCTGCTGCTGCATCCATAAACTGCTCTAAGAAGAGAGGATGTCTTGCTATTGTTAAAAAGAAAAAGTTATTCAGGGCATGGTGTTCAAACATGCCTAATCTGCGTGAGAGTTCATGTTGAGCCTCTCAAATAACTGACTGCATCTATTTGCTCCCTGTGGGGGATGAAATAGCTGACCTCTCATCGATATTTTTAAAACAGGAATATGTAACTAAATGTATAAGTCCAAACCAAGACCCTGTGACCCCATACCAGATATCCAGTTAATCCATTATTCAAGCATGACTTTGTCTATTCTCCTGGAATGCTCTGCTCTGTCTGTTCTGCATGAAATAGGAATGTGTAGACAGAGAAATAACTATGGTTTTAAATGATCCTGGGTTCAGTTCCCACCTTGGCCACTTCTTATCTCTGTGATATAACATTGCAAATCCCCAATGTCCTTCTATGAAAAATGAGGATACTTATTTCCTAGGTTGTAAGGATTTAAGATTTTGATGTTCATAAAATGGATAGTATAGTAATGAGCATGTAGTTAATAATGCTGCTGTTGTCATTTTTATCAAAAAATACTATAGTAAGTTTATTGAAATTATCTTTGCCTGTTTCGCTTAGAATTTTCTTTATTCAATATTTAGTTAGATTCCCAGGTAAAGAGAATTCTGCTTCTAAGGGAATATTTTTGAGTGAATTTTGTTTAACAATCTTTAGCCTGAAACACCGTAAAGACTTTCAAAATATCTTGTGCTAATAAAGCTTTAGAAAATAAAATAAATAAATAAAAAATAAAAAAAGAATGGTTAGACTGGCACAAGAAACTCATACAACTCAACAGCAAATAACCCAACTGAGAAATGGACAAAGACCTAAATAGACATTTCTCCGAAGAAGATGCACAGATGGTCAACAGGCGCATGAAAAAATGTTCAACATCACTATTTATCAGAGAAATGCAAATCAAAACTACAATGAGGTACAACCTAACATCATTCGGAATGGCCATCATTAGTAAGTCCATAAATAACAAATGCTGGAGAGGGTGTGGATGAAAGGGAACCCTCCTGCACTGTTGGTTGGAAATGTAAATTGGCATAATCACTATGAAAAACAGTGTGAAAATACCTCAGAAAGCTAAACGTAGAACTACCATATGATCCAGCAATTCCACTCCTGGGCATCTATCCAGACAAAGCTTTCTTTGAAAAAGATACATTCACCCCCATGTTCGTTGCAGCACTGTTCACAATAGCCAAGACTTGGAAACACCCTAAATGTCCGATGACAGATGAATGGATTAAGAAGATGTGGGGCATATACTCAATGGACTACTACTCAGTCATAAAAAGAACAAAATAATGCCTTTTGCAGCAACATGGATGGAACTAGAGATTCTTACACTAAATAAAGTAGGTCAGAAAGGGAAAGACAAATACCATATGATATCATTTATATCTGCAATCTAATATATGTCACAGATGAACCTATTTATGGAAAAGAAACTCATGGACATGGAGAACAGACTTGTGGTTGCCAAGGTGGCGGGGGGAGTTGGATGGACTGGGAGTTTGAAGTTAGTAGATGAAAACTATTGCATTTTGAATGGATAAGCGATGGGATCCTGCTCTATAGCACAGGGAACTATATCTTATCACTTGTGATTGACCTTGAGATAGCCACCTCAACTTTCTGTAGCCAGTTTCCTCGAATGAAGAAAATAAAAAAAAAGGGGGGGGGAGAGGAGCAAGTTTATGACCCATAGGATATTACAAAGATTGTTAAAGAGTATTAAATTAGATAATGCACAGTAGGCATTTGTAGCACCTATACAGTAACTGGGCGGTAAATATGAAGTACTGCTATAATTGTTTTCATAAACTATGATGATTTCATTATGACCCTTCTCAGATTGTGCTAAATGATGATCTGCCTCTATTTCTGTCATCCTAGGTAAGATGCAAGGTTGTTGAGGACAGATGCCATGTTATATTCATCTTTGTCATGCCAGTACCCAGCATGGTGTCTTGCACAAACTAGGGCCTCTGAAATACTTGATAAATAAATGCATGATTTGGGGATCATTTCAGAAAGAATTCAGACCAAATGAACCCCACATTCAATCCACTTTGAGCTTCCTTATTGATGCACTGTGATAATCAGTCTCTGTGGCACCTGATATAAGATAGAGAACAAATGTAACTTTGTACTTGCCTTAAAAATGTTTAGTCTAGTTGGAAACTGATGATGAAACAGACCTTTAAAAGGTGAGGAAGTTCAGTGTTATCTCAAGGTGCTTTTCATATCTGTGATGGCCATTTAGGAACATAGATCCATGGTGTCAATTAACTCATGTATGGCTTCCTCCATGTAAAAGTAAACCAGGTAGTGGGGGACAAAGAGGCATGGCTTCTCATCTCTACTAGCCATATATTCCCTGTATAATTCTGGCAAAATAAGCTGTTTCCCTTGGGTTAAATTACCTAACTCTAAAGCAACCTGTGACTTTATAGCTTTAGTCTTTGTAAATGCCATTCATTTCAAATGCATTCACTTAGAAATCTCAGAATGGTTTTTCAGTGTGCTTTGTTAAGATGCATATTTAGTAAATAAATAATAGGTCCTACCTTGGCATTTTCTACTTAAAAACCTCCAAGAGAGTTCCTGTTGTGGCTCAGTGGTAACAGACCTGACTAGTATCCATGAGGTTGCGGGTTTGAACCCTGGCCTCACTCAGTGGGCTAAGGATCCGGCATTGCTGTGAGCTGTGGAGTAGGTCACGGACATAGCTCAGATCTAGCGTGGCTGTGTCTATGGCATAGGTCAGCAGCTGCAGCTCTGATTCAACCCCTGGCCAGGGAACTTCAGTCTGCTGCAGGTGTAGCCCTAAAAAAGCCAATCAATCAATCAGTCAATCAAAAATAAACCTTCCAAGTGCTTTTTGCGCACTCAGAAGAAAATCTAAATTCATAACACAGCCTGTAAAACAGTACATGACCTAACCTTAAGTTCTACCTCTCCACACCTGTTAATTGCTATCTGTTATACCAGACTGTTTATTGTTTTCTCAGAACTCAGAAGTTCTGCCTAATCCCTCCGCCTGGATGACTTTATCCTCAAATATCTGCGTGGTTCACTTCTCCCTTCTTTGAGGTCTTTGCTTAAATACCACTTCCTTTTAAATGTCTTCCCTGACCACTTTATCTAAAATTGCTGTCTAATTTACCCCTTTACACAGCTTTACTTTTGTTCACAAATCGTTTCTGTTCTTAATATATTATTCATGCATGAACGCATTTAAGAAATCTGTATTGAACTTTTGATCTATGCCTTGGTTTGGGAGGTGTCCTATGGACTCAATAATAAATAAATGAGGTACAGGAACTGTGTCTAGTAGAAAATATAGAATTTAAAGGTAAATGTGCTTCAGTGATTTAAGCATTATGATGGGAGTGAACAAGTAGTACTAGGGAGGCAATAAGGGAGACACATAATATATCTGAAAATTTGAGGAAGGCTTCCTAGAGAGTGATTGCTAAACTGACACTTTAAGTTTGAGCAGGAATTACCTAAGTCAAAGAAGATGAGAAGAACACTTCCCCAGGCAGAATAAAGATCAAGTTCATGAGGAGGATAGGGAACACTGGTACTTCTGAGAACTGAAGGACACTCAAGGCTAGGATGTTGTATTTTTAGGGGGAAAGAAGTTAGGAAAGGAAGAGGTTTCAGACGTGTGAAATGCAGGCGAGAGGCAAACCATGGACTATGATCGCAAGTTTGACATTTTTTGCGGGGACACTGGAAATCATCAGAGTAGTGAGAATGACTTGATAAGATTTCTCTTCTTTTTTTTTTTTAAAGATCCCTCTCATTATAGGATGTTTAATGGACTGGATGTTAAATGCTCAATTATGATGCTGTTGTAGCAGTAGAGGTGGGACACAGTGAAAGTCAAGACAAGGAACATGGTGGTGAAAATGAAGAGGAGTGAATGTGCCTAAAAGGATTAAGCATGTGAGGACTATTTAGAAGTATTGTATGAGAGAGAGGCAGAGTTCAGACATGGCACTGACATTTCTGATTAAGTCCATGGGAATCATTTACTGAGGGGCAAAATGCAGAAAGTTAGATAAGTTTTAGGTGAATCTGGGTAGAAAGATATGAGTTCTGTTTAAAGACTCATGTAAGACTTCCAAAAGGGGATGGAGCAAATATCTCTAGTTTCTCCATCCAGTTATAAATCATTGGCATTGCTTTTTTTAAATGTTGAAGATATAGTTACTTTGTGTCTTTAATAAATCTTCCACTGTATATCAACTTAATGAGTACATTGAATATTTCTAATTTATTTCTTTTCAGGCATTTTTAGTAAATATTTAAGCTGTCTTGTAATTTAGAACCTTATAATTTGAATAGATTCACATATAGAACACCAGCATGGAACTTAACCTTGCTAGGCTTCAGGGATCTAATGGAAAACAAAATAAAATACAGCTGACTGGACTTGAGGTTAGAAGAAATAAATGTAGGATGTAGTCACTTAGTAGCACTGTAGTTAGGGATAATAGGATTTGTACACAAAAACTGCCATGCATTGAAATAGTCTCAGTATCTTGCAGATCATTTAAGGTGCTAACCACCATTTCAAATATTCCACTCCACCTTCTCAGTGAATGCATTCATACCCTCGGCTCTATCATCGTTATAACTAACAATCACTGTGCAAATATATCTTAGTAGTGGGTGCTGTATCATGCCCATTTTACAGATGAGAACTCTGACACGGAATGTTTTCGGTATATTGCATAAAGTCAGAAGATGATAAGTGGTGGCACCTGAGCTTAAACCAGGTCTGTCTGTATGATTTTGTATAAAAATTCTCATTGCCCATATAAATGATGTTACAAAGAAATTGTTATAGCTAATAATGTATAGCACATCACTGATTGCATATCCTTTTCCATATATAATTAAGACATTTAATTCTACCTGTGAGGAAGACATCTTCAGACTGGAGAGGAAAATGACTATCTTAGAGGGTTGATGTTAATGTTCAATACATTTCTTGGGGAGTTCCCATCATGGCTCAGTGGTTAACGAATTCGACTGGGAACCATGAGGTTGCGAGTTCGATCCCTGGCCTTGCTCAGTGGGTTAAGGATCCGGCATTGCCGTGAGCTGTGGTGTAGGTTGCAGACGCGGCTCGGATCCCGCGTTGCTGTGGCTGTGGCGAAGGCTGGCAGCTACAGCTCCTGTTAGACCCCTAGCCTGGGAACCTCCATATGCCGTGGATGTGCGCAAGGCAAAAAGACAAATATCTCTAGTGTGTGTGTGTTAAATACATTTCTTCACAAACTGACTTAACACTGTCTGGCATAGTCAGCACCATGGGTGTGCTAGTGGACACGTACCATTATCATCATCATTATTCCAAATTTTCGTAAGAACAAAGGAAGACAAGCTAAGCAACTTGCTCCAGATCACTCAGTGATGATGGTGAGATCAGGATTTGACTCTGAATCTAGCTAATCATATGGTTAAATAATCTTCACATAGTGCTTCATCTCAAAGAATTGGCTTCCTGCGTAATAAATGTATTACATTTGGCAGTCACCACCAAATGACAAAATTCAAGTCTTATTATTGTCATTTGGTCCCTTGTTTGATGATTGTCACATTATAAGGTTATAAAATGCTGTTAAATATATTTGAATATGTGTCCATTTTGCGATGCACTCCAATCCAAAAGTCTAAGTAGTTTGTAACTCACTGGGTGATTTAAACACACACGTACTTAGTGAAAATGTCTACTTATGGGTCTGAAATGCAATCTACAGTGAAAGTTCACAAAGCTGTGAGCTTTATGGGAAAGGGCAGGCATCTGTCTTACACATAATTGGAATTCATAATGTAGTATAGTACAGTTGTCATGCATCTGTTAAAGGCCAAAAATTTATTAGAACAAATTAGAAATTATAAACATTCCCTTTGGATAAAAGAATCCCTCCATTATATGCAACAGTACTAGGAGAAAACTGTTGGAGAAAGAAAAATGATGTCAGGTCACAGAGAGTGACAGATCTTTGTGTTCGCACAGTGGTGGATATTGTTTGAGAATATTTTTTATTGCTTTGTTCTTTTATTCCATAAATATTTCTTAGTGATTACTACATATTGGTGGTATTCTATCTGATAGAGATACTAAGGTATTCAAAGTCCTTGTCTTCATGAAGCTTACCTTCTAGTGGTCACTAACTGGACTTGTCATTTCACCTATTATGGACATCTTCTGAATGGGAGAATTTCAGCTGGCCACATGGAGCTTTTGGAAAAGAATTGAGAACAAGCTGGTATAAAGTCTACCTATACATTTTAAAAGAGGCATGTAAGTGTAATATATGTGTTTTCTTACATGTAATATGGAGAGGAACATTTTTTTCAAGCTAACAGGTTAAAGGCTTAAGATAAAATATGCACATGACAATATTACTCCTACCTTTTTTACATTTAATCTTTAATAAGTAGTAGATATTATCCTCAGTAGGTTGGACCGTGTCATTTAAGCCTTAAAACCTAGTAGGTATTGTCATAATTTTCACTGATTTGATGAGGAAACTGCAATTCAGAGGTTAAATACCTGAGGCCAGTGAGAGAGCCCAGCTTTGAACTCAGAGCTGTTTAATTTCCTCCTTTAATCTTGATCGCTACATTGCACTGTCTTATGAAAAAACAAAACCATTTTAGAAGAAATAATACTAACCTAACTGCACACAAGTGACATTATTATACTGTTTCTTTCTGGTGGGAGTTCTTTATGCTGATTGTGCATAGCAGTTGAGAACAGGACAAAGCAGTCTACTAATGAAGTTACAGTGTAAAATAAAAGGATGTCAGGAGTGAGAAACCCTCATTTCTAGTTATTGTTAACACTAACTGCCAGGACAACCATGGTCATGTCACTTTGTGAGATAAGATACCCACATGCAAACCCACCAACCTTAGTTTCCACTTTGTAAAATGAAAAGGATTTACTTCTGACACTGACAGTCATCTATATTTAAAAGCAATAAAAACAACAGTAAGTAGTTCGAAATGGAATAAACATATTTGCTGCTCTGCACTTAGCTTTTCAGTCTCCTGGTCCTCTATCTGTAAAAATTTATATATATATATATATATATATATATATATATATATATATATATATATATATATATTGCTTTTATTAGGGACATGCCTGTGGCATATGGAGGTTCCCAGGCTAGGGGTCAAATCAGAACTACAGCTGCCAGCCCACACCATAGCCACAGCAATGTAGGATCTGAGCCACGTCTGTGACCTATACCACAGCTCACAGTAGCGCCAGATCCTTAACCCACTGAGCAAGGCCAGGGATTGAACCCACAACCTCATGGTTCCTAGTCAGATTTATTTCTACTGTGCCATGACAGGAACTCCAGGTCCTCTATCTGTAAGAATTTATATATATATATTTGCTTTTATCAGGGCCGCACCCATGGCATATAGAGGTTCCCAGGCTAGGCGTCGATCTATCTGTAAGAATTTTGAAGCAAGAGGATTAGGACTGATCAAGCAGAGGCCAAACTGAAGCACTCATGGGAGAATATGGTGGGGCCAGCAAACCAAATGCTGTATATAAAGAGCTTATCAAACAGGGATTGATCTAAGTCAGTACCCCTAACACCCCTTTCTAGGGGATGTTTATGCTCTGTGGGTTAGAATGTATCATTTAAGCCTTAAAAGCATAGAATGCCCAATCTTGATCTTCAATATAGTAGAGTCAATGGGAGATTTTTGGGTAACTTGTCTGCCTTAAAACTGGAACATGGGAAGTTATGGGAGATCCTTTTGTCACAGTTGAGTCCCTGAGGAATGAAGACTGTCAAAGGTGAATTAGTTATCAGGAGTTCCTATGGATTGCCAATCCTAATAGAAGAACTAAGAAATGAATCAGAATCTGAGACATAATGTCAGTCTCTAGAAGAGCCAGCATAGCAAGTATTAGTGAAGGATCAGAGCCTCGGACAACATTGGATAATTTTTATACACAAAGAAGTAAGCAATCCTACCCCTCTCCAAGTGCTGGAAGGGCTAATAATCCATCCACACACCTATTCACAGTGGTACTTATTTATATTCTTTGTGGGATTGGAACTGTTGGCTTCACCTCAATGTATTATTCATGCTTTGGCACCAAATGGCCTGTGCTAAAGTCCTGATTCTGCCACCTAATAGCTATCTTAGCTTACCTCTCTATAATTCCCTTTTTCTCCTTCACTTATAATATGAACATCTTAAATATGTCCACTACATACACTTAGAAGCACATCAGACCGAGTAATAATCTTTAACTTAAAACCTCACATATACTTTAGAAAACTCAAAAGAAGGAAAATGTATTGCATTTACCCGTATTTTTGTGACTTTTTTCCTTTTTCATTCTCATGTTGCAGCATTTCCTTTCTGCTTAGAAAGCCTTGAGCTAAATATCACACCGCATACAAAAATTAATTCAAAATAGGTCACAAACCTAAATGTGAAAAAACTCAAAAGCTTTTAGAAAAAAAATGGCAGAAGACTATTTTTGAAATCTAAAGCTAGTCAGAATAGTTTATTGACTTTCCATCACAACATAATCCATGCAAGAAAAAAAAATTGATAAAATAGATTTAATAAAATTTTAAAACCTTTGCTCTGTAAAAGATCCTTTTAAAAAGCTAAAAAGACATGCCACATAGTAGGGGAACTATTTGAAAGCCATATATTCATATATAAAGAATTCTCCAAACTCTATAGTTTTATATAAAGCAAACAAATTAAAAAATGGGCAAAAAACATGAAGAAACATTTCACCAAAGAGGATATACAGATGGCAAATAAGCACATGAAAAGAGAGTTTAAAATCATTAGTCATTAGGGAAATGCAAATTTAACAATAATGAGATATCATACACACCTAAAGGAATGACTAAAATAAAAAATGGTGACAGTATCAAATGCTAGAGGGGATGTGAAGGTACTGAATCCCTTATAAATTGGCATTAGGAATGGATGACATACCATCATTCTGGAAAGCAACTGAGCAATTCTTTGAAAAAAACTAAGCATGGAGCCAAAATCATAGAGAGACCCCGACCTTACTTCCTCTCACAGGCACATCAAAATTGCAACTATTTATAGAACACTTATGTATATAAAAGACTGGAAATTACCAGAAAAGATCTACAACTAAAGATATGAAGAAGGAACCACAACAAGAATGGAGGAGCAGAGTTGCAGTATAGTCAATACTGATATGCTTGGGTACGTGACCTCCAAACAGGAGAATAATTAAAATCACAGAGGTTCCCACCAAGAAGCAAGGGATCTGAGCCCCATATCAAGTAACCAACCCAGGAGTCTTGCACCTGGAAAACGAACCATGGGATGCCTGGCTTTAAAGGCCTTCGGGGCTTACATTCAGGAGATCCAGAAGGCAGTGGAAAATACTGACTCCAGTCCGAAAGGGTACATGCAAAATCTCACATACCCCAGGATGCAGGGCAGTAATTTGAAAAGAGACTGGGTCAGACCCACCTTGTGATCTTTGAGAGTCTCCTGGACAGTCAGGACACACTTGGAGTTCATCCTGAGGACATAGACACTGATAATAGCCAGTTTTGGTAACTTACTCTATTGCACGCACACTAGTGCTGCCAAATGCCATTTTGCACTTTTCACTCTAGATTATTAGCCTTGGGACCCAGTCCCATGCATGCCCACCAGCCCTTAGTCACCAGTACTGGGATGCCTCAGGCCAAAGAAGTAACTGGTTGATGACATAGCCCCATCTATCAGAAGACAGGATCCTTTAAGATCCCCTCAGCCCACAGCAGCTTGTGGCCAGGTCCTGCCCACCAGCAGGGCCAGGAGCAGGCCCCACACAGCAGTGAACAGGCACTAAAACAGGAACCACCATGGCCCTGCAAAAAGAAATCCTGGGTCTGGGTCCCAGCTTCACTCACTAGCGGTCAGATATCAGCCCTAGGCAAATAATGGCCCTGCAGCTTTCAAACTGAGCCCACACATCAGCAGGCCAGCCGCAGCTCTGGGACTGTCTGATCTCTAGACCCAGGCCCTGGTGAGCCTGCTTTAGCCTTGGAAACAGCCTCACTCACCAGAGGTGAACATCAGCCCCAGAAAAACCATAGCCCTGTAACCTGAAGACCCAGTTATCCCAATAGCAGGACATTATCTGCTCTGTGATATGCTGGACTCAAGCTCTGCCCACCAGCAAGCAGAAACAAGATTTGGGGCACCCCAGATATGGCATCTAGCTTTGTCAGAAACCAGCCCCACCCACCAGTGTTCAAACACCAACTCTGGGCCCCTTGGGCCCTTGCACGCAGGGCCTTGGACAGAGCTCTGCCTACCAGTAGGTCCACACTAGGCTGCAGGACCTGGTTTCTCTCACTGGTTGATGAGTGCCAGCCTGGTCATATCCTGGACTCTAATTCTTACTGCCAGTGAGCTAGCACCAGCATTGGAGCCCCTTGAGGTTATTCAGTCAACATCCCCATGACCTGGCTCCAAAAAGCAGTGGCCAGTAGCCTCCACACAAGGCAAAGCTTGGAAATCAACTGGGTAGGAAACAGCCAAGGATACCAGAGTGCCCACAGCATTTGGTCCACAATAACAGGAGGACCCAAGCATCTCACAAGGGGACACTTCTAGAGCAAATATTTCTAGTAACCAGAGAGGAGTGAGCTGCTGAGCTGCATAGGAAAGTTCCTCAAAAAGACCACTTCTCCAAGGTCAGGAAACACAATCAACCTACGAGATACATGAAAATGAAAACAGCGCATTAGGAAAATGAGACATCAGAGGAACATGATTGAAATGATGGAACAGGATAAAACCCAGAACTAAGAGAAGGGTAGATAGCCAGTCTAACTGAGACAAGATTCAAAACAATCCTTGTAAAGATTGTTAAAGAATTCAGAAGAAGAATGGATGAACAGAGTGATAAGTTGGAAGTTTTTAACAAAGGATTAGAAAATTTAAAGAATGATAAGAGATTAACACAATAACTACAATGAAAAAATGGATAATAATTTTAACTGATTAAGTGATACAGAGAAATGGATCAGTGAGCTGAAGGAATATCAGCTGAAATCACTGAAGATGAACAGAAAAAAAAAAAACAACAACAACAAAAAGAAATTAGGAAGTTTAAGAGACCAGTAGGACAACATCAAGCATACTAACATTCTCTTTATAGTGATTCCAGAAGGAGGAGGGAGATAAAGTGACAGAAAACATATTTAAAGATGTAATACCTGAAAACTTCCCTAATGTGGGAAAGGCAACAGACATCCAAGTCTAGGAAGCATGGAAAGTTTCAAATAGGCTCAACCCAGATAGGACCACATCAAGACACATTGTAATTAAAGTAACAGGAATTAAAGATAGAATATTAAAAGCAGCAAGGGAAATGCAACAATTATATACAAAGGAACTCCCATAAGGCCATCAGCTGACTTTTTTCAGAAACTCTGCAGGCCAGAAGAGAATAGCACAATAGTTTCAAAGTGATAAAAGGGAAAAATTTATAACCAATAATATTCTACCCAGCAAGGCTCTTACTCAGATTTAATGAAGAGATCAAAATTTTTACATACATGCAAAAGTTAAAAGAGTTCAATACCACCAAACCATCTTTATAAAAATGTTCATGGGGGTCCTCTAAGTGAAAAAGATCACAGCTAGAAATAGTAAAATTATTTAAGAAAAAGTTCATAAGTAAAGACGAATATAAAGTAAAGCTAATAGATCAACCATGTACAATGCTAGTAGGGAGATTAAATTAGTAAAATAATTTATACTAACGAAGGAGTTGAGATACATAAAACAATTACATGTAAAATATGATGTCACAATCAGTAATTATGTGAAGAGGGTAAAAATATAGGATTGTTAAAATTCATTTGAAATTGAGATCAGCAACTTAACATAATCATATAGACAGGTAAGTATAGAAATACATGACCACAAACCAAAAAGATGTAAAAATGTTCACTATCACCATTCCAAAAGAGGAAGAATCCAAACATAACACTAAAAATAGCCATGAAGTCTCTGGGTCCAATCCCTGGCCTGGGAACTTCTGCATGTTGCGGAAAAAAAAAGGAAAAAAGTCCCATTTGCCATCACATCAAAAAGAATAAAATACCGGAATTCCTGTTGTGGCTAATCAGGTTAGGACCTGATTAGTATCCATAAGGATGCACATTTGATCCCTAGCCTTGCTCAGTGGGTTAAGGATTAGGCACTACTGTAAGCTGTGGCATAAATTGAAGATAGGGCTCAGATCCTGCGTTGCTGTGGCTGTGACATAGCCAGGCAGTTGCAATTCTGATTCAACCCCTAGCCTAGGCATTTCTGTATGCCTCAGGCATGGGCCTAAAAATAAATTAATTAACTAAATAAAGTTAAATACCTAAGGTGAAATCTGCCTGTGGAGATAGAAAACTTGTACACAAAAAATGATAAAACACTGATGAAATAAGTTTAAGATGACACAAATAGTTGCAAAGACCTACCAATATACTGTTTTCATGTACCAGAACACTTAATATTGTTAAAATGAATATATATACCCAGAGAAATGTACAGATTCTATGTGATTTCTTTCAAAATTCTGATGGCATTTTCCACAGAACTAGAACTGATAATTTTAAAATTTGTGTGGAGACAGAAAAGAGCCCCAATAGCCAAAACAGTCTTGAGAAAGAAAACATAGGTGGAGGCATCACATTGCCTGATTTCAAACTATACTGCAAAGCTACAGTAATCAGAAGATTATGTTACTGGCACAAAAACAAACACATAGATCAATGGAATAAAGTAGAGAGTTCATAAATAAGCCCATGTCCTTAAAGTCAATTAATTTTTGACAGTGGAGGCAAGAATATACAATAGAGCAAAGACAGACTCTTCAATAAGTGGTGTCCAGAAAGCTGGACAACTGTATGAAAAAGACAGAAATTAGAACACTTTCTCATACTATATGCAAAAATAAAATCAAAATCAGTTAAAAATGTAAATGTAAGACTGAAACCATAAAATTTCTTGAAGAAAACATAGACAGGACACTTTTTGACATAAATTTTAGCGATATTTTTTGGAACTATCTCCTGAAGCAAAGGAAACAAAAACAAAACTAAACAAATGGGACCCAATTCATCTTAAAAGCTTTTGCACAACAAAGAAAACTGTCAACAACACAAAAGGACAGACTGATGAATGGAAGAAAATATTTGCAAATGATATGACTGATAAGAGATTACTATTCAGCATGTATAAACAGCTCATACAACTCAATATTAAAAAATAATAATTTGATTTTAAAAATGGCTAGAAGAGCTGAATAAACATTTTTATGAAGAAGATGTACAGATGGCCAAGAGGTATATTAAAAGATGATCAACATTGTTCATTATCAGAGAACTGCAAATCAAAACAATGGTGAGCTATCACCTCACACCTGAAAGAATGCCCATCATCAAAGTGACCACAAATAACAGTTGTTGACAGTGATGTATAGAAAAGAGAACCCTTATACAAAGTTTGTGGGAATATAGATCGACACAGTTGCTGTGGAAGTTATTAGGGAGGTTCTTCAAATGTCTAAAAGTGTAACTTCTATATCATCCAGCAGTTCCAGTCCTGGATATGTATCTAAATAAAACCAAAACTGATTTGAAAAGATACATGCACTCCAGTGTTCATAGCATCATTATTTACCATAGTGAAGATATAGAATCAATATACGTGTACATCAACAGATGAATGAATAAAAAATATGTATTTTTTTATATATTTTCACACACACACACACACACACACACACACACACACGATGTAATGCTACTCGACCATTAAAAGAAAATGAAGTTTTAGTGTCTGCAAAAACATGAATGAATCTGAAGGGTATTATGCTTAGTGAACAAAGACAAAGACAAATACTATATGATATCACATATATGAAAAATAAATAAAAATAACAACAATGTATGAATACACAAACTCATCTATGAATGTTTATAGCAACTTTATTCCTAATAGCCCCAAATAAGAAACAACCTAGATGTCCTTCACTGGATAAATGGTTAAAGGGAATGATACATTCATATTTTGCAATACTAGTCTATAATTAAAAAAAGCTGCTGAAAGCTACTGATACATTCAACAACCTGAATGAATCTTTAGAGAATTATTCTGAATAAAAATAGCCAATCAAAAAAGGATAAAAATCCATCATTCCAGGAATGGATAACAGATCAATATTTTATAGCACTTAAGAAAGTGTTGTATACAGTAAGGAAATGGTTGTATCTGTAAAGGAGTAAAATTAGGGATTCTCATATTACTGTGGTGGAAATTCTCTGTATTTTGACTGTATCAATCATACCGTCCTGGCTGTGCTTTTGTACTATAGTTTAGTAAGATGCTTTCATTTGGGAAAACTAGATAGAGGATACAGGGATGGACATCTTAGAATTATTTCTTAAAGCTAAATGTTAATCTATAATTATCTAAAACTAAAAAAAAAAATTAAACAAAAATTACCTAACAGAATTATAATTCTGAAGTTTACATTAGTCATTTATGTAAAGTCTCTATACTAGATAATAGCTTTCAAAAACTCCCAGCTGTTTTTATTTTCATTTTGCTTAATGAATGGGCATGTGAAAGAAATCAAGGGCATCAAGAGATATTTCTTAGAAGCAATGATTATTCAGATTTTGTGGGATAGGGAATTGTATTGTAAGAAGAGTTGGTAAGTGCTATTCAGAGGACTGAGTCTGTATATTTTTGTCCACTTTCATTTTACACCATTGCATTAATGAAACAGTCATTTATTAAGCAACTATTTTATGTCAGGCCATGTACAATTATGTTATATAAGAAATGTTCTTACTGTGGGGGAACTTCTTTTCGTGTGTGAATGTATCGGGGGGGGTATGTATTCTCAGTGCTTGGGCAATGTCAGTTAATACAACAGACAATAATCCCCGTCCTAGTGGAATTCTCATTCTAGCGTCTATGTTCACATCCTAATAGGGGAAAGATTCAAGTGAAAATAAATTAGATAATATATTAGCAATAGATGCTTATAGGAGGTAATGGTAGGTTATGAGAGACTAACTCTGATGTTGAAAGCTGGCCAGGACAGTATTGATTCTTGCAGATGGTTTTGAAGGCTGTGTAGAACTTCAGTAGGTAGTCTAGAGAGGAAACAGGCTTTTTTGGGTAGAGCAAATAGCAAGTGTGAAAACACAGTTACAGAAGAGTCTGTATGAAGTCAGAGTGGGTGATCAAAGACAAAGCCAGGAGGAGTAGCCAAGAAAAGACAGGGAACCCACAGGGGAGAATGAAGGAGAAGAAAGAGTAAAGAAAACTCATAAACCAAATATTGGAGAGCCTTGAAGGTCAACTCCAAAGAAGGCATTTTAAATTGATTTAGAGGCAATGTAGAGCCAATGGAGCAAGTATGGCAGGAATTGGGCAGCCACTATCAAAAAGCTATCAAAATGTTCAGGCATGATTTGTTCTTAATAAACCTGGGGTATTCTCAGCCTGTGATTCCATTGTCCTCGGAACACTCATAGATTCTGTTGGTTGGTAATTTTCCATCAGCTCCCTAATTACTGATGCATTCCAGAAGACATTCTCTCAGACGGATCACCACCTGATTATGGGAGACTCAAGCTAATTTACAGTATTTGTGAAAGTCCTCTGCCTCCATTTCTTCCATGATGCACTGGGGACATTATTGGCAACAATATTAGAAAAGCTGACACTTGCAATAGGTTCATTTTAGAAACATCCCTTGTTTTTCCTTTCAGGTTAGGTTTTATATTCCTTTCAGGCTGCAGTGTTCAGGGCTTTTGTAAATGCCTTTCAGCAAAATTTTCTGAGTGTTAGAAATCCTCACCCAGTATTTTTTTAAACTAAGTAGCACATTCCAAATTTTAACATGTTTCTATAAACTGTGACATTCATCTGTTTATCATTCCACAGGCATTGCTAAGTACTGGAATTTTGTTACAGGATCAGGATACACTGACTGAGGGTTGAGACTTATTTCCAAAATATCCAGAGTCCTGGGGAAAGAGAGACTTAAAAACCTAAGAGGGTATGTGCAGTAATAAATCT
Organism: Catagonus wagneri; assembly: GCA_004024745.2. Taxonomy (NCBI): domain Eukaryota; kingdom Metazoa; phylum Chordata; class Mammalia; order Artiodactyla; family Tayassuidae; genus Catagonus; species Catagonus wagneri. Next base: position 2,166,316 of record PVHT020000037.1, read on the forward strand.
GGTGGAACCTGTTTGGGACCACAGACCTGGGCACCCATCTTAGAATGAAGGCGCTGGGGAGATTGATTTGGAGGAGGTGATATCTCTAAGTTTGTCAGGGGATGAGCCAGGGAACAAGCATTCTGAGTGTTCCGGGAACGCTGGTGCTAAGGCAGAGGCCTGTGAGAGCTTTGCCATTCAGCAATTCGCGAGCAGGTGTGTGTGGCTGAGAAGGCTGAACCTGGGTATAACAGGGAAGTTATAGACTCAAGAGGCAGGTAAGGATGAGAGGCTCAAGAAAATTATATTCCAATCTAAGGAGTTTGGACTTTATCCAAAAGGAGATGAGCCGTTGAAGGAGTCTGGCAAGGACATGGAGTCTAAAGAGTTGGGCATTAGGGCAATCACTCCAGCTTCTCCGCCTTTCCTGTAATTAACCTGCATTATTCTGTACACCCCTCTCATCAGCTCCCCAGGTGGGATCTCCCAGAGGACAAGGGCTATCTCTTTGCATTCCATTGCCAGGTACTTTTTCACCAAACCTCAGCTTCTTTCCCAGTGAGGAGCTGCTGAACTCTGATTGTAGAGCCTGGGAGGTTCCAAGCTTCTGATTGATTTGATTTCATTCCACTGTAGTGCATGTAATTTCGTGCTTCCAAGTGAAAGACATTTTCTGAAAATTCTTCAATTTCCCCAAATTACTTAGCTTTATATATTTATTCCCAGGTTCACTGGACTCTAAATAACCCAGTTTGTGAGAAAATGCTTGCCATGGAAGGCTTTGGTCATCAAGATTCAACAATTACTTTGATTAGCTCTCTCAAACTGCTTAAAGCTCTCCCTATGGAAGAAAAAGATTAAACCCAGGGCATGCTATCAGGCAAAAAAACCCACCAAAAAACACTGCTTACTGGAGATACCAGTGCACCTTTCTGCAAGGAAAGAAGAGATTGATTTTCTTTTTAATAATTATGAAAAACACACTTCAGGAATAACATAACGGTGTGTCTACAAAATTTAGATAGCTAGGTAGATGGATGGGTGGATGGATAGACCGAATAGCTTTTTAAAATTAGATAGAATATTTTTAATAAAATAATACACTTTTAATAACATTTTAATATAATCAAAACAATAAAATAATTTAAGGAAAATACTTTTCTAAATCATATCATTGCTAATATTTTAAAGAACATCATTTATGATATCTGCATATATAAACAATGATATGATTTTATGTAAATAGAACTATATTTGTATATTTTGAAAATAAACCTTGCTATTTTATAATAGTTTTAGACTTAGAGATAAATTATAAAGATAATAAAAAGAGTTCTTCTCTTTCTCCCCAGTCCCCCATTATTAAAATCTTATCCTTACTATAGTGCATTTTACACAATTAATGAACCAGCAGGGATAGGTTAACAAAAGTATTTCTTTTATTCAGACTTGGTGTAGGTTTTGTTTGCGGTTTTTAGTTGTTTATTTAACCACTCTTTTTCTGTTCCAAAGTGTTAACCAGTATAAATTATATTTACTTATCATGTCCTTTTAGAATCCTCTTGGCTCTGATATCTTCTCAGACTTTGGAAACCTTTACAGTTTTGAGGCATTCTAGTAAGATGTTTTGTAGAATGTCCCTCAACTGAGATTTTGTCTGATTTTTTTTCTTGATTAGACTGGAAATATGGATTTTGAAAAGGACGGTATTGAGGTAAATACCAGTTTAATCACTTTGTACCACATCCAGAGTACATACTGTCAACATGACATTGCTGTTGATACTAAATTTGATCACATGGTTCAGATAGTATTTGCTGAGTTTCTCTACTCTGAAGTTATTCTTTCTCCCCTCTGTCTTTCTACATTGCAGTCTTTGAAAGGAAGTTATATGCATAGCCCACATGTTTAAGGAGTGAAGACTTATGCTCCACCTCTTGAGGGTGAAGTATCTACATAAATTATTTGAATTCTTCCACATGGGAAATTTCTTTCTTCTTCCTCACTAATCATTTATTGTATAGCATCATGGATTTTTGTTATATATATAGTGTATATGTTTTATATATTATATATGTATATACTTTATTTTTTTCTTGCTCAGATTGTTCCAGCTTTAGTCATTGAGAAGCTCTGTCAGCTGTCTCCTGTGTCCATTTGATGTACCCCCATCAATATGTGTGTGTGTTTCAGCACTTCCTTACTTGATGACACTCCAAGCATTTTTTGTATATTTCTAGACCCAGTCCTAGAATCAGTCATTGCTCGAATGAGTCCTAGTTCCTCTTATTGGAGTATTACATTATAAACCATGATCTGAGCAATAGGTATACTTTTTGCTCCTGGGGTGTCATTGCTTTCAGGCCCTCCCAGCTAAGAGAACAAGGACATATATGTATATACAATAAACCACGTGTATAAATATTTCTCTACATAGCTATCTCATCTATATTAAACAAAATGAGTTCATACTGGTATCTCCAACTCCAGTTCATTACCAAATAGATCTTCATAGCTGCCTGCTGTTCTTGCTTATTTGTTGCCCTCTCACTTGACAATGACTCCCACTCTCCTCTATCCATTTGCTTAATTGTTTGGTTCCACTATAGATGCGTAGTGGTTTCAGAACTCTTGAAAGCTAGCCCTGTATGAAAAAACTTTACCAAGTAGAGTACTTAGGTACCATCCTATGCTGTTTTCATAATCTGTTCTTTCTTATGTAAAAGCAACTAGGTTGAAGATATGCTTTCAAGTCAGTAAATGGAAATCTAAACTACCATTCCAGTGTATATGTGTAAACCATATTTGGAGAGAGTATGCCATGTCTTGTAAGCCATTGTAAGAATCTGGAGTTTTCTCTAAATGAGATGAAAAACTGTTGGATAAAGAGGATCCTCTAAACTTTTCAAGGTCACTCTGGCTGCTCTGTTTTAAATAAATGGAAGGGCAGCCAGGGGAGAAACCATAAGGCCACGAGGGAGCTGTTATCCCCAGCCAAGAAATGATGGCGGCTAAAGCCAAGGTGTCAGCAGTGAGTTGCAGAGAAGTATTCGTATTTAAAGATGAAGCCAACGGAATTTGCTGAAGATTGACTGAGGTGGAGAGAAATGTAAAAATCAAGGAGAACTTTAATTTTTTTTTTTTTTTAAGTAGCTTGCTGGCATGGGTAGGGCTACAGGTGGAATAGGATGGTTCCTTTTTATCTTGGTGGAGGTAGTGATGATCAAGAAATATGTATTTGCCAGGTTAAATGTGAAATGTTTTATTTATATTCAAGAAGTGATAACTATGTGGCCAATGATGACAATTAGAAAAGGTAAGGCCACAAGTATTGCATACCCTTCTTTATTTATAATGACTAAAAGCACATTGGTGGGCCATGGAATAGGTCTTCAGAGATAGATGTTCTCCATATCACGGGCTCAACAATTCAAGTTTTTCCTCAGTTCGGTACAGCATCCTTGGTCCTGTACGTAAAATCTACCTCAGTTTCCTTGCAGACCTCCCCTCAAGGTGAACATGCTGAGACCACATGGGGCTTGGTGGCTTGTCTTGGGATGATGTCATAACGAGCTGGAGTCCCATCACTGAGGCATCTTGAAGTGATACTAGTGTAACTCAGCCTTTTTGGTCAAATTCCTCCTCCTTCCCTTTGTGTTTTTTTTTTAAACCAAGACACATTCCCACTCTGGGGAAAGTGGTGGCAGGGACAGACAGTGATTTAGGTGCTTTTAGACTCTCTCCAAATACCAACTCTGGGGACAATTTCTCTTTAAAAGTTCAATTTCACCTCCCTTTCTTACCTCACTTCATTCTGTCAGATCCTCTTTTATTTCATTTTATCTGTTTATATCAACATCAAGAATTGAACACATTTTGCTTTTACTAAGAAACATACATCTTTCCCTCTTCGAAAATAAATTTCGCTCCAGACCTATTTAGTCTAAACCAGACTTGATGTATTTAAGTTTGGAAGACGGGTTTTTTTATTTTTAATGATGTATTTAATGTTTAACACGTGTTATCTTTGGGTATGCCATTTGACCTCTCTGGCCTCGGGGTTCTCATTTATAATATTAAGTTGGTAACATCTTTCCTGCCAAAGGACTAGCTAAGAGTGCTAATAGGAATTGATACTTTATTTTAGTGTTTCCAGATGACTTTCCCATCTGTCATCTGATTTTTCAATCTGATTCTGTGTGGCAGGTATAAATCCCCATTTAAATGTAAGGAAATAATGGCTTAGTGATATTTAGAAACTTACACAAGGTCATCAGTTACTCACTCAACAAATAGGTACCTCATACATATTAATATACCAGGAGCTGTCCAAGTCGCCAATGTTAAAAAATAATGATAGAGGCTCTCTCAGTGTCATGTTTACCTCTGGTAAAGGACACTGGTATAAATAGAACAAATTCAGATGTAATATAAAAAGTATTCAGGAGTTACCTCATGGCAAGCCGGTTAAGGATTTGTCATTGTCACTGTTGTGACTCTGGTCACTGCTGTGGCACAGGTTCAGTTCCTTGCCTGGGAACTTCCACATGCTGCAAATGTGGGAGAAAAAATCTAGCATTCCACTTTATAAGAATTTTGCAAAAAATTGAGATATTACAATAAAAACACCTTGTACAGTCAAGTAGGAGATATTTAATAAATGCCAAACAGTACAAACATCATTTGAGCAGTGGCATTTGAGGTAAGCATATTAACTGCCATTTATAGAGCGCCTGATATGTTCTATCAGTATTTTAAAATATTCTTTTAGTTAGAGTCCTTTCATTGCCAACAATAGACATAGAGGAGCTAGCTTCTACAGGGAAGGGGAGAACTTATTATAAAAGATACAGAGCTATCTGGTGGAACCAGCTCAAGGGCAGGCAGGCAGCCAAGTTCCACAAAGGAAGCAGAACCAAAAGAGGGGAAAGTCATAAAGAATCCAGGGATTTTTCTTTCTCCTTCTGTCTCACTTCTTTCCACACATCTGTGCCATTGTTTTATTTTTCTGCATATCAACTTTCTCTGATATTTGCTCCAAATTCTGGAATATGTCTAAATTTAATTTGTTCCCTTGTTGCTGCTGCTGTTGTGTGTGTGTGTGTGTGTGTGTTTAATATAGACCCTCTCATTCAAATAAAAGTCTGGAAAGAATTGGCATCACCCCAGCTTAATTCCAAACTCCTCATGAGTGGCTCATGGTCAGCCACTATGTCTGAGTACAAAAATGGCAACCGAAGGTGTACCTCCCTGAAAATATTTCATCAAGAGACAAAAGGCTTAACTTCCAGAGTAGAAGGAATTACAATTGTGAGCTGAGCATGTACCTCAAGAGGGTATATGGCATGTCCAGGAGACCCCTGCAAGGTAGAAAATTAGAAATAACTTCCCTTTTCACAGATGTGTCTAATGATATTTTTTAATTCATTCATTTAACAGTTACTTATTGAGTGCCAACTGAATTCCAGGCATGGAGCTAAGTGATAGGGCGTGAGAGTTTTTAACTTGTAAAGATTGATTTCTATCAGAGATTACAGTCATCAGGTAAATTATCATATAGTAAATATATAATTTCATATTTTATAGGGGCTGCAAATACGGGTAGGGTCTATGAGAACATATCACAGAGAGAACATACCTACCCTGGTGGTAATTGTAGGGGCATGAGAGAAGACTATCTAATCAAAGCAAATCTGATTTGAATTCACTTCTGAAAAATGGGTCTTTTCAGGAAGATGGAATATGATAAGTCAGAAAAAGCGACATGGCCAGTGTAGACAGAGTCCTAAAAAAAAAGATGTGGAGGATGGCATACCCTAAACGGGCTAAAATATGAATGGTTTAAAATGTTGTTCTTTGAATGCAATAGATAACAACCTTTAAAGCCTTTAAATTGGAAGAGCGACAAGATCAGATTTTGTGTTTTATAAAGTCATTTGGCCATAGTATGGAAAATATATTAAAAGAGGGCAAGAGTGGATGCAAGGCAAATAATTCAGAGGCTATGTCACTGTATCAGGAAAAAAAAAAAAAAGAGGATGAGAGCTGGGATAATAGGAGTGAATAATAAGGAGATAGAATGGCACAAACCATAGTCTTTATTAATTGACTTTATGTAAGTAGCTCATTATAATAGGCCAAGGAAAAGCCACTGAGATGTAGAAGCAAAGGTTGAGCTGGAACTTAAATCCAGGTTAATAATAAGTAAAATAAAAATAAATAAAGGATAAATAAAACTGACTCCAAGTTTTATTCTATGCTATGGTACCAGGGTTTATCTGAGATAATATATATTTATTATTTATTATCATATAAGGGTATGGAACTGGTGAAGAGGCAAATAATATTCAGAAAAATGTTCAATAATAGTGAAGAAAGAATGAAAGACAAATTATCTCCTGGCACAGAAAATGCTGAATTCAATTTCAAAAGACGAAATATTATGCATTCCCTCAATATTCTCTTTGTTGCTACTTTATTTACTTGACCATGAAACGTTATGTGCACACACAGTTCTTTATAAAAAGAGATGCCACTTTTTTCTACTTTAAAAAAGCTTTCTTTTCCAGTGTTTAAAAATAAGGGTGCAGATGAAAGACTGAGAAAAAATTGCCAACCTCCAGGAAACCCAGGAGCAGGCAGATGCAAGCATATGCACCATATCTTTTATTTTGCAGCAGTAGTTAAGGTTTTCATCTCTGCGGGGATCTTCTCAGAAAATTTCTTCATCTCTAGTGAAAGCTCTCCGATTCCTGAACCCACTATCAGAGGAAAGCCAGTGAGGAAGCTGCAGCCCTAAGGGGCCAAGAAACAGAAATCCTGAATTTTCCCAAATGCTCATCTTCCCCTTGGAAGGTGGTGATACTTCTTAATTATGTGACCTTGGCCAAATCACCTAAGCTCTTGGTGCCTTAGTTTTCTTATCTAAAGAATAAGTATAAAAATAATACTTTTCACGTAAGGTGGTGTTTAAAATGTAATGGGCACCAAATGAATTAATCTTGAAATGGGGAGAAAAAAGTTAAGTTCCTGGTGAGTTTATAGTTCTGAAGATGATGAAGGGGGATTTGGTATCTTAGAGACAAGCCCTTTTTTTCAAGATGAATGTGTGGATCCATGTATTTCAATATGTACAATATACCATAACTCCAAGGAAAAGCATGATTATGATATGGTCACCAATTCTTCCCTTTACATTCTCTCTTGAGAATATCAGATATCCACTTCCACCTTTCCAGAACGGGTTCTACCAGTGTCACCAAATACTGCATAAACCCAGAGGTCAGTCCTTGGTCCTAGCCTTCCTTGCTGTATCAGCAGCATTTAACACAGGCCATTCCTCTCTGTTCCTTGGAGAATTCCCTTGACTTAATTTTCTCAGGTACCATTCTCCCCTCCTCTTCACTTACTTCCTCCTTTACTGACTCATCATCATACCCTCGATCTCAGTCACTAAAAGTTGGAATGTGTCAGGGCTCCTTTCTCAGATTTCTTCTACTTTCCATACATGGTTACCTCTAGCTGCTGTCATTCAGTTCCATGGTTTAAATTTACTTGTAGCACTTTATGGTTTTCTATCTCTAGGTCAGGTTTGTCCTCTGAACTCCAGCCTTTTGCATCCAACTGCTTATTTGACATCACTGTTTGGCTGGCTGATGGGCATCTCAAAATTAAGTTTCAACATTGAACTTGGTTTCCCCACCACCTCGTAATCAGACTCATTCCACTGCCTGCCCCCTCTTAGAGAATGGCAGTTCTGCCCTACAAGTAGCTCAAGCAAAATCTTTGAAGTCATCTTTGATTCTTCTCTGTCTTTCACACTCCCCACTCACTCCATCAGTAGTGTGTCTGTTTATATAATACACCCATTCCTCACCAACTTTCTCTCTCCTATGCTGGACCAAGGCAATATCTTTTTCTTCTTGATCAGTGGAAGACATTCTTACCCTGACTTTCTGTGATATCTTCCGACCTTCACTCCTTCTGTCTATTTTCAACACAACATAATTTCTTAAGATGAAATTTTAAGCTGCCCCAATTTCTCTAAGGTTCGTCCATTTTACTTGGAGTAAAATCCAGTGTCTTACAAGGGACCATGCGGCCCTCTTCTCTGGCACTTGCCACACATCATCTCCTCATCTCACCCTCTTTGTCCTGCTTCAGCCACACTGGATTCCTGAAGCCACCACTGCTCAGGGCTCTGAGTTTCTCACTCTCCATATGACCTACTCCTGTTTTGGCTTTAGATCTCTAGTGAAATCCCCCAGTATGGCTCCTCCAATCACCCTAAATAAAATTATGTTTTCCAACTTCCCTTTAACTATCTGCTGCCCCCCAAATTATTTTCTCCATATTATCTTTTTTTACTATTCCATATGCTGCATATTCATGAGCGTGTTTTCTACTATTACTGGAACGCAATCTTCAAAGGGGTTGGGTCTTTGTTGCCTTTAATTGTAGCTTCCAGACCAGTGCCTGGCATAAAGAAGACATACAAATATTTGTTAAATGAGCAGATATGTTAGGTATGCTGTCCCTGTCCTGACAGACTTCATAGGTTTCTTTCAGTAAGTTCAGCTGGTGCTTTTGAGCATTTAATCAGTGCCACTCCTAGTTCAGGGAGCTGAGGACATGTAAATTAAGAAAACATGGTTTCGTCCCTCTAGGAGCTGACAGCCTGGTGGGTGAGATGGATGAGAGTGTGGGGCTGGCGCCTTTCTCCCCACATTCACCACCAAAACTTCAGGGGCCTGAGAAAAGACTTACCTATAAGAAGCTAATTTTGTAAGTGACCCAGGGAATAGGGGTAGAGTACCAGGGAGAGAGAAAGAGAGAGGAGACAATAGCTGATATGAGTGTGTGGTATCAAGCTGGTCACCTTGCAGGCAACAGATCTCAAATCTGCTCTGTCCTGCTGAGAAGTGGTGCAGACCACGCCTCAGAACTGTGGACCTGAGATTCAGAGGAAGGGAGCTTCCAGCCACCAGCCCTCCTTCCTCCACTTGTTAAGAGTTGCCTATGTCTTGGTGATGCCCTCGCACTTCCAGGATGTGTATGTGTGAGTGTCATGGGCATTGAGAAACCCCCAGGAGAAAGTGAGATGCCCAGGCAGATGAACAGGGTACTGGTGGCTCCCACCTGAGTGTCACTGGGCCACAGCCAGGGACTGGGAGAGGTGCAAGGTAGAATTCTGTGCCAATTTCTGCTGTACAGCAAAGTAACCCAGTCAGACATATGTATACATTCTTTTTCTCATATTATCTTCCATCGTGTTCTATTTCAAGAGGTTGTGCTATATAGTAGGAAACCCTGTATAGCTTATCCACTCTGAATGTAATAGTTAGGATCTACTCACCCCAAACTCTCAGCCCATGGCTTCTTTTGACCTCCTTGAACCTCAGGGTCTGACGCTCCTGAGACCTTGTAGGAACTGAGAAGTTAAGTGTGACCCACAGTGCTCTTTCCTTAGCATGCATCAAAATTCCCTGGAAGACACGTTAAAATATAGATGGCCAGGCCTCACTCTCGGAGTTTCTGATTCTGTAGATCTTGGGATAGGACCTGGGAACTTGCATTTCCAAAAGTTCCCAGGTGATGCTGATGTCGCTGATCCAGAGATCACAGCTTGAGAATCTTTGCTATAGAGATCCCTTGCAAAGTCTTATTTCTTACTAGGTCCCGGGTAGTTTCTTAATCCCAGGCTGGCTGGCAGTACACCTATTCCTTCCCCATAGTCCCAATCCTTTCCTCTTCTCTGTACTCTAAGCTTTTTTTCCTATTTGTAAAAGCATCCCAAAGAAGGTGAAGCTTTGTCCTCTGAGTGAGCCTTGCACTACACATGGGAAATGAGCTACTGAAAGTCAAGGACATCCTCCAGGTTAATCATACCACACAGCTACTCTCACTTATTTCTGCCTCTGCCACCATGACCTTCACAGTATGTCCCTTCTTCTCTCATTTGCCGCCAGATTTAGATATCCTCATGCTACTGAATCCCTAGTCCACCTGCAGAGTGTTAATTCTTGCCGGAGAATAATAAAACACCCCTCATTGCTAGAATAACTGATAACCCCACACAAATCCGACCAATGATGTTTGTGAAATATGTCAGTTGAACAAGAAGATTTTCTCCAGGCCAGTAATTGTTGTCATTAACATTTAGATAAATTGGCTGTTCCCTGTTCTGTGTCACTTTGTGTTCCGTTCTCATATGATGGAGTAATTCGGAGACAACCGAAGAACCTCAACCCAAATGTTCTTTGCTAACAAAGCTGACCAGACCAGATTGTTAAGGATGGTTTTATATTGGATGCAGCTTGCACCAGCCAGACTCCCTCTCACCTTCTCCTGCCCGGCATTCCTCCTCTGGGTCCACAGTAGTCTGGAGCCCTTTGGCACCTCACTATCCTCAGACGGAAGAAGGTTCGGTCTTGCTGCTTCTTGTGAGCAAGAATGATTCATTCAGGGCTACACACCTGCATGACTGTCCCGCGTGGCTCCCTAACTCCTCCCCCAGTGTCCATCTGCTACAACCAGATCTGGAATCTGGACCACAGGGTCCAGTTTTGGGGAACTTATTTTGCTCTCAAGGCGGGAAACCCCCAAACCTCCTCCCAGAGTTCTCCCACACTGGGTTCTATATTGTGTCCACCACTTAGCATTTTTTTCCCCATATGGTTACCTAGTGCATCTTTATCAGAAAGCCTACTCTAGTGGTACGCGATGGACTTTGGAGTCAGACAAAATGAGTTTCGGTGTTGTATATGTCAGGGGCAGCAGGTTGAGAAAGTGGAGAACTGGATCTACGCTTGCAAAGTGGAGATGGCTGCGCCCAAGTCTTTCATGGTTGCTGTTGTCAAAGGGACCAGGCGAACCCTTCAAACGTGCTTGCAGGGCTCTTGTGGGTCTGACACTTCAGAGATGTGACTGGTGTGCTGGTCCACCACCTGTGAGTATGGAAAGTGTTCTCATTAACTTCTAAGTGCTCATGTTGGAGTGGGTAGCAACATGGCCCATCTCCAAGTTATGTTATCCATGTGAAATTTTCAGTGGTTTAGTTTTTGTTTTGTATTCTTAAAATATTCAAATTTACAAAAAAAAAGAGTTTTTTTAACCTAGTTTCCTTAATCATGAACATATTGACATATTTGCTTTGAACATCTCTTTTGTGTTCTGTTTCTCTCTCGTACCACACCACACACACACACACACACACAATTTTTCTGAACAATTTGAAAGGAGTTGTAGAGTTCAGATAAGGTTAAGCCCCTTCTCTCCTCAGAAGCCTTTACTGACCACCGAAGTCAACCACGGGCTAAAAAACAGACCATCGCCATGTGAAACTTTTTCCTGGACCCACAGATTCCATGGGACGAGACTGGAAACTGCTTCCTAGAATTTGGGGTTTTCGTCTCTAAGCTAATCTCACCTTTCCACACCCTTCCTGAAAATTAGGAGAAGCTCACCAAAGTTACATCTGCTGGGATAGTGGGGTGAACAAATGTGTCACCCACACCAGGACGTTTTGAATATTCAGCAAGTTTGGTTCTGGTTAATAGAGAAGTAAGGTCACTCAGGCCATAGCACTTTTAGTGGCCACAAAGCAGTAAGGGCAGGAGCCAGGAGATGTGTGGGTTAATTCTGCTGTTCATCAGTTTGTGGCCTCTGCTACATCTCCCACCTAGGCCTTGTGTCTCTGCACTGTTGCAAAGCAAAAATGTACTTGTTAGCAGATACTGAACACTATAAAATACTAAACACATGTATTTAGTATTTAGTAAAGTGAGGAGGCTTTTCTATGGAGATCCATGTCCAAGTCAGCTGGGAGGCCTGACCCTGTTTTGGGTTAGTGTAGTCTATTATGTCCAGCACAGTGGCCAGGCCTTTGCCATTTTCATGGAACTCCCCTGCCCTTCTCCACTTGTTCATCACCCCCATGCTGCTTTCGCTGCTGAAATGCCTTCACTTCTATCTTTGCCTACAAACCTACCTATTCTAATATCCTGCTGAAATAGCATTTCCTCTCAGAAGCCTTTCTGGACTATATCATTCACAGAGAAGAGAGTTTTCTTACTCCAGACACCCATGGCACCAATTTTTTCTCTGGTTAAGGTATTTTTCTGCATGAGGTATCTTTCACACAAGACCAAGTAGTACCTGAGAGTAATACCCACACCATTTTTGTCTCCCTTTATTTTTAGCCTTTCGCCTATGCCATTTCTTTGCTAATACTTAAACTATAGATATTTGTAAATTATGGTCTAATTATAACAGAAACCAGACTCAAAATGGTTTAAATCAAAAGGAGACTTGTTACATCATATAACCAGAGAGAAAAGGTAAGGAAGTCCCCATAGGGAAGGTCCCGAATGTCTCCTGCTTTGCTTCCTTTCCTTAAAGACCACCAGGCTTGCCAACAGATGTTGGGAATGCACGTTTCTTGTTTAATTTAGCATACCCAGAAAGAGAGGGGAAAACTTTTCCCTATTCAAGGTTGGGCCTGTTTAGCTGAACTATACCTGTGTGGACCAATAGCAGTTGCTAGGGGAATGTCAGGCTCTTAAAAACAGGATTCAGAAACGAAGAGGGTGGAATCACCATCTAGACTCTTAGCACAGTCCAACGGCCCTTCCTGCAACGAGGAAACACCACGTTTCCCAGTGGGCAAGAGAGCAGCTACTGGCCACACATGGCTATGATGCGTTTCCAGCCTATAGATGCAATTGGGAAAGTGAAGGGGTTATTTCAATTGAATTTAATTAATTTCAGTAGCTAGTGGCTACCATACTGGACAGAGCAGGAAAGTGACCAAGCTGCAGCCTGAAGCTGGGAATAGAGTCAGATTCTGCCGGGTCACAGGTGTTGTAGTGGGCGAGGTAGAGATGTGAGAGAAATTTAGGTCCTGCTTGGGAATGAAGAGGGGGAAACGGGTTCTGAGTAGACTAGCAGGTCTTCTGAAGCCCTTGCTGTCCAGTTTGTGATCCGCTGATCAGAGGCACAGGCATCACCTAGCAGATTGTTAGAAAAGTTAAATCTCAGGCCCTCTATCAGGTAAACTGAATTGGAATCTGTATTAATAGGACTACGGTTGCTTGGTATAAAATGTGTGGTTTGACATAAAGGCTTGAAATCTGAAGGACCTGGATTCCTAGCCTGACTCTAGCACTCCACTCGCCACGTGCTAGTTAGGCAGTCCACTTAAGCTCTGAGTCCCAGTTTCCCCATCTCTAAAAATGGTATAACAAAACTTGCCTAACAGGGTTATTGTGATTTTTTTTAGTATGAAATACTGTGCATGAAATGCTTAGCCCAGCACGGAGCATCTAATATATGCTCATTAAATCATGGTGTTGCTGACTACTCCTCTAGGAGACAGTATATCTTATTCAGGGAGAAATCTTCAGCCCTTGCCAAGACTGCACATAATAGATGTTCAATAATGTGGGCTGAAATAACGCCGACAGAATAAATGACAGATTGAGTGAATGACTAGGAAATCTCATGTCTCACGAATCACAGACGGGTCAATAAGGATGGATAATAACACAGTGTGGTAGTGAACAAGTATGTTAGTGAACGAAACAATTTTCGCGTGTAGCATCAAGACAATATTTCGCTTTTCCATTTTGATTTAAATCATTTCTTACATTGAGTCCCTTGCCCAGAAGGTCATTCTTAAGAGGAACACAAAAGTACATATATGTATTTTTTTAATTATGTCATCCTCATTGCCAGGCTCTTAGTTTTCAGGGTGTTGCGAGTGTTCGCCACCATGTGCCCCTGCCCTGGCTATCGTCAGAAGCATTTGTAAAGGGAAGAGGCCACTTATGTGCCCCCACCATACATCTGGCACTTAACCATTTACTACCTGCTGGCAGTCCTCATGATGTGGCTTGTCTTTAGTAATCATAGTCACAAGAGTGATTGCTTAGCATCATCCTCTCAGGTAGACTGATCTTCCCAGCCAGACTGGAAGCTCTGCCAGCACCTCCTTTGTTCCCTCCTTGTGAGACAGATGCTATTCCTCTTTGCACTTATGTGCCATGTGCAGCTTTTTTAAGCACAGTAATCTGAGAACCTCTGGGGATGGCCTGTGGCCTGGTGTTGGAGAAGAATGCAGATCCTGACCCAAATGGCTGGAGTTGTCCACAGCCCTTGCTGGTAACCTGGGATGTGGTGGTTTTTTTTTTTTTTTTTTTTTTAAAACTTGTAATTTAATTGCATTGCGATCAGTGAAGGCAATCTTTGTTTTGAAATTTCTTTTTTTTTTTTTTTTGTCGTTTTAGGACTGCATCCATGGCATGTGGAGGTTCCCAGGCCAGGGGTCTAATCGGAGCTACAGCTGCCAGACTACACCACAGCCACAGCAATGAAGGATCCAAGCCACATCTACTACCTACACCACAGCTCAGAGCTGCGCCAGATCCTTAACCCACTGAGCGAGGCCAGGGCTCGAACCCTCAACCTCATGGTTCCTAGTCAGATTTGTTTCCACTGAGCCACAACAGGAACTCCTGGGATGTAGTCTTTGATGTTGAGTGACTTAGACCATCTCTGGTCCTCTATGTCCTTATTGGTAAAAAAAATTTAAAAACATTAATTCCTAATGTGTTAAAATGCAAAGCATTATAAAAAATGTTAGACATTACCTGTTGCTATTCCTTTTTGTTCGTAGCTCGCATTCATTTCTTTCTACGTTTATTTATTCACACATGTCAAGTATCTATCTACTGTCTAGGCGATTCTGCACAGTGTACCGGGCTTATGTAATTAACAAAGGGCATAGTCCTTGACCTCAGTTAACGGACATTCTCAGATAAGACATGAAAGAGAAAACTGAGCACAGGGATGGAACCAACTAGGGCAAAGTGAGGCAGCTGATAAATGATTGCTGAGGTGAGTCTTGAGAGTTGAGTAGAAGTTACTCAGACAAATAAGGATGGAATATATTCTAGATAGGACGAAGTGTGGTGTGTTTACAACAAATCCTGTTATTTTACTTTGTTTAAAGTATAAAACTATTGTTTAAATTTTATTTTATATTGAAGTGCCGATTTACAATGTTGTGTTAGTTTCAGGTGTACAGAGAAGTGTTTGAGTTACACATAAATCTATTTTTTTTCAAATTCTTTTCCCATGTAGGTTAATACAGAATACTGAGTAGAGTTCCCTGTGCTATGCCCTAGGTCCTGTTGGTTATCTACTTTATATATATTAGTGTGTATCTGGTAATCTGAAATTCCTAATTTATCCTCCCTACCTTTCCCCTTTGGTAATCATAAGTTCGTTTTCTAAGTCCGTGAGTCTGTTTATGTTTATAAGTAAGCTCATTTGAGAAATATAAAGCACTTTTCCTACTTTAAATAAACCTCAGAAAGTATAGACTTTTCATTCCAGGGGAGGCTTTTTGTCTGTAACATGATCTATTTAGTTCACTTGACACCTGATGGAAGTGAAATTCAGAAAAGTGCACTAGCATCTTCAAGTTCACACATATTGTTAGGAGCAAGACTGACCCCTCCTAACACCTGGTCCAGCCCTCTCATCCTTACATCACGCCACCTCTGCGAGCCAGGGGCCGGGTGACAATCTAGCCTTCCTAGTAATACAGACACGTTTGTCAGCACCAAACATAAATGAACATGCAACACTCCTCAGCTGGATCCAGGTCATTTGTCAATAGGATCTGTGTAATGAATGCTTGCTATGAAGGAGAATTTTAAAAATTAGATCTGAGGGTTCTTGGCATAGTCCCACCTGGCACCCATTCTCACTTAGCTTCCCAGAACTCTTAGGCTTGAGGAAAGCTTAATTAAAATCAAGTCAACAGAAAACTCTCTCAGAAACATTTTTAGCTTTCTCTCCCTTTTTGCTGTTCTGCCACTCTCAACCCAACCAACCTTTGATTCATCTCTATCATATATATATATCAATAAATCTAAGAAAGATGGCCCCAAATCTAATTCAGTTACCACCCAAGGGGATATAAAAAACCAGAGGGGATATCAAAAGTAACAAAGATCAGCTTTAACATTTTGCAGAAATCCATGGGCAGCCTTCTTTAAACATAAAAGAGAGTTTTTTAAAGTGGACATTTAAATATCTGTAGTAATGGAATAGTAAAGAAACTTACATTTAAATATATATATGTGTGGGTATGTACATATTCCAGGAAAAAAAAAATATATACATATATATATATATATATATATATTTAATTGTAAGTTTCTCTCTCTCTCTTTTTTTTTTTTTTTTTGTCTTTTGTGTTTTTAGGACCACACCCCTGGCATACGGAGGTTCCCAGGCTAGGAGTCAAATCGGAGCTGTACCTGCCAGCCTAGTCACAGCCACAGCAATGCCAAATCCAAGCTGCATCTGCAACCTACACCACAGCTCATGGCATTACCAAATCCTTAACCCACTGAGCAAGGCCAGGGATTGAACCAGCATCCTTATGGATACTAGTCGAGTTCATTAACCACTGAGCCACGATGGGAACTCCAGTTGTACCATTCTTTGCTGACTGTGATAAGCCAACCAAGATGATTGATGTATTGAAAACTTACCTTTTTGTGTAAGTATGATGACACGATAGTTGAAAGTGGGGTAGATTTTTTGCTAGACATAAAATTCAAAACCTAGGTGTGAGGCCCATGCTAGAGATAAATTGTGTGTGGCAGCGTGGAAGTGTCCAATGCAATGTTGACCGCATATCAGAGAGTCTACACCTATTAATCTTCTACATTGATTACCAAGATGTCACTCTTTACTTTCCTCATCAGTAAAACAGGGATAATGTCTCTTTCTTCTGTTTTTCAAGTAATTATTAAAAAAATAATTCCTTTTTTAGCCAGTGTATATTTTGGAATGCGATTTCAAAATGCAGGAGCTGGTGGTGACCTCTGCCATTTGGGTTGAGAGGAGGAGGTAGAGAGTCGTGAGCTATTTCGCATTAAGTGACCGAGAAGTCCTCTCTGCGGAGATGGTGTGTGAGCAGAATTCTGAACAGAAGTATCTTGTGATGGGAAGGATGGAGGATGCATATTCTAGGCAAGAAGACAAGCAAGTGCAAAGTTTTCCACAGGACACTTACGAGCAAAGTGTGAATGAAAAACCAAATGCTGCTCACTGGTGTAATCTGAGCCCAGAAAAGAAAGAGGGAAACAGCTAGATATGAGATCTGAGAGGCCCACAGCACCATGAGGGATGACCCTTGAATGATGGGAACTTACTCTGGGGCAAATGGAACCCATTGGAGGATTGAACGCAACAATCTTACTTACTTGGTAACCTTGAACAAGACCGTGAGCCCAGAGATGGGTCCCAACTTCTCCGAGCTTACTTCTTCTTCAGTGAAAAAGCAATCTAATCCCATCTTGGAATATTATGTTGAGAAGTGCATTCACTATTCTGTAGGATGTATTTTGGGCTTGACCCTTAACAGGTACCATACCTCTTACTGACTGCTGTCACCGCTGTGGTTGACATTGCCATTGTTATTATCTGATCTCAGTTAACTCCAGGAGTAGCTATTGGTGAAGAGGATGAGGAGCAGAAGAGACAAGACGCATAGGGCACAGAACAGCTTCAATAGTGCAAAGTAGTATTTTATCTCCATACATCAAATAAATAGCCTTATTTTTCTTTGTCCACATATTTCACTTTTCTTGTGGTCATAGGTCTTCCATAGCCTCTGACTTTAGACACTCTATTTATGCCCCTGTCAGGCAGTGCCGGGCTTCTGAATAGCTCAGAGCTTTCGTCTCCTTGCCCAGGAGTCCCAGGGTCAGGCAGGAAGCTTACTCTATCAGAGTGTGTGGCAAGCACCCAGATCACAATCCAGCAGGTCAGGCAACCCTTTTGGAAGCTGCCAGGGCTGATAACTGGTCTTAGATGTTGATAGCAGGTATTTTGACTCATCTCTCTTGGAAATAACAGTAATAGAACGTGACACATTTACTTTAGCTGCTCTTTCACTATGTTTTGTGTAGGGGATACACAGCAATCCTCGGTTTGCCTTAAGTGGGAAAACCAGAGAAGTAAACTGGAGGCATTCGGGGTCTGATAGCGTCTCAAATGTGCTTTGGAGACCCCATGTTTGCCTTCTTCTGACTCTCAGAACAAATATAGAGCTTTCTTATGATGTAGACAAAGAAATCCTAATAATCCTATAGTCTGCCTGTCTTTCCTCTTCTTCACTTTGCTTCCCTCTTCCTCCATTTAGAGCTCCTCTCCCTCTCTTCCTCTTTCCTCCTTTCCCATTACTTTCTGTGTTTTCCTTTTGCTCTTCTTTCCTTTTCTCTCCTTCTTGGCCTCTCTTTCAGCATGGATGTGGAATATCTATTGGTTCCTTCTAAGATCTGGAGACTCTCCTGGGCACAAGAGATACTAACACCAGCATCACCAGATAACTGTGGATACACAGGGAGGAAAGCATCCTTTGATAGGTGGTTTCGTAGAAGCACAAAGGAAAATGGGTAGATCTTAATTAGGGCGTCAGAAAGGTTTTAGTCGTGGATTTAGTTTGCTGTAGAAGTAGACTGACAGAGATAGATAAAGAAGTAAAAGGCAGAAGTTCCCATTGTGGCTAGTGTCCATGAGAATGTGGGTTCAATCCCTGGCCTTGCTCACTGGGTTAAGGATCTGGCATTGCTGTGAGCTGTGTTGTTTGTAGCAGATGCAGCTCGTATCTGGAATTGTTGTGGCTGTGGCATAGGCCAGCAGTTGCAGCTGCAATTTGACCCCTAGCCTGGGTCCCCAGTTGCTGCCCTAAAAAGGTAAAGAAGGAAAGAACAAAAGAAAGAAAGAGTCAAAAGTCATTTTAAGCCAAGGGAACAGCAGGAGCAAAGGATAGTAACGCAAAACACCAGTATGTGTTGAGGTAGGGCTGCAAAGAGGGGGTCAGAGGCTTTTCAAGCCATGCTAAGGGGGATGGACATTATAGTGTGGAAAAGGAGAGCCACTAAAAGTTTTTAAGTGCAGAGATGATATGATTACATCTCTGTGTTAGAAAGACCACTCTAGAGGAAGTGGAGTATGAAATGGTCCTGGCTAATTAGAATTCTATTGGATTTTCAAAATGAGGACTGATAAATGTCTGAACCAAGCCAGTGACACAGCAGATGGAGGAAAGAAGACAGAGAGGAGAAACATACGGGGTTTTAAGACAATACCTGCTTAGGTGGAAGTGATACAGTTTTACAAACTTTCTGACCCTGGAATTTGGTTGGATGTTGATGACATCCACTAAAATAGGGATGACGAATGAGGAACTTCTATGTAGAGAAAGGTAAACATTTGGGGTTTGACGTACCTATGGGCCACCAGTAAGCAGTTAACTGTATTGATCTGAGAGTCCTGCACTCTCCATTTCCATATTTCTAATGAAGAGATTGCATTTAGTTGTATTATTTGGGAACGTATATAAATCTCCTAACAGTCTGTAGCACGTAAACTCTTCTAAACTATGAAGTATCCCTTTCTTGCCACTTTATATGCCCATTTTTAAGACTCCAAAGGGGCTGCGTGTATTTCCTAAGAACTTTGACAAAAAGAAAGTGGATTTCCTCCTGGAAGGAACTCTTGAGATCAAGCACAAGTAGAAGGTCAGCACAGAGACAGGCACGCTCTTGGTTCCTTGGTCGGACTGATGAAAGACCAGCATATCTACTGTGTTTTACTTTGTCGACAAGAGGGCTTTGCTCCATACAGCCCTTCTGCCATTAATTCCAGAAGAAAGGTGAGGTCTGAGGCCACAAAGGAGAGGAGATGGCGGTTGGGTTGGTGGGGAGGAGGGGTAGAGACTTTTCGCTTCTAGTGTGGTGCCGAAAGGAGAAAGAATTGAAGGTTCTGAAGCTCAATTAAGTATTCAGCTTACTTCAGTCCCTCTAAGAGCCAAGACCTGAAGGGGAGGCTGGGGAGGGAAGATAGCAAAGAAGCCCCAGAGAAGCTTGAGAGAAAAGAAGATGCAGCATCTCCCCTTCACTGCTCCCTCTAGATGGAATGGGTGGGGGGTGGGTAGGGATGGAGAGCAGCAAGGAGAGAGAAGCATGCAGAGAAATTTCTCTGCGTAGAAAGCAAAGGACCTAGGGGTTTGCAGGTGGGCAGGGACACCTGAGGTGTTGAGAAGATGGTGGACCTTCCCAGGTTTGTGGCCAGAGTAAAACTACTCAGTATGGGTACCTGAAGGTAGAAGGGCTTTCATTACAGATTTCAGCAGTGGACATCAACACCATGCTTAAAATAAAGACATGCATATATATATATATGCATATGTATAACTGTGTATATATATATATATATATATGTGTGTGTGTGTGTGTACGTGTATTACGTGTATATATATATATATATATATATATATATGCATGTGTATAATTGTATATATATACACATATGTAAGTGTATATGTATACATACATATATATATATAGTTTTAATTTTACTTTAAAGAAAAAAGAAAAAAGCATGTGCAAGGAAACCATTTCAAACCAACTACACTAGTGAAAAACCAGTGAGGTGGGGATATCAGCAGGGACACGTCTTGTGGCTGCCCTAACAATATAGGAGCTTCCCCTGCACCAAGATGTCATGCCAGGAAGAAGCAGGAGGGAGGAGACCTTTGAAGGAGAGAAACAGTCTCTTCAGAGTGTTTGAATCTGATTCTACTGTCTCTCCGAGGAGAAGAAGTTTAGTGAAAAAAAAAGAAAAAAAACATAGCATCTTTAAAAGGAAAGTGGTGATTATTGGTCTCACCCTTTCATCCCCTCCACCTCTGAAAACAAAAACTTGTGAGAATATTTTG
The DNA here is from genome assembly GCA_004024745.2 of Catagonus wagneri. Taxonomy (NCBI): domain Eukaryota; kingdom Metazoa; phylum Chordata; class Mammalia; order Artiodactyla; family Tayassuidae; genus Catagonus; species Catagonus wagneri. The sequence goes on from PVHT020000037.1 coordinate 2,187,098, forward strand.
ATCAGTTACAGGAAAAATGATAGCTCCATTATTTTGCACACCTAGAAAATAATGGATGAATTTTAGATTCCACTACACAATTATATAATCATCCAATCACAATAAAAATGGGAGATTATTAGCCATGGGAGTACAGCAAAAGCAACATTGTAAGTAGCAAATATTCTGAGCCACTCTGAGCAGGGTCCTCAGCAGCAGATGATTCCTGGTGTGGAGCCAGATGCATAGGAGAGTGACCTTGGAACTTCACATATTTCTGAGCCCCTTGGCAAGACCAGCCTTACTATGAGAATGATGAACCAGGCTAGGTTTCCTGGTGTTCCTCAGCATCCAGTTCCTCTGACTCCCTCACTCAAATTCCATGCCCGCAAAGCCACCTTCTTGACTATCTCTTGGCTCATCAAGTTTGTCTTTAGGAAATAGTGTTCTGGTGGCAGAAAGCTCAGGTCCCATCATAGGAATTGATCGCTTGTTGTGCACTTAGAGGGGATCCCTGGTTATGACTTTGTTTCTAATGTAGCTTGACCCCAGGGAGAGAATTTGATGATTATCGCAGCCCAAACTTGCTCATCTCCAGAAAGCTTTCTTTCTCAGACTTCTTTCCATCTCCACTGTTAGCATGCTGGGTGGTGCCAACCCCCAGCCTTTGCCTAGACAGTCTCCTGACCTATGTCCCTACTTAGGCAGAGAATTTTTGGGAACATGACTCAGACTATGAAACTACTTTTCTACTCAGAAAGCCCCAATGACTCGCATTCCAGATAAATTCTGGACCCTCAGTCATAGCCCACAAGGGCCTTCAGGTTCACCTCTGCCTATATCTACATCCTTCCCCCACCCGCTCCAACACTCACACCCTCTACCCCGTCATCCTTGCTGTGTCACCCCTACACCTGTCTCCTTGTGGCCTCAGGGACTTTGCTTTTCTCCAGTGTTCTTTTCTGGCATTCTTATTGCAGCCGCTCCCCCCCACTTCATTCAGGTGTCTCCTTTCCTGTCACCTCCTTTTTGCTTTCTGACAAGGTTTCCCATCCCTGATACTGATGAGAAAAATATCCTGCCTTATTTTTCTTCAAAGCATTTATCATTGGTATATTGCATACTTACTTATACTTTTACTTTTCCATTATGGTTTAAGTCTAACAAAGCTTAAAATTTACCACTGTGTCTCTAACTCCTAAAACATTTGACATAGAAAGGGGGTTTGATGCACTTTTATTGATGACCGAATGAATAATGAAGGAAATCAGCTTGATGATTCCAACTGAGATCTTCTCTACATATTAGTTAGATTTCTCTCAACTCAAAGTACTCTAAGGAGACTGTATCTAGGTCTTCTAAGCCTGGAATATACCTGAAAGAAAAAACATGCTTCTGTCTCTAGCCCTGGAGTCAAAATGGGTTTGACTCCCAAGACTTGCTAGCTATGTGACTCCACATAGTAGACTCTCTCTTTGGGTTTATAAAATTCGGTTTCCCATTTTTTTTTTGTCTTTTTTTTTTTTTTTCAGGGCCGCACCTGCGGCATATGGATGTTCCCAGGCTAGCGGTCTAATCAGAGCTGTAGCCGCTGACCGACGCCACAGCCACAGCAACTCAGGATCCAAGCCACATCTGCAACCTACACCATAGCTCATGGCAACGCCAGATCCTTAACCCACTGCCATGCCAGGGATTGAACACGCAACTTTACAGGAATTCCAGGTTTTCTCATTTATAAAATGGACACAGTAATAGTCCTTACTTCACAGAACCCATGTGAACATTATAATAATAATACATGTGAAAGCCTAGCAGAGCACCTGGCATGGGGTAATACTAGAGATATAAATCCAGATGATTTCTTAAAAAATCATATGGCTCCCCTTTTGAGGACACTGCTACCATGTCTTTATTGGCCCCATTTCTCTTTTTAAATATATTTATTTTTGAAGTATAGTTAATTTACAGTGTTGCGTTAGCTTTGGATATAGAGTAAAACAATTCGGTTATACGTATATACATATATATCTTCTTTTTCAGATTCTTTTTTATTATAGGTTGTCAGAAGATATTGAGCAGAGTCCCCTGTGCTATACAGTAGATCCTTGTTGGTGATCTATTTCATGTACAGTAGTGCGTATATGTTAATCCCAAACTCTTAATTTATCTCTCCCCGCCCTGCCCTGGCACCGCTTCTTATTTACACCCATTGTTCTTCAGTCATCTCGTACTCACCTGTGATTCCTGCCAGACCAAGAATGTCACTGTGAGAAGACGTGTTTCCTAAGTGCCGAGCATAGTGTCTTTCTTGTCCAAAATGCATCCTCAGAGGTTAGCTATTCAATTGAACTGACTCTCCTGTTCTTATCTTCTTCTCTCTCTGGCTTACAGAGATGTGGGTACTTAAATCTTCTTCTGTTTGTCTTCACCACTTTTTCATGAAAATGATGGACAGAGAGTTGAAAAAAAAGGTGACACATTTATGGCATCAACGTTGGACTCAGGTCTTAGTTTGATGCTCAGCTGTATAATTTACTAGTTTTGTGACCTTGCACAAAATGATCGTCCTCTCTGGTTCTCTCCTTCTTCCAGTGTTAAGCAGGCACAATACTAGATACTTCTTAGTTGTGATGGGAATTGAAGAAAATACAGGTAAAATATCTATCGGGTGCCCATAAACCAGTTTAACTTCTTATCACGTTTGAGAATTCCAGGTAAGGTTCTATGAATAGCAGGCTAGCATATGGTTAGAGGCACAGACTCTGAAGCTTAATTGCCTTGGCTTAAAGCTTATGTCCATCACTCCTGAGCTCTGGAACTCCTATACAAGTCACTTAACCAGAGGTGCCTCACCAGTAGAGAATAGTATCTGCATCACAGTGTATGGACAGCAATTAGTAAATTCTACATGAACCCCCTCAACGCACACACACACGTTTGTGGATATTAGTAGATACAGTGTCCCTTTTTAGTTGAAAAAGTGTTACTTAAAAATTAGTGATATTCTTATCATTTTTCATGCTGAAAATTATCCTCCTCCATCTATCCCATCTAAAACCTCCTCCTTCCTTGATCATTCACCCTCTTTGATCCTTTAATATTGCATTGGAAAATATATCTTTTTCCTTATATTCAATATTTCTTTGTGCCATTATGAACTGTACCTAGAGGTTTTAGTCTGCAGGAATGATTCTTTATCAGATAAAGTAGGGTTACATAATGCTCTTAGAACCAAAAGCAGACCTTTGGTGCTTTTTCATCAAATCATATTTATTAAGATCCTGTGTTGCTGACAGTATGCTATTCTTAAAAAATATCCCAACTATAAAAATTCTTCTGCCCCATATTGAGAGAGGCTTAAAGGAAAAGCAAGAGAAAAAGGAAGAAAATAACTCTCGTGTTATAGCAATGACAAATCATCTTATTTAGTTTTAAAAGACCTTCCATCCAGTTGACAAGTTGTCTCAGTAATAAATTGGGAAAAATTAAATTACGTGTTTTTGTATCTCTTCTTTAGCTCTGGTTTGTCCAAAAGAACAAAGCAAGGCAGGTCTTTTAAAGTCCGTTCATTTCAAGTTTTCTCTAAATTTAAATTGCTATCAAGTAATGTATATCTGCCTGTTGTAAAGGCCATCCCTGGGATTCCTTAAAAAAATATGGTTGCAGGAGTTCCCTGGTAGCCCAGCTTTGTCACTGCTGTGCCTCTGGTCACTGCCTTGTCACAGGTTCAGTCCCTAGCCTGAGGACTTCCATATGCTTTGGGTGCGGCTGAAAAAATGTGGGTGCAAAATAAATATCACCCATTGTTCTTCTATTAAGTTTATGTTAAATGATTTTTAAAAGGTATCACTGCATTAATTAAACCCCTTGCAAACCTTGATTCTCATAAAAATAGCTGTGTCTAGCTTATCTCTGTATGTGGAATTAAAGACAGTTATCTCTGCTCAGAAATTGGTGGTGTTTATCTTTCGATTTGCCAGGTGGTATAGAGGGAACAATACAGCCTTGAGGGTCATGGAGTTCTAGCTGTGAATCCAGACTCACCGCTCATTTAGCTGAGCTGCCCTGGGTTCTTACTTGATTGTTCCAAGCTTTACTTTCTCTACCTGCAAAGTGATGAGATAATTCCTTACATCGTAAGGTCTCTGTAAAGATTAACGATAATAACGTATCCGAAGTACCTAGCTCATAGAAGACAACTCATAAATGGTAGGTTTTTTTAACATTTGCATACCTTAAATTTTATGTAAAATATAAACCCACTCTTGCTTCCCAGGAGACCTCCTTTGCGATAAAACACAGTCACTCAGTACAGCAGGGATGAAAGAAATGAAATAGACTATCTATGAACAAGAAAAATATTCTAACAAGAACCCAGTGTTAACTGCAGCTCTCAGCTTCCAGGAAACCAAGTAAGCACGGTTCTCGGGAACTAACAGAGGGAGAATGTAATAATAAAGAGAGAAAACAATGTCCTGATAAAATAATCTAGACCAAATTTAGCATGTGGATCCTGAAACAGAGAAAGTGCGCAAGCACACACGCGCATGCGTGCACACCTTGGGGATAAATGCCTGAATTACAGCTTCATAAGAAATTAGAATCATCCTTACAACCTTTGATTTTGCACATTTTATAAGTAAAAGAACTGAATCTCAAAAGTTTAATCAGTATGCTCAAGATTACACTATAGTAAGTGACAGAGATGGGACTCTGACCACGTGTGTGTGTATATATACGTACGTGTGTGTGTGTGTGTACATATCTGTACACACACACACACACACACACACACACACATATATATATATAGTGGTTTTCAGGGAACCAGGTTTTAATGAATGAAATTCAGTGAAGGTTTTCTTTTCATTAGGCTCCCTAGTATAGTGAAATATGTCAACTTATACCAGCACTAGAATTCTTTTTTAAAGATCTAAATGCTTACTGACATCACTACTGGAAAAATTGATTATGACACGTGATCCTTTTTCAGTTTGCTTACTGAATTTCCTGGAAAACTATAATGTAGATAAATGACCAGGTACAAAATTTAGGTCTCCAGAAATAGTTCTCTGTACTCGAACATGGCCATGACTTTTCAGGCATTAAAATAGGTGTAGGTTTTATTCATTTAACAAATAGGTATTGTCTGTTAGGTTCCACTTACTGTTATGAACCTGAAAGAAGCCATAGTGATAAATAAAACACAGTGCACGCTTTTGAAAGCATCACAGTCTGGCCACAAAGACTGACGGATAGTACAAAACATTGTGACCCGTGCCACATAATCATAGTTCAAACCATGTGTTAATTGCTAGCTTAACGAAATATAGATGGTTTATGGCTAGCTGAATCACCCAAAATAGCCATCATGGACTGTCGTAGGTAGGCTTCGCCTGGAAGCAGACTCAGATTGATGTTAAATTGCAAGAGATGATTAAAGAGTATTTTCAGGATCACCACTGTAGACAGGAAGGCAAAGAGGCAGTATTGAACAGAGGGAGAAGTCAAGTTGCTATAAAGGCCCTAGAACAACCTCAGCTAACCCACAGGACGAGGCCCACAGAGTGGATGAGCTTGCACAGCTGTCTTCTATTGCCATGATAAGGCTGGCATTTGGTAGCCTCTGAGCCCATTAGTCAAGGGATATCAGCCACCCTAGGAAAGGGATGTGGCCTTAGGTGATGTAACTGGTGCAGATGAGACATTCCCAGGAAGGACCGAGGGCTGATGGCCACCTGTCGGAGGCATTAACAGTAGCAGGGGTAATGTCTTTTGATCTTGCAGTGAGTTCTGGGAGATGCATCCTGCATCCATAACAGAGACCTGGATTCTGCATCCTTCCCTCCCACCATCCTCACCAAGTTGCCTCCTATCTTTAAAAAGATCTCTTAATGCTCAGTCAGCTCCAAATATGACATTTCTACACATGAGCATTTAGATCAGGGAGGAAGCAAAGAGACTGTAATCTCATAATCTTCTTTCTCTTACCAGAGAAAAATCTTTCTCAAAAGTGTACCAGAAAGATTCCCTGCACATCTCACTGGTCACAGATGCTGCCACAACACAGTCAGGGTTCATTATCCGGGAAGAAAGGAAAACAGCCGCTGGATACTGTGATGGACCTAATGACTGTGTCCTCCGTAATCTGTGTATTAAAATCTGGTGCCCGATGTGATGGTACTTGGAGGCGGACCCTTTAGGAGGTGATTTGGTTATGACGGTACAACCCACATGAATGGGATTTGTGCCCTTCTAAAAGACCCCAGATAGTTCCCTCACCCATTCTTCCATGCGAGGACACAGTGAGAAGACCGTTGTCTATCAGCTAGGAAGCAGATTCTCACTAGAAACCAACTCTGCCAGCACCTTGATCTTGATGTCCCAGTCTCAAGGGCTGTGAGAAATAAATGTTTAGTGTTTAAGCCTATGCCTACAGTATTGTATAAGCCCAAATAGACTGAGACAAGTAGGCTGAGTCAGAACTGACCCTGGGGCTTGCCTGGATTGCCTAAGTTGCCCTGGCGATTCGAGAGAGGGTTCCTGTGCAGGACATCACAGGGCAGGGGAGGGTGTTCACATAGTATTTGCTTCAGGCTTCTGTGTGCAGGTTTTCCCCCCAGGAGTTTTGAGTCTGAGGCCATTCTGTGAAGGCTGTAATTGCTCAGCCTCAGTTTCCTCCTCTTTAATGGAAATAGTATTACAAATAAGGCAATTAAAATTTATGGGAGATGGTGGAGTTAAAAACATGCTATAAACTGTAGAATTAGGAGAGTAGGTATTAGCAGTAAGCAGTGTTAAGGATCCTACCTACTGAAATTCACTAATGTAAATCCACAAAAACCAGAGGAGCTTAATACAAATAGATTCTAATAAAACATACCATTAATTTAAAGACGCGATAGGAGTTCCCGTCGTGGCGCAGTGGTTAACGAATCCGACTAGGAACCATGAGGTTGCGGGTTCGGTCCCTGCCCTTGCTCAGTGGGTTAACGATCCGGCGTTGCCGTGAGCTGTGGTGTAGGTCGCAGACGCGGCTCGGATCCTGCGTTGCTGTGGCCGCGGCGTAGGCCAGTGGCTACAGCTCCGATAAGACCCCT